>JAVIXY010000022.1:270941-335618 GCA_033030565.1 Fusarium nematophilum | reverse complement strand
TTTTTTTTTTTTTTTTTTTTTGCGTGATTTTTCCCCTTCTGCTGCCGTGGGCGGGGTCTGATATCGACTCGGGCCATCTGAATTGACTGAAGTTGGTGCTCCAACTCGGTCGCTTCCTTTGGCCTGGTTCCTTTGGTGGTTTTCGTCCAAATTGTCCTTTTAGTTCATTTTGTTTGACACATGTGGCATGTCGAGGCATTTTTGGATTTTTTTTTACTGGTGTTTGACTCATGTTCACCTCTTGTTGAAGGTATACATTGATCTTCAAGATACATTGATACATTTTGGGACGTGTAGATAGCCTCATTTGACTTCATGAACCCCAAATGAAGGGTCTGACGTAGATACCATGTGCATCTGGTCCACATTTGAGCCCCGAACCTCCGGGACAGATCTCTTCAAGATCCAGCCCACGCCGGGCAGTGAACGGAGCCGGCAGCCCTGCCACGCTCGGCCTCGGAGCTCCAGCTCCTCGATTATGTGGAGAGTTCGCAACGGCACGGATGATGGGAGCAGGCAGTGTGTCAACGCCGGAGGCGAAACGGCGACATGCATGCCACGGCCGTGACGGGACTCAACGCCGTACTATTCGTGACGGAACGGACGCGTCGCCGGAGCGCGTAGGTATCAGGCAGGGATAGAGAACACGCGCAAATGATAAACCAAGCCCGATTTTAGACGTTTATTCTACGTTCATGGGTGAACCGTCACGGGTGGAGGAATCTCTGATGCGTATTACACAACAAAACAGATGAGGCCCTTAGTGGCAGCCTGGTACTAACTACAAGCCAATGCTGTGATATGTAAGGAGAAAGAAGTCGAAGTGCAAGAGAAAAATGACCCAGACCAGCACGCGAGAGAGAAAAGAGTGATGGAGATGGAGATGGAGAGCTGTTGCTGGTGGCTGGTCTGCATCAAAGGGTCGAACGCGAGAGGGGACGCTTCCGTCAGAACGGGAGGTGACGAAAAAAAGAGAAAAGAGGTTGCGTGTGGGGCCACCCGTATCTCAAGAGACAGAGAGGCTGCTTGTCGCGCAAATTGGGCCAATCAAAAAATAGGACCCTTCGCCCATTTTTTTTTTTTATTTTCCAGCAGAGAGAAGTCGCGCCTGCCCCTCTTTTTCGTTCGGCCCCAGCGCCCAGATCACCTCCACCGGCCAGCCAACCTGAACCCAGCAAGCACGCGTGCACACGCCCCCCCAAGGCAATCAGCAATCAGTAACCCGCTAGCACCGACGCGCGCCCAGCTACAAAAACCCAACCCACCCCCCGATCTTCCTGTTTCGCCATCATTTTCCATCACAACCAGCTCTTCTCGCCCGCAACTCACGCTCGCGTCTCGCACATCCAACTCAATCAACCCAAACACTCAGTCCCTTTTTTTCGGATCTCAAATCTTTCAAAATGCCCCCCAAGGCCGCCGACAAGAAGCCCGCCTCCAAGGCTCCCGCCACTGCCTCCAAGGCCCCCGAGAAGAAGGATGCCGGCAAGAAGACCGCTGCCTCTGGCGACAAGAAGAAGCGATCCAAGACCCGCAAGGAGACCTACTCTTCTTACATCTACAAGGGTGAGTTTCAATCCCAGTCGCGCCTTTTCGCGTCACGCTTCGTGGAACGCGTCAACTGACTCTCAATCCAGTCCTGAAGCAGGTCCACCCTGACACCGGTATCTCCAACCGTGCCATGTCCATCCTGAACTCCTTCGTCAACGGTATGTCTTCGACATCTTTTGCACTTCGTCTCCATCCATTCTAACTTGGTATCAGACATCTTCGAGCGTGTCGCTTCTGAGGCTTCCAAGCTTGCCGCCTACAACAAGAAGTCTACCATCTCTTCCCGAGAGATCCAGACCTCTGTCCGCCTGATCCTTCCTGGTGAACTTGCCAAGCACGCCGTCTCTGAGGGTACCAAGGCCGTCACCAAGTACTCGTCCTCGACGAAATAAGCGGTTTGAAGGACTCGTTTGTTTTGGGCATTTGGTTTTTCGCGCGTGGCATCATGGTGTCATGAATCCGAGGTTTCACGGGGATCAAGCCCTGTTTTTGGGACCTCATAATGCGTTACGGATGGTTTTGTTTTTACTGGGGGCAATGTCTTCACACACGGGCAACGGGGTTCGCGGTTGTACAATAAATATCGAGAATAGGGACTCGATTAAATGAATTCGTGCACATGCCCTTTTTGGTTCCTCTATTTGCATATTGGTACAGCAGGTCTTGCCTCACATCATGCCAAACTGACATCCATAGTCCGATTACCTTCACCTCCGATCACATGGGTTGTGCTGCAACCCATTGGCACCCATTGATGCAATATCTAACCGAGGCCAGCCTTCGATTTCTTCATGGCGTGCGTTACCGGTTGCAGGATGCCCTTATTGTGAGTGGCTCCCAGCGCCGTTCCGCTGCTCCAACCCATCTTCTCCAACATTGCGCGACCGCGATTTTCAACACCGAGCTCAGGCGCCGAAGCACCGACGATCTCGCCATCACGGTATGTGGCGGCGGCAACACTGGTGCCACCACGAACAGGTGGGAGTCGTTTCGATTTCTTGCCTTTCATGTCTAGTCGCGGGAGGTACCGCCGATTGACGCGATTTATCGCTTGATCAAAGGTCGCCTCGATATACGGCAAAGTGCGACCCGTTCGGTAAAGGGTTGGCCTCCGCTGATCTCCCTTCCCGGTCGACTTGGACTTGACCTTAAACTTGTTCGCCAATTCGTGTATCATTTTCCGAGCATGGTTGTCCATGGGCGGAAGCGCGAGTCTGCGGTGTGGTCAGTAAACGCTGGGAAGCAGAGCGAGGGTAACCAACTGATCATCAGAGCCCAAAAGGAACGTTCGTAGCTCCTCAGCGACCTGGTCCATATTCATGCCATCAGGGTATTTGACTCGGAGATCTTCGGGGTTGGCCTTCTTTCCAAGCATGCCAAGCGCTCGCTGCTCCTCTCGCTGCTTTTTGCGTTCTGATTTCTTGAGCCGGTCGTTCTTCCACGCAGCTTGGAGGGCTGCTTCCATTTCAGAGTCGGACACGTTGAAGTTGATCTGTGCCCTTGCTCCCTTGCCCTTGCGACGGCGTAGACTCGGTCGGTACCAGTCCATCGGGTCAAAATCGTCGTCATCGTCAAAATTCTGCCCATGTGGCTTCTTGTTGGGTTTCTCGTCGTCAGACGAATCGGAATCACTTGAAGAGTCGCCAAAGTTTACATCCTCCATACCCAAGTCATGACCGGCGATCAGTCTTGCCAACGTCTCGTCGTCGATCGTACTAGGAGCCTCATCATCCGAGTCCTCATCCTGGTCTTCTTCGCCCGATTCGCCCGTGTCTGTGACGGTAGGCTTACGAGCCTTGCTGCTTGGAAAAGGCGATGTCTCGCTGTCGATTCCATCTGTGTCCTCGCCACCTTGGATGAGTTCCCTGAAGTATTCGTCCACGTCGCTATTCTCTTTCATGTTTGCGATGTAGTCGGCAAGGACCGCGTCTTCCTCGTCCTCGGCCCCCAATTTCGCATTGCCTCTGTTGCGCCGTTTCGCCTTCTTCTCTTTCTTGCAGAGCTTCTTTTTGCTCGATGGCTTCATGCTAAGTTCGGGTGCAGGCACAGGCGTGGGTCCGGTTCCGGCAACGATTTCTTCCTCGACTACTCGAATCTCGGTTTGCATCTGCGTCATACTAATCTCTGCAGCCGGCTGGGTCCTTCTTTGTGCACCGCGGCCTTTGAATAATATGACCTCGTCGCTTGAGGTGCTGCTTCTCGATGAGGGTCGTTCAGGTATCTTGACTGGCTCTTGGTGGGACTTCTCCTGCGTCTTATCCCCTTTCAGGTCAAAAAAGAAAGACAGCTCGTCCGACGAATCATCCCCAGCCGGGTCGGGGACAGCTTGGGCCTGGATAGCCTGCTCCAGTTCGTCGGGTCCGATGAAGTCATCGTCGCCGTTGTCCTCCTCTCCATCATTTTGGACTTCTTTGCCCTCGCATTCTTCTTGGTGGTCGATCTCGGGTATGCCAGAGGGCGGGCCAGTAGGTGGTGACACCGTCGGCGTGGACTCTTGGGGCTCGTTTCGTGCCTGGTCAAGGAGGACATCGAGCAATTTCAGCGGCTCGCTAGGTCCGGCGCTCACGAAAGTCACGGGTCTTTGTCGCAGATTGTTATTCGCCCAGATGGAGTGGTCGTGCTGCGAAGTGTGGCGAGCCTCGTCGGCAAGTGTAAACCCAGCTACTATACTGTCAGCTCATTGTCCGTCCTGTGCTCGTTGAGCGAGGGATCATGCTCGATCCCATATTGGTGAGGTACCAGTATCGTCCCTGGTGAAGTTGATTGGTGCTGGCACAGGGGTAGTGCGTCCGCGTCCACGAGGAGCTCCTTGGCCTCCACGTCCGCCTCCGCGGCTCCCTCTGGCGCTCTTTGCGCCTCGGGGGGCTGGAGCTCCCTTCTTATTCCGGGCCATGATGATGCTAAGGGTCAGGCAGCGTCATGGTTCTTGGCGTTTTCAGGGATGCCCGAGGGCGATCGATATATTCGTAAATATAAAGCGGTCGTCTCCGCCGATGCGTGAAATGTCGTGCTGGGGTGAAGTTTGAAAATAAGCTTGTGCGATGGCAGAGAAAACGGAGTCACCCCGCGGTGGGTGGGTGTTCCAGCTACCTTAGCTCCTCCATTGGCTCAGTAGAGTTGCTTACGGAGTCTGTCTGTCGTATCGATAAGAGCCATCAAGCTGGCCCGCGCGTGACGGGGCAGTTGCCTGAAACCAGACAGGGTAGGTAGGTTGGTACCCTCCCTCCTATTCGATTACGTATCATCTCCACTAGCATCGGACTCTGTGATGGTACAGGGTAACGCTCATCGAGTTGAGACTCGAATCTCGTAGTCCCGGTCTCTCATAGTACGGTCGAAATATAGAGTTCTCCTGATATGATAGTAATGTGTACTACGAATTTAATATATTGTACATCGTATAATGCAAAACTCGCCACCTGTTGACGCAGTATGGGAATTACCATCTTTTCAACTGTGTTCTGACAACCAACTCGACCAACTTTTGGTTGATTTCTAGCTAAAATAGCTTCAAACTGCCAACTCTCAACCTGGGAGTTTCATGGAAGAAAGACACGTAAATTATCGTGTAGGATATTATCCAGATTATTATAATCACAATATATAGCGCCCAAACGCCTAATTTTGGCCATCTTGGCATCATAATTCATCTGGACATTCACGATGGCTCCCGATTCTGACGTCGTGCCGTGTCACGAATGGCCCGTGCACAAGATTCCATCGCGTGCGTGGGGCTCCACCCACATTCGCGGGCCAAGAGGGCCAAATGCGCCTCAAGGTGGGAGTCACAAGCCGCCGCTCTCCCCCCCGCCGTCCGCCGGCCCCAGCTGACTCCCCACGACCAAAGCCAAAGACCCGCCTTGTTGCCTCTCACCAGCAGCTTCTCTATCCATTCCAGGCGGCTCATCAACTGTGATTCCCTTCCTCCTGTGTCGTCTCACCCGCCAGATAATATACTTCCCTTCGACACCGGGACCGACCTCTGCCGATGCCAGCTTGAGGACCACGCACAAAGCCGGAGAAGCCATGGAAGCCGCCATGGCCAACGTCGACCTTGGGCGCTATCGGCGTATGTTGCAGATATTCTGGGACCCCGAGCCGACCAACGATGCCACCCACGACCAACCCGTCTGGTGCCTTGGACGCTCATACAAACTGAGCGACACCAAAAGCCCCGACAGCCATAGTCCACAGACGCCCCCCCCAGCACCCAAATCAGACACATACGCAGAGGATACAAGTCGACCGCCCGTCCCACCTGCGAATGCCCCCGAGACCCCACCGGAATCCATATCGAGCAGCTTCTCCTCATCGCTAGCATACGATGACCCGACAACAGACGGCGGATGGCCAGCAGGCTTCATGGCCGACTTTGAGTCGAGGATCTGGATGACGTATAGGTCCGAGTTCGAGCCTATCCCCCGATCGAGCAACCCTCAAGCCACATCCGCATTCTCTCTATCGATGAGATTGAAGAGTCAACTGGGTGACCAGAGCCCATTTTCGTCTGACAGTGGATGGGGATGCATGATTCGGTCGGGGCAGAGTCTACTCGCGAACACCATTGCCATGATTCGGCTAGGCAGAGGTACCCAGCTCGCATGAACCTCCCCAGAACCCATCTAACTTGTCGATAGAATGGCGTCGAGGACAATCACCACAGGAGGAGCGCCAGATCCTCCGTGCCTTCGCCGACCATCCCAGTGCACCCTACTCGATCCATAGTTTTGTGCGGCATGGCGCCAGTGCGTGTGGCAAGTACCCAGGAGAGTGGTTCGGCCCATCAGCAACCGCGCGGTGCATCCAGTAAGCCATTTCAACACCTCAATATCAACACCCATCCCCCGGGTTGGCTGACATGGGCTGCTTACAGAGCGCTGGCAAACTCACATGAACCATCACTGCGGGTATACTCAACAGGAGATGGCCCAGACGTCTACGAGGACGAGTTCATGAAGATCGCGAAGCCGGAAGGGGAAGCCTTCCATCCCACGCTTATTCTAGTCGGAACCCGCCTGGGAATTGACAAAATCACTCCTGTCTATTGGGAAGCCCTCATCGCCTCTCTCCAAATGTCACAGTCTGTGGGAATCGCAGGGTAAGCAGAGTGAAGACCCTCTGACAAGAGCCGGTGTACTAATTTTACCCAGCGGTCGTCCATCCTCGTCACACTATTTTGTCGGCGCGCAAGGTTCCTTTTTATTTTACCTCGACCCTCATCATACCAGAACAGCTCTCCCCTACCACGAAGACCCTGGCCAGTACACCGACGAGGAGGTGGCGTCCTGCCATACCTCTCGACTTCGCCGGATCCATGTCCGTGAAATGGACCCTAGCATGCTGATAGGGTTTCTGATCCGAACCCAGGAAGACTGGCATAATTGGAAACGATGCGTCAAGCACGTCCAAGGCAAGTCAATCATCCACGTGGCGGAACGTAGTGCGCTTCTCGGAGGCTCAAGCGAAGGCCGAGAGAGTGCAATTGACGAAGTGGAGATATTGAGTGATGATGAAGATGATGCGGATACTGTCCATGCCGCCTAGGCTGACTTGGTTGGCGTTTGGGGTTATGGTGTCGTGCTCCTCATTTTGAATCGGCGGCTGGGCTGGGAATATCCGGGATAGATGACGAACTCGAATTTGAATGAACCGATCCATTATGACACTTGACTAAGTCATTTAACCGGGGAGTCCTAGTCGCGTGTGGCGCGCGGATGCCGTATCGTCGCAGGATTGAGAGCCGTGCCGGTCCTCTGTATTGGTTGTGCGATTAGACAGGAGAAGTCCGTGTGCAACCGAATAAAACTAGCTCTCAACGCTTCTTCTTACCACCGCCATTACCACTGGTCGTCGTTTTCAGCGCGGCATGGCCCTCGTCGCGAATATGGCTGAACAATTTGGTCCGAGAGCTGAAGGTTTCTCCGCACACACCGCATTGTTGCTGAAACCTGATGTTAGCAAGCTCGCCTTTCGAAACCACTTTTACAAAGTTGGTGACGTACCCCTTCTTCCTGTTGGGCCTGGGCGGCAGCAGCTTTCTTCGCTCGTTTCGCCTTTGCCTTTCCCACTTTCTTGCCCTGCACGCGCTCATCTACGGAGAGGTCCTTGGCAGCACTGGAGAGTTCTTGATCGAGATCCTCGGCGGTGGCATCGTGTCCGGCCCCGGTTTTATCGGATGTAAGCCTCTCCTCAACAACATCCCTTGGCGCATAGTCTCCATCATCAGACGGCTCCGCGGATTCTGCAAAACCGGGCTCCTTGGCATCGTCTGTAGAGAGAGGCGGTCGTGCCTTGTCCTGAGGTTCTGGAGAAATCGGGAGATCTGCGTCGTTCTTATCTGGCGTCGAACTGTCGCCGTCATCTCCGCCGCCGCCTGGAGAAGGAGTCGCCTCCACCTCGTCAAGCTGTAGTTCGGCACCCTCGCGCTTCATTTGGCGCCGCAGATGCTGGACGGCCTTGATGTGCTTCTTGCTCCTCTCATGCGCCTCGAGCTGCTTCTCGCTCTTGAATGACTTGTTGCAAACAACACACTCCAGAATCTCCACTTCAGATTCCTCCTCAGACTCGGTAAAGTCCCCTTCGGCGGCACCATCGTCGGATCGGGTCTGGGCCCACCCCGGAACCTCGTACGAAGCCATGCGCTCTTGGTTCGCAGCGCGCGACCTTGCAGCTTGCGCAGCAGCCGCGTTTCGCAACGAAGCTTGGCGCTCGGCGTGGGATTGAGAGTTGGGCAAGTATCGTGGGTCGCGCTTCCGTACGAAGCTGACGAGGAAGTTGACGGCGTCGTTGAATTCGCGAACGGCGTCGTCGCGGATCTTTTTATTCTCCTTTTCCATTAGACGGCGGACGCGGCGATCGGGCGCATCGGAGAGACGATACTTGTCCTTCCAGGCAAAGGACTTGACGGTGGAAAAGCCAGCCCAGGCCGCGTAGAAGGGCTTGACGATGGTTTCGTAATCATCATCGGAGGATCCGAAAGTCGGGTAGTCTCTAACGTCGATGTTGTCATTGTCGGCTGCAGCGTCCTCCTCGAGAGCCAAGTGCTCAAACGTCTCTCTGCAGATCCCATAAAAGCCCGTGGGCTCGTCGTCGAACGGAACAGTGGCATTGAACTTGCGGATCAAGCCCATAATCTCCTCGGCCGAAGTAAGCCGCACATTGCGGAATGTGGTCGGCGCTCCGTCCGCCTCGTCGCCGTCTTGGCCGCTGAGAATGGCATCACGGTGAGAATCATACCATGCTCTCTCTTGGGGGTCGGAAAGGATCTCGTAAGCAGCCTGAATCTCGGCGAAGCGACGAGTGGCTGTCTCGACATCATTGATATTGCGATCAGGATGGAGCTCGAGGGCTTTTCGACGGTAAGCTCGCTTGATTCTGAGAAGCAGGTGGTCAGCAGGGAACAAAACTGGACCCATGGACTAGGGAAAGAAGGGACGGGAGAGGTACTCGTCATCAGTGGCAGAACGTTCGACCCCAAGAAGATCGTAGTAACATGTCTTTGCGGAGGGAGCAGGGCCTGAAGCGTCGGAGCGCTCCGAGGATTGCTGGGCGCCCATGGCTAGTGAGGCACGGGCATAGAAAGACAGAAAAAAGGGTTATCTCGTGAAACAAGGAGAATGGGACACTGTTGGTAGAGATTTATTGCTTCGCAGTGTTTTTGAGACAGGACAGCAAAAATCTTGCAAATGTTACCGCTTGGACTGTGTGACGAAAGGAGGGGCATCGCGGGGCAAAGCCTGGATATTTTTATTCACGAATTTGCTGCAAAGTTGTTCCCCGCAGGGTATTTCTCCGCCCAAGTTCGGCCGTCCTGCGTGTATTCATGAGGCAAAGTTGAAGCATGTAAGCCCATTTGCTAGAGCGAGTGGGCTTTTTTCCATTCTGAACGCCGTATGATTCATGTTTCTTTCGGTTTGGATCGAGTCACGGGAGGTGAGTAATAGCCATAGACTCAGTCACCAATCGTAAGAATAAGCATCCACATTACTCCGTACGGAGTAGGGGGGCCAAGCTGGACTAAGTATGGCTCACACAGCCAGACATTTGATGCTCACTTTGTACAAGACATTCTGGATTCTCGACCTTGACCCTCACGCAAATTACTACATCACAAGCCCTGTACCAATGAACGAGTCCATAGCACACACGAGGTTGATCAATAAGCTGGGACAGGGTCTGGGTTATTTGGCTGCTCAGAGCCGCACCTGACGATCCTCCACTACCACAAACTCTGGCTTCATCTCTTTGTCGATTCAGGGTGGTCTTCATTCGCATCTTGACCACATCTGGATGATGGTTCACGGTAATGGTCAAGGGTCGACCGGCCTGGAGCCAATCATCCGCTCGCCAGCAACGGAAGCAATCCAAAGTCTCCATCGGAAAGTCTTGGGTCTCGGTCTCGCCATGGGCTTCGGTCAACGAAAACGGATCGCAACCTTCGCGAAGGGTCGAACCATCTGATCTATGCCCTGGTTCAACGCCTCTACCGTGGCCGGCACGAGATTGCCGAGAGCCCACCTGGCCAGCTAGTCCACCCAGTCCTGCCCATCAATCCCTACCAAGCCATTCTGCAGCTAGGCATTTACCCTGATTCCCATGAGGTAAAAGGGTGCAAAGGGTACCAAGCTTTTGCCTGGTGTTGGCTCAATCGAGCAAGTCCCCCTCGCCGACATCGATATTTTCCATCCACGAGACCATCCCTTTGCGACAGGACATCCTTCGCATTTCATATTTTACACACGGCGCCTTTTCGTCTCCTGTTCCTTTTCTTTTCTTTTTCTCCGCATCCTCATCAGGCGATCCGTCTTCTTGCTCTGCTTGCTCTTTTTAAGTTGCTTTCTAGCGTCGCATCGCCTTCTTCCATTTCCCTTCTTTCGCCACCAACTCCCCTATATCGCAGGTGGTCGCGTGCTCTCTCTCTCTCTCTCATGCAGTAGTACCGATTTTTTTGCGCAACACGATCCTCGCAGCGATGAAGTTCGGCCACGACTTCAAGGAGATCCTGGGCAATCAAGGTTCGTCTTGCCTGCCGACCACATTGCTTTTTTTCAAACTTCCAGTGCCATTTCCTTCTTGAAATTCCACTTTCCGTCTTTCTCAATACAACTTACGGCCCAGACAACGTTCTCCCGTTTGTGCGACAAGCAAGACTAACCCGGCGCAGATTTCCCCCCGCACTGGGTCAACAATGCCATCCCCTATAGCCAGCTCAAGAAATGCCTGAAGAAAGTCTCGCGCGAACTGCACGAGCTTGGGCTCGATCCCGAGACGTTGCGCGAACTTCTCAATCCCGATGCTACATCTCCTGTCGCCCTGAAGTATAAGCTTAACGGTATGCTGCCCGTGCCGCCAACCTTCTGCATCCAGCGCTCTGCACGCTGCATCCCCAGGAGCTACAACGGCCTTTGTACGCTGAAAATTGACTCTTGACAGGCGGCTCCGATTCCCATCTCCGCCCCAAGCTCACCGTTCAGGTCCACCTGCAGGATGGCGTACCCGTCGATGCTTCGCTCGCCCCAAACTCGCGCGAGTTTCTCAACAAGATTGCCAGTAGTCTCCCCAAAGGCCACTGGCCCCCGCACCCTGAATCCATAATAACGAAATCGTCCGACTCCGAATCTGTGACGAGCTCGCCGAAGTCCGACACCCTCGTCGAGCCCTCTAGCCCGTCTGCGACCGACACTATTGACAAGCTCGCCTACGAAGCGGATGCCAAGCTTGCCATCACACCCTCTGCCGAAACAGCTGTCGACCTGGCCGAGACGCCCACCACCATTGAGTGTGTCCCAGAACCTTCTCCGAAACCCGCCATCGACGCCTCAAATAATGCCTTGGTCCAAGCTCCAGCATCGGCCTTGCGCATTCCTGCCACCGGCGCGAACCAAGGAAGCTATGAAATCATCGAAGTTCCTCTTGTCTTCGACGGCGAGTTTTTCGACATGCTGCAGAGCGATGTGAGCAACCTCGACGCGCTACAGGCGGAGGAGGAGAAGAGCATGACGTCCGAGATCATCGCTCTCGGCAAGGAGGTCGAGCAAGTCGCAAAACCAAAACGCTTCTCCAGGACGGACCTAGCGCGATGGCGCCAAATCTTCGAGCTGTATCTGGACGCCGAGATCTTTTTCGCTACGCACGAGCAGGACCATGGCGCTCGGTCTAGTCAAGTGGCTTTGCGACAACTGAAATGGTTCCAGAACCAGGTCGAAAAGCAAAAGCTAGCCAAGGAGTTCAAGCTTCCAGAAAGCCAAGCGGCCTTTACTCGATTCATCAGCTTGAACGCTGCTCTCCTTAAAAACCTTCAGTTTCAGGAGCTCAATAAGACAGCCGTCTCGAAAATCCTCAAGAGTGAGTAGCACTACGCTTGCCCTTACAGCTTGAGCATCCAATCTGACAAGAGTTGAAGAATTCGACAAGCGGACAGCCCTGGGCGTATCCAGAAAGTTCCCCTCCGCAGTCCATTCAGACAAGCTTCTCGCAGGTAGCATTGCCCAGGATGTTTGCGCACAGATGTCCCAGGAACTCGTTTCTGTGGTCCCTCAGCTGAACGACTACCTCTGCCCGGTGTGCTTCTCGGTGGCATACATGCCCATTCGCCTCGAATGCCAGCACGTCTTCTGCATCCGCTGCGTCATCAAGATCCAGCGCCGACGCGAAAGGCACTGCCCCTTGTGCAGAGCTGATGTGGTCCTCAAGGCCTCCGCGGACAACCTTGACTATCAGCTGTCAAAATACATGAAAAAGTACTTTGCCAAAGAAGTCAAAGAGAAGCAACGCGCCAACGAGATTGAGCGTGGTGTTGAGGACTACGGGCCCGGGTACGTGCACCAGGAATGCACGATAATGTGAGCACGAGGGACTCGCTCTGCGACTTGCTCTTAGACTTGCTCTCCGACTACCACTGTCATAGAGACAGTACCCGGCGGCGGACATGAACTCGAGATGAAACCCTAAAAGATACCAAGTATATACGTAAGCTATTCTCCTTTTCAGCCTTTCCTTGACATTGCCATTCGTGCCGACATCCAGCTGACATGATATGGAAGATCCAATATAGGAGGAATTCAGTAGAAAGTACTATGGGAAGCTATGTAGACGAAGACTGTGTGCAAGGAGAACGGGACTTTCACACGGATGCGGCTTCTTAATCATGAGCTCGAGCTCGACACCGACACCCCCTCGGCCACTTTCAACGCACTCTGGAAAACTTCTTGCAGCTCAGCTGCCTCCTCCAGACCGACGCTCACGCGGACAAGGTCGGGGTCCACACCAAATTCTTTAGCCCACTCCAACTCGGAGTAATGGGCGAGGAGGACATATGGCGAACACAGCGTGAAGTTGGTCCCTAGACTGGGGCCCTTGGCGAGGGGCAAAGCGTCAAAGAAGGCCTGGGCTTGCTCCTTGCGCTCAAACACAACGGAGAGCAAACCGCCGTAGCCACCATCGGGGAGGCGCACTGCCTCGTAGTGCGGCTTGGAGTCGTTGCACTTTGGGTAGTAGACGCGCTTAACGAGAGGATGTGTCTGTAGCACATCGCAGATAGCTTCTGAATTGGCGTTGACGCGCTCGATGCGCGACTCAAAGTCCCGGCTGTTTCTCTCCATGAAGATGACGTCCTCGGGCCAGTACGTGTCCTCGTAGTCCTCTTCTAGGGCCGCCTTCAGTGCGCGGTAATACCTGCTCTCGGGGTTGAGAATGGCGCTGCCGCCCATGACGTTGGAGTCCCCGGAGAAGATCTTTGTCAGACTGCTCACGACAATGTCGGCGACGGGCAGAACATTGATGTTTGCAAAGGTGCCTATTGTCTCGTCAACCACGACCGCGAAATCGTACTCATCAGCGAGCTTGCGGATCCGAGCGAGGTCGGGACATGTTAGGAGGGGGTTCCCGGGGAATTCGCAGAAGAGGCCGAGGAACCGCTCGCCGCTCTTCAGCCTGGCCTCCAGATCATCCAAGTCCCCCGCGGAAGCGTGTCCGTAAAAGAGGCACCCAGGGCCAAATTTCTGCAATATCTTGAGCGTGTCGACGTAGGGAAAGCCAAAGTTGATGCTTTTGGCAGGCTCCCTGGCCCTGAGCAGCGCACGGTGCGCGTTGAAGATGGCATTCATACCGGCGGGGTACAGATAGACATCCCCCTCTTCGAGATTCTGGATGCCGCGAGTGTTGGACGACATAGACGGCAGCGGGCCGTTGTTCAGGTCAACCTCGTGGGCGAGGGCACCGGCGATGCGTCTGCGGATGGCGGACTTGGCACGCTCAACCAAGGACAGCTCGAGATTCCTGCCGAAGCGCTCCTCGAGGAAGCGAGAACTCTCGATGGACTCGACGGGAGCCTGGGGCGTGGGCGGCTTCGGCCCAGGCGAGGAGATGCCGTCGATTGAGCCGCCGCGCTGGTATCGCCTGGGGCCACGCAGAGGTCTAGACGCAGCTTCGGGAGGAGTCGTGGTCCCGGATTTAGGGATCAAGAGCTTATCCTTGAACAGACTGTGACAGAACTCGGCGCGTCTGCTCGACGTTCCGTCACCGGTATGCTGCCAGTACTGCTTCGCAATGGAAAACGCCTCCTCCGGAAAGACGACAGCCGAGATAGTCGAAGATAGCTTCTTCAGCAGCGGCGACAGCTCTTTGGACGTATCCAGAATGAAATCAATCGTGCCGACCTGACACGCCACCTCGGGCGAAAGTCGCTGGCGGATAAACTCAAGACAGCGTCTCGCCACCCTGGGGGTGGGAAAGAGCATGGCCTGCTGGCCGGGACGCCCATGGTGGGCAATGATGTCCTTGGCGAAAGCCTGAGTACTCTTATGGATGAAGAAGCTGTACAAGATAGAGGTGTAAGTGAGCTGGCACCGGCTGACAAGGGAACAGGAGAGGGGCCGATCTGGCTCACCGAGGGTAGCCTGTTGTCATACGGCCAACAACCCAATCCTCGCCTTCCTCATATCCAATGTTGGACCTCCAAGTCGGCAGAGAGACACTTACGGCCTGGTGGTATCAAGAATTCCAGTTAGCAGCTGTGTATACAAGATACGCATCGTGGGTTGACTCACATGGGCCGTGTCGGGAGGGATGGACTCTCCGAGTTCAATTACTGGCATGATGATGCTATTTCACACACGAATTCCTTTTCCGATGGATCAATCAATGAATGAATGAAAATGCGGAATAAAGGAATGTCTGAATTGGGATATGGAGGAGGACCCAATGTACCCGGGATGTGGTGGTGGGTTGTCTGTCGTGAATAACTTTTTTTTTTTGTTTCTCTCGATTTGGGGCGGCGCTCTTTGTGGTCTGGCGCAGAAAAAAATGGCCGAGAATCGGAGAAGGGATGTGAGTCTTGTAGTAGTAGTCATAAAAAGGTACAAGCCCAATCCAGAGCGATCTGCCGTAGCGGAAGTCACTAGGTAGGGATTCAGCTACTATTTTACCTACCTATGATGAGGTGGGACGGATCCTTTTTGTGCCTTTTCCGCCTGCCTGCCTTGCTTGGCTCAGTAGCAGGGAGAGAAGCGACGCGCTTCTTAGTAATGTCAACCTCGTCAGTCTCTCCGACCGGTTCCCTCTTGATCCTGCATTCATCGAGGGATTTTCGGTGATGAAAGACCCTCTTCCATCGGCGACCAATACGTACTCCTCCTCCATATTTGGGGGTGGAGGAGGAGGAGGGGTCGGCTTGTGGACTTGTGGGATCATGCTGATGCTATCGACTAATTAGTATGTACTATGTGACGCCGGCCAGAATGACCCCCACATCTAACACCAACGAAGTTGGATCATGGGAGTGTCACAAGAAGTGGGTTGCATCTTGTGGGCAATGCAGTACATGATGAGCAGGCAGGCAGGCATTGTTGACAGGCATTGACGCATCTTGGCTCCTCCAGAGGGTCTTTCCTGGACCGCCTCACAGGGGCGCTTCACGGGACGGCAAGGGGGACGGTTGCTGGCACGGCAATAGGCCGCCGAATGGGCACTTGGTTGTGTCTCTTCTGTATATGTCTCTGAGTGTGGTGTGTCTCTGTGATATGTATCTCCGGGTGTAATCTTCCCCCCGGAACGTGCCTTCGTTGTCGTGTCCAATCTTCTCTCATCTCTGGCTCGTTCCGTAAAAGTCAAGGCCATTATAAGCGAAATCCATCCTCCTCTAGAAAGATTAAACACAGCGTACGCCTCCATCTACCCATTGACTTAAAACGATCAGGGAACCCATGCCAAACGCCGTTGTTGAAAAAAAAAGGAACAAACGCCTTCTCAGGGAAAACCGAAATGCTGCGACATGAGAGGTACAACCCTCCTTGTTCGAGTAAAAACCGAACATTGCCAAACTAGACTCGGCTCGGCTCGTCTCGGCTTGTCTCGTGCTGTTGAACCAAACCCCTTTCAATGCTATGCAACAACCTTCTATCCATCCGTATTCTCGTAATTCTCATCTATCAGTTTCTCATTTCGTACGCTCGTCAATCTTCTCTCATCGAACCTTGCGGCTTCGCCTGCTCATCTTGCTACCGATGCAGCTGATGCTATCACTGGGGGCCACGCTCACCATATCGTCGTCCCACGGTGCATGGCTGCTACCCACGCCACTCATCGGGAGGGCGATGTTCCTCGCAGAGATATAGCTCTGCGGTTTGCTCGAGTATCCCATATGTCCTGGATAATCATGCCCGGTCGCCATTCGGGGCACACCGAACCTGCTGCCAGCCCGACTCCTGGCCATGATGTCCGGAATCTCGGGGATCTCGGGGATATCTGGCACTTCAGGAACCTCGTAGACCTCACGAGCTCGAGGGATTTCGGGCACCAGAGGTACTTCAGGAACCTCGGGTACTTCAGGTACCTCTGGCGCCTCGAAGATTTCCGTCTGGACTTCGGGAGGAGGGGGGCGCCGAGGGGCTCGCGAGGATGGGCGAGAACGAGCTGAGAAGTATGTCCGCTCGTCGTCATATTGCGGGTGATGAGAGCGTGCCACCGAGTGGGATGATTTTGGCACGCCGCCGTGGCGGGATCCCGCGTGGCTGCGACGGTCTCCATCGGCCAGAACAACAGACTTCCGGCTTGCAGGCGCTTCGCTGCGGCTTCGTACACTGCGAGCTCTCTCTGTCGGGGGCGGCCTCGATGAGCGACGACTTTGTGTCTCGTAATTATCATCCGGGCGATGTCTCGATGAATGGCGACTGCGTGTTTCGATGACTTCATAAACTTCCTCTGCAGGGGGGTGCCTGGAGGAACGCCGGCTACGTGTGGTCTCGTAACTGTCATCGGGGGCCCGGCTCCGGGATCGAGCTCGAGACTGGGCAACGCTTCTGGCGGTGCTCTTGGCAGCGCTCTTCGCGGTACTCCTCGTACTCTTGGCGGAGCTTCTTGCGGTGCTTTTGGCAGTGCTTTTAACGCTCCGAGGTCTGCTTCTACTTCTGGCGCGGGCGGCTGTGCTCCTGGCGGTCTCGCCTTCGTGGGGATGCTCAGTCAAGTAGTGCACTGGTCGAGATGGCTCATCCGGAGAGTCATCGCTGCTGTCGTCGTCGATGTAACCAAGCTTCCTTGCGGGGTAATCATCGGGATGAGACATCCTTCGTGGTGCATAGTCCTCTTGATGTATGGGTTGCCGAAAGGGATAGCCGTCGGTGTATGGCATACCTTGTGGTTCATATGCACCTGCGGGTCGGTAGGGGAGCGCCTTTGGAGGATAGTCGCCACCACGAAGCCCCTTCGGAGGGTAGTCACCGTAGACTGTTCGGCGTTCTTCTTGATGGATCTTATGGACCGATGGAGCCTTTTCGGGAAAGGTAGACCGACGTGCCAGGGATGGGGGCTCGAACTCCTGTCGTGGTTTGCGGTCCCGTTCCTTGGTCGCATTGTTCACAAACCCATAGGTCAAAGCTGCGCCAGCAGCGACGCCCAGCAGGGCGCCAACGACAGCGGTGGTGCTTAGACCATTGTTATTTGAGCTCTGACGAGGTGAGACGGACTGCTGGTCTGCATCATCGGAGACACGGCCAGCGGCGCGATGAGTCATCTCGGCAGCTGTGACTGTATTGGAGCCGCGTCTTGCAGGAGCCTGTTGGCGTGGCTGAAAGGGTGACTGGGTGTTGGAAACGGAAGAGGAGGAAGAGCGGGCGGAGGTGACGGGATGAGGTTGAGATTTAGAGCGAGAGCGTGTGTGAGTCGAACGAGAGGCGCCGTTGTAATTCCATTCGAGGACGCGGCCGAATCTGTCTTTGGGATTCGACGAAGGGTGGTAAACTACCTGGATGGTGTTGCCGTCGAGGTCGCGAACTGTAGCTCGCCTTGGGGTCTCACCGCCCTCGATGCCCAAGCGAGGCTTCAGGCTGGGACCGCCGGGATAGACTGGGTCGCCGTCGGTCTGGATGTGCAACCAGGGATTCGCGGTGAGGGCAGCGTCATGGAATTCGACGACTGCAGCCGGGGAGGAAGCGGCAAGGACCAATGTCGAGAGCTTGACAGGCTCGAAGGGATGGGTTACCTCGCGGATCTGCAGCACTGGCTGGCCGCCTTGATCCTCACCACCACGTCCGTCGGTCAGAGCCTTGCGCTGTTTGCTTCCGGGTTTGGTAGCTCCCGCAGGCACACCGTAAGTGATGGTACCGATGGATGAGCTATGCTCGCGGTCGGCTCCCAGGAAGCGTAGGCCGAGGGCTTGCAGGATGGCCGAGTAGAAGGACGAGGACGATGCCAAATGAGACACCTCAACGAATGGCAGTGTCATGGTCTCTTATAGCTGTCGGTGAAAACAGCCAGGTCTATCCGATCGGCTGCCTGCTTGGAGGTCTCCGCTCGGATGCCTTGGCTGGGTTTGATGGAGCTGTGGAATGCCTTGAAGGTCCCGGAAGAAAAATAGATGAGGTGTTGCTCCTGCTTGACTGGCCGAGCAGGGAGGGGCTGGTGGGGAGACGGAATATCGGTAAAGGCAGATGAGAGTAACAGTAAAGGCAAGCAAAGAGGCGGCCAGAGGGCGTCCAAAATAGGGGTTAAAACGACAGAGTAGAAGGGAAGAAGCGCAATAAAAACGAGGCAGAGAGGCAGCAAGAGGGCTGACAAGTCGTAGAAGCTGGCCGGGCGGAGTGGCGGAGTGGTGAGAGAAGGCGGTCGAGGATGGGAGGGGGGGTAGGGATCGAGAGGCGATAATCCAAGGTCAAGGCGTCCCAATCGATGCCCTGAGATTGAGTGACTTGGCAATGGACCTGGCGATTCGAAAGGGAAAGGAGTGAGAAATGAGAGGGATCCGGAATTCGGAGTTGCCTTGGTGGACGTAGAGCTGTTTGGTCCGTATCTCTGTCGGGCAATTTGCCTTTTCTTGACACCCAACCTGGCTGAGATTGGAGACGAGCGTGCAACCCAAACAAGATCGATCGATACCCGAGACCGCGCTGAAATCCTCGTCGTTCCGGGTGTATATGCAGAAGAAAGCCTGGAAGGGTAACAAGAGTCCTTAGGCGATGCTGTATGCGCAAGGTTGCGTATGTTGGTATGTGTGATGCCCTAGTGTAGGTCCGTACCTAGGTAAGGATGGGTATGCGCCGGTATCCGGTTCCGTGTGTTATTTTTCTGCGTGGTTTGTGAGTACAAAGGTCGAGCAGATTTGCTTGGTTGTTGTGGGGGCTGGAAGCAATGAACAATTGACGTAGCAACTGCTCAATGAGACTGGAGACTCTGGAGACTCTCTGGGGAGAAAGAGTAGAGTCGGAGGGAAAAGAGAGAGCACGGCACGGAGAAGGGACAAGAGCTAAAGAGGGAAACAGAACGCAAGGAGAGGGGAGGGAGAGGGAAAGAGGGTGTCATGAGCGACCACCTGGCTGGCTGCTGCGGAGGTACCTACCTGCTCACTGTACCTTAACTGCCGCTGCCAGATGGGTGCCGGTGCCATTGCTGGTGCTGATGCGTGCGTGTCTCAGCCAGCCCTCTGGCCGCGTCTCATAACGTCCCCATACTGCATCTCTTGTGACTGTGGCTCTGTGACTCGTTGACATCTGACCCTCTCGTGCTCTGCTGGATCCATCCATGAGGGGTATCCAGTATAGTCCCTGGCGTGAGCGTGGGCCTTACATCACATCACGTTGGATCGAGTCACAACCACTTCGTCTGGGCTCTCGACATGAGAATACTACGTACGTACCAAAACGAAGCAGGAGCAGTGGTAGTACAAACCATAAGATAGCAGAATATTAGCTGAGGTCTTCTATGGACATTTCCCCGAGAGACTCTCCCGGGTTGCAAGAGACTTCTTGGATGATGCACTATCAAGAGGACTGCCCGCAGAATATTTGAGACTGCTGGAGCTTTGTGCAAGAGACACGTTCCAGGGCTGGCCTGATGGATTTGTGCAGTTGTGCAATGCAAAAATTGGTACCTTGCAACCGTGGATTGTGTGCGAGTGGAGATGTACCTTGAGTTAACTGCCCGCTAGCCCCGCGCCATCCGGCAGCACCCGCCCACGGACACCCCTGAACCCTTGAAACCTTCTGTCATGGGCGGCATCTCCTCAGGTTGTTTACTGGCCGGGGAATTGCTGCTCGATGATTCTTGGAATGGTGAAAGAGCAAAGGCTCACGTTGGGAATCTTTGGCACTATATCCCGATGGAATCGCATGTACCTTGCCCCGTAGCGACTTGTCCCGACTCGGTACCTGCAGCCGGAGGGGGCATCGTGTCATGAATGGGTGGTTGGGTGGGCGGCCAAAGGCATTGGACGGAATCATGGACGGAGGGATCGTAGAACTGGATGATCCAGACAGAAGCTCCCAAACCATCACTTGAGCCTACATAGCTTGGAATTCCCTCACATCTGATAAAACCACCGCGGCAATACCACTCTGCCTTGCCTCTTCTCGTGGCCATGCAGCCAGGCTACTCCAGAGTCATCGCCCTGATACTGTTCCCCCTCATACCCCTCTTTTGGCCCCTCTATTCTCATTCCGGCCGTGGATTTGAACGGAAGTCTAACAAGCAGGACAGTGTCCCAGATCTTCACTACCTGTAGTGCAGCGCCTACCTACCCAGCTGTCCGGAATTCCCTATGCCGTAGGAATGTAGCTCACAAGAGATAGTGCCCTCCGTGCTCCGTCCAGCATGTACAACGATCATCGGAGAATAGCTCGTGCGAACTGACCCAATGACTCTCGCCCATCGATGCGTGACCACGTCTAACCCAGCGGCTGGACTCACGGCCGTCCGGCTCGCTCCACCGGGCCTCCACCGGCACCTCCACCCCCGGCCTGCACCGGCCAACCCCGGGCCCTCGGCTACCTTATCAGCCTTCACATTGGATGGGATAAGCCTTTCTGCCCTCTACTATTATGTCCTCTACAGCTTTGGCTTTGGCCAAGAGGGCCACCTCAAAGAATGAGTGCCATGGAGCAAACAGAGCACGTCACGCCAATGGTCTCTTGACCTGTTGTCCGCAGTCCAAAATCCAGACCCAACAAGGCGCCGTTCGTTTCCAACCCCCCTCTGGTCGCCTCACTAGCCCGCCCTTCCGCGCACTCATACCCTCATCGAATAAGGGCCATATTCTTCGCCCTTCACACCTTTTTGCCTGCATGGGGGCCCCCGATTTGACGGCCATCCCCTCCGACTCTCAAGAGCCCAACCTCCAAGATCTCGCGAGACCCATCAAAGTCCAATCCCAAGATCCACACTCAATAGGCGAGACAAGAGCCCAAGGCCTCAATAAACCTGCCGCGGTAGGCAAGTGCAACACGATATTTTTGTCACAACCAGGCAGAGCAGACGTGGACATCATCAATATCACCGCATCACCCATGAATTCCTAAACCCTGCATCCATGCCTCCATGCCTCCATCACTTCACCCCTCCCACACTCCTTCACCCAGACTCGGCGCGCCCACACGACCCGGATGCGGGGCATTGCTGCACCAGCCGCTTCTGGCCAGGTGCTCCTGGTACGTACGCGAACACAGCATACGAGTACAAGTCTGCGGTTGGAGCGGAGTGGACGTTCGCTTTCTGGCCTCACAGCCTCAAACTTAGCCCGCCTCGTACTTCTTGTCCATGTAACATGCAAGATTGCACTTCATTGCTACCTGCACAGTACCTTTGGGATTGTACATTGCCTTCTCCATCAGATGACTTTGCTCTCCGACTGTCTCGCATCTCGTCTGCCCTTCCATCGCGGGTCTTGTGGAGTACCATCCAAGTGTAACTGACATCCAGGCTCAATCAAGCAAGTATTATCTTGTGTCAACCCAGACCCGTTTGTTGCTATTCCATGAACTCAACACATCATCCCCCCCTTGTTTTGTTCTGCGTCCATAGGTGAGATATTCTAGAGCTGCCTCGCCCAGGAAGAGATGCTATGTGGTTAGATGAACAAATCCTCACAATCCAGCAGGGCAATCTGCCAGAACCTGACCCAGCAGAACAACCGATCAGCAAAAAGGGGAGAAAACAGACATGCAAAAGGACAGTGCAAAAGGACAAGAGAAGGAATGGGCCAGGTTGAAATGACCCATCAAGACGACATTCACGTCTTGGACCCGATGTTGAACGCCCCATGTTTTGGTTGCAAAAACAAGCGACAGCGAACACCCCAGGCATTCCAAGTTACCGCCGAACCGTCTTGCCCCAGCGACGATGTTGTATAGCCGCAGGGCGAGCCGGCATTTGGCGTCCATCGCAGTTGGCGGGCCAGGCCGCCTCACTCGTAACCGCTTCTTACATGATGTCCCAGACATCCTCGGCTGCGTGGCAGAACTTGCTGCAGGCCACACTGGCGGACAGAGAATAGTTGCTGATCGAAATCTTCTCGTCCACGAGCGAGTCGGCGAAGTTGTCCTCACCCTTCGCCATGGCACCTACAAAGACGCAGATGCTCTCCTTAGGGCCGACGGTTTCCACATACTCACGGACGCGCACCAGCGGGGCATCGAAGCTCAGCGTCACCTTGCGACAGTTGGGGGGTAGGTGATCAGTAATGGGGTTCTGGATCACACGCAGCAGCTTCTCGTTGGAGTTGGTCGAGCGAATGGATAGCCGATGTAGAAGCTGAACCATCAGACCAGCGAAACGCTTGAAGGTTCGGGGAATGCGGACTGAGGGCGAAACCTCGATCAAAACGCCCTTGGCGGTGTGAATGTAGATCTGGAGCTTGCCAGCCTTGTTAATGGGTGAATCCAGCAGCGTCAGTAAGCACTAAGAAAAGGTCAGCATGTTGAATGCCGACTCCGGGAAGCCAGAGTTGAAACCTGGTGGGTGATGTCGGGGCGAGCATCGCTAATGTCCCGATTCATCTTCCTCATGACACCAATGTGCTCGTCGCTGTTGAGCAACGAGTACTTGTCCTCGCGATGCATGCCGTTGCGGTTGGTGCCGCCGTGCGATGCCTTGTACGTCTCCAAACTGGCATTGGAGAGGACAACAATTAGGCGCTGAGAGTCCTTGTCGGTGGGGGGGATGGGAGTGTTCTGCTCAGCGACCAGCTGCGGCAGCGCGGGAGGAGGAAGAGACTGCGTTCCTAAAAGATCAAGCGTTAGCTACAGTCTTCTGAGCACCAGAATTGAGGTTTCCTTACGAGGCCTCTTGACTCCAGCGGTTCTTCGCTCGGGAGAGGACATGGTGACGGGGTGAATGTTGGTGGGGGGAGGGCTCTGAAGATGACTCAATGGCAGCAGAAGCCGACACAAAGACAAGGATAAAGTCAGAGAGATGGGGGAAATCTAGAAGATATGTTAAGATTTAGGAGTGACACTAGATCAATGCTTGGAGGCAAGAGTGGTGATGAGAGAAGAGTGAAAAATCGGCGCAGAGGAGAGGAGTGGGAAGCTGGATAAATCAACTCTTGAACCCTGAGGCCAAGCCAAATTCTACAGCGGGCCCCCCACACTAGCCCGAAAGTTCGCGCTGTCCAGACTCCGAACTAACGGAACCCCGGCTGCCGACGGTTCCAAAGAGTTGCTTTCCGTGTACCGGGGGCACGTGCCTCAAGACTTCTCCCGGCTAAGAAATTAGTGAAAATCTGCAATTGACGGTCGAGTAACATCTAATCTGGTTGGAAATTAAAATAGACCCTATTGTAGAACCTGCCATCACAGGTCGGACGCGCAATGCAATATGTGGTCGCACACTTGCGGCGATCTCGGACTTGGGAGAAGCATGTGTGAGAGACTTCCTTCCACTGGCGGCCAGTCTCGTGAGGAAACTGGCCAACCAAATCGGATTCTCTCATAGCAAAAAAATGGTTACATAAGCGTGACGGCCCTCAAATTCTTGACTCTCATTGGTTGTGAAATTTTAGAGCAGCCTTGCCTGGTTGAATCTCGTTCAGCCAGCTACCAAATCGACATCTCTGTCTCTCGTGACTAGCAGCAGAGGAACTGGGCGTCCCCCTGGCGATCGAAACGGTTGAACCGACGCTCAGTTGTCAAAAGAACATCTAGTTATGTCCTCTCAAGTCGCCAAGGCCGCGCGCCGCGTGACGCACGAGCTTCACGGCGTCGTTGTCTCGGCTGGCCTCATGCAAAAGACAGTCAAGGTCCGAGTCGGCGGCCAGAAGTGGAACAAGATCGTGAACAAGGTACATATGTTCTCTCATCTCGAATCATTCTCGCCGCCTGCTGACATTGTGTTCTAGTGGTTCGCCGACCCTAAGCACTACCTTGTCCACGACCCCAACTCGTCCCTCCGAACTGGCGATGTCGTCGCCATCGTCCCTGGCTGGCCGACCTCCCAGCACAAGCGTCACGTTGTTAAGCACATTATTGCCCCATACGGTACCCCTATCGAAGAGCGCCCCCCTGTACCGACCCTTGAAGAGAGGATAGCAGAGCGCGAGGAGAAGAAGGCAGCCAAAGACGAGCGGAGGGCCGCAAAGAGACAGGCTGAGGAGGAGAAGAGGCAGGAGGAAAGGAGACTGGAGCTTGAGAAAAAGGAGGCGAAGCGCAGAGCCTGGGAGGAGGCTCAGCAACAACGCAAACCCCAGACTTCAGCGAGCGATGTCGACTAAACAGTTCTGATTCTGGCGTTGTGAGCCACGTCCTACGTTGGCAACAACCGGAATGACAAAAGATGAATGGTTTACCTGGTACGACTTTGGGAGAGAGCGACAGTATTGGAGTGGCGGCCTGAAGCCAGGCTCTGTACGATATGGATGTGACAAGAGTCGTCATGCAACGGAGAGTCGTTGGCGATGCCAACTGTACCATATAAAAACATACCAGACATTCTGCGCAATCAAAACACCAACAACGCCCACGTCCATCGGCCGTGACTTTCAACTTGGTGGCCAGGAACCCCGCGACAGCGGTGTTCTTGCACAAGGGTCCTTTTCCGCACATCTAAGATACACTTTGTATACAAGGCTGCCCTGCAATCTAACCACCTCGTTCTCCAAATTCTTTCGCCCAGTCCTCGTACTCTTTCAATCCAGCTTTACTAACGCTAGGCCGTATCATCGTTAGGCTCGCTTCAAAATCAACCAGCTGAATGGGCCGAATTTGATCCATCGTCATGTGCAACAACGCCTCACCTAGAGACCGCAACGGCCCCATGGCAGCGTCCTTGGCCAAGGCTGTGATGTCCGAACCTGAAAAGCCTAACAGTCATAGTTTGTTAGCTAGGTAAATAGCGAGATTGAAGTGTTCCTGCTCACCATCTGTCAAGTCTACTAGTTTCAAGATATCTCCATCGGATAAGCCGTGCTTCTGTTCCCCCAAGAGTGTCCGAAGTTGCGTTTCACGTGTGGTTGGCTCAGGGAGTGGGATATACTGGCGTCTCACGAATCGTCGTCGAGCAGCCTCGTCGATTGCCCAAGGCAGGTTAGTCGCAGCCAGCACCAATACCCGGTTGGCGTCTCCCCTTTCCTTGTCCTTCTCACTGGTCTCCCTCCCAGCAGCTGCTCGCTGGAGGTCGCTCCATTGAATGAGAAACTCGGTCTTGATCCTCCTAGTGGCCTCATGCTCACCAGATCCCGAACGTTGTGATAAAAGTGAGTCAATCTCATCAACGAAGATGATACTGGGCGCCAGTGTCCGAGCAAGGCCAAATAGGGCACGCACTAACTTCTCTGACTCCCCCAGATATTTGCTCGTCAAGCTACTTGCGGAGATGGAGAAGAAGGTCGACTTGGATTCCGTGGCGACCGCTCTGGCGAGCATCGTCTTTCCTGTTCCTGGTGGCCCAAATAATAGCATACCCCGGGCAGGTTCTCGAAGGCCCATGAATAGGTCTGGCCGCAAGAATGGGTAAACAACGGTTTCTCGGAGGGCGTTCTTTGCAATTTCCAAGCCAGCAACATCGCTCCAATGAACTTCATCTCCTTGGACGACGATGTCATTGAGGATCTGCTTGGCAGCGGCTTCGTCGACGCCTGGAGGTAGATTTTTTAGAATAGCAATCTTCTTCTTTTTCCATGAGGTCATCTCGTCGGAACTTTCCTCAGGTCGAGACTCTGCTGACGACTGGTCTTGCGAGTCAGCCTCAACAGCGGCTTCCTTTGCCTTCACCCGTCTCGAGCTCGACCGGGGTCGTCCACTTTCGTTCCCAGACGCGCTTGAGATAGAAGCTTGACGCGTTTGGCGCTCACGTCGACGTGATCGGTTCCTCTTCTGTGCATCTGGTTTTGTTGGTTTCAATGGCCTTTCGGGCCGCCTTGCTATTGGGCTTCTGACAGATATAGCATCTGAAATATTCCTCTTGTCCGACAGCTCCCCAGAATCGTCAGCAGTCTCAGTATCATTGGTTAATTCTGGTCGTGACACTTTACGGCGTGCGGGGAATGAAATGCCGTTCCGGCTGTTGGTCAACCTTTCTGATCGACCAGTGTGGTTGTCTGATGATGGTAGGTCTTGATAGGACAACGCGTTGAGAGCACTGGATGCTGCAGTGACGGATAACGTTGATGGTCGTGTATAACAATATTCATCCGAGTGACGCATGGTGCTTGACGACTCCCCGCCCAAGTCACTTTCCCTCGGCACAACAAGCCTTCTTGAGTGGCTGTCCCATTGCATTGGTCCTTGTCTGCGTTGTTCAAGGGAAGTACGACCACTCGTGCTCGGCGTTGCTGGGCCCGCCTCTGACTGACTGCCCCTGAAAACCCTGTCTTTGGACCCAAGGGCACTCCACGCCAAGGTGGCTGCCTTGCTCGGCCCTTCGGCAACGGGCTTTGTTGTCTTGCGAGGCTTTGGGGGCTTTTCGCCTGGTTTTCCGGAGCGTAAGGTCGTTCGCATTGTATGCTTCTCCGGACTCGGCGATCGTAGCGTCTTGTTGGGCCTCGGTGGGAGGCTAGGACCGCTGGGAGACGATGATCTGGGCCGGGAAGCTGTAGATGCAGTCGGGTCAAGATATGCGCTGGGTCCATCCACAACAGCCTGCTCTGATGAAGAACGACGAGGCTGGCTAGGGCGGTGTGGTAGGGCTGGTCGTGATAGTTCAGAGTATGTCACGGCGGGAATTGTCCCTTGGCCTATTGATCCCCTACTCCTGTCGTTATCAGGCAAACTAGGCCGCTTTATCAACTTGCCAGTTGGGGTCGGTGGTTTCGTCTCTTCATTTCGCGACACACGCAGTGCTTCGAGAAGATCGATGCGTTCTTTGCATTGTAGCTCAAGCTCTTTCATGGCGTCTTGCAATGCCCTCTCGGTGTCGGTTCGCGGGACATATGCCGGCGGGGCTCGATTCGCATGATAATCGTATATTTGTTCCAGCGCACTCCTCCAGTGCCGCATCGCTTCATTCTCATTCCCCTGCGGTTGCGAGCCGATGTTAGCTACAGCTTGGATGCGCCATCAAACTCTGGACGTACCTGGCCTTCATAGTAGACCGCAGTTGAGCAGCTTAGATAGCTATCATCGTAGGTTTTCTGCAAGACAGCCAGGGCCTTGTTCCGTAACATGGCTCCCGCGGTAATACAAGACCATAGTAGCCCAGAGCGTGGCCCTCGTCGCGTTCAGTCCGCCGACTGCTTCGAAGTTGTCTTGTAGTTACAGACCAGGCTCTCAGCAAGGCTCTCACGGTGGGTACGTTTGGGATGAAATCTTGAGCTTTGTCAGCCAATGACTCAGGCAAGACAAATCGCGCTTCCTGGGATGCTCGAGGTGCCTATCAAGAGAGAAGTATAGTTGAGGCTGGCACTCAAAAGCCTTTCCTGAGTCGATGATTGAAGGAACGTGATGAAGTTGGCCGCGGCACTTGGTACATGGCAGAACCTGGGCTGTTTAGAGTCGGGCAGGCGGTGACGTAGTCTGGCTCGCACTGCCCACCCTTGTCGCAATCAGCCGTGGCGGGGTACCTTTGCGCCCTTACCTAGTATGCTTCTCGCCAGCCTCACTCATATTGATGACAACTTCTGGCGAATTCCTTGTGACGGATGGTGATTTTAAGTAAGACGTGCCCTCGTTGTTAAGCTACAATGGAATATTTCTAAGGAAGCGATTGCTCGTGAATTTTTCTTGCCTGGTACCAGTTGAAAGGTTGGAAACCTGTGTGCTGGTTTCGCAAGCTCACATGGATGCTGAGCGAGATACTTCTAAGCCTCCAATGCAGCAGCATACACTAATAATTTGACATTTCCATCGTTTGTGATAGAAGAGACTATTTGCGAAGAAGATATCAGCTGAGTCACCATAAGGATCAAATGATAATCTTGCGACCATCTATGAGAGGAGCACCCGAATCTCGGTTGTCGTTCTGGGGAACACGGATCGAAGCCCCTCGTCCTCGTCAGACTCTGTGGACTCATCTTCTCCGTCCGTAATCACCTCCTCAAGCTGCTCGAAATCACTACAGAACTTTTCTGCCGCCTCCTCAGTGATCTGCCGGGCCAGTTTTGCGTCTTGAAGATGTTTCAAATTGTCCATGGCATCCATCAGCGCCGAGGGCAAAAAATCATCCAGTGTCTGGCTTGCCTGACCAAGCAACTTCTCATCCAATGCCACCGTACCCTTGTCCTGACTCTTCTCTAAAGCTGAGAATATGGCATCCAGTCCTGATCCCTTCCGGAAGAAATGATACTGGCTGCCAACCAGACTCTTGGCCTGCTCAGCCGACTTTTCGCGCAGTTGGTCTGTCCGGCGTTGGGTAAACTCGAATGGCTCCAAGCACACGGTGGCAGAGGAGATGCAATTGATCAGGAAGATGGCACCGCTTCTGCTACCCATCACCTTGGCCATGTTCTCGCAACCGGCCATGAAAGGCTCGAATGCTTCCGCCAACACATTCTCAAACTCGCTCTCACGATCCTCCGAGGCGGACAGGGAGGAGTCGTACGTCTTGCTGATGGCCTTGAGTTGTTTCAACGAGTCTTGCAAGAAAGCTGGTGGACCGAGATCCGAAGGAGCATGCTGAAACTCTCCCTGGAGAGTTGCGATATGGTCTCGAACTAGGGCCCGGAACTGGCGCAGAGCCTCCTTCTCGAGACCTTCGATCAACTCAACCAGGTTGGTGTTTAGACCGAGCGTCTTCTGGAACGTGATGCGGTAAAAGTTGATGAGATTTGCGAGTTTGTAAGCCGGAATGGTGTCCTCGTTGGCCTGGATAACTTGCTCCATCCTTTGACGAAGCACACGAGCTGCCCCAGAGATGTCGCGATCAACCAAGTCATTCAGCGCCTTCAGAGCGTTGAAATCTGCCTCAATCTCATCATCCTCGGCAATGAGGCGCCAGATCTCAGCATCTCGTCCAGACTTTAGACCCTTTGCCAGTTCCTCTCCCTCCGCAACGAACAGCACCTCCAACGCCTCGCGTTCGCTGACTGTCGCCGAGTGAATCCACGCGAGCATGTCACCCACATAACGCAGGGGGTCGTGCGCTGTCATGTCGATTGGCTTGACCGACTGATCCTCGGTCCCCGATGGCGAAGCGCCAGTAAGGGCGACGTAGAATGAGTCTGACAAAATTCTTTCTCGGGCTTCTGAAAAGAAATCTAGGCAGTTCTGGAACAGAGATGGCCGTTCAGCAAGGACCCGAAGAGCACGTCGAATCGATGAGTTCATTTGCGGATTCTCGAGATTCAGGGTTTTAAACTCTCGTTGTATCCACTTGTAGAGCTTTTGGAAACCAAGATTGATGTTCTTCGATGTCTGCTCCATCAGTTCCAGACCCAAAGTCTGCTTCTCGAAGCCGAGCAAGATCTCGCAGTCTTTGCTAATCTTTTTCGCTTTGCTCAAGGCATCGAAAAAACGGTCATCAACTGGTTCGGCCGTCATGGTCAAGGCGGAAATCTCGTTCTCGGACATTATGAAATGCTTCCTGAAGGCGCCCAAAAGCTCTTGCTTAACTTCAACCTGTCTCCTTTGCTCTAAGAGGGATGACGCTTCAGACAGCGCTGGCGTTGTTTGGTTATGAGCCTCGATAACCTGGCTTTTCATGTCCTCGTAGCCGCTGTTCAGCTTGTCGATGGTTGTTTTGATGCGTCTGAGTTGCTATTCACGGGGTTGGCTTGAATCCCCCCTGCGACGGAGCTAACCTACCTCTGCTACACGACCAAACTCAGTAATGACTTCGCCATTGCTGTCGATGACCTCTTTTTGGAGGTCCAGCCGAACTCGCCGCCGAGTCTCGGCATCATTTTGAATCCCTCGTTGATCGAGAAGGGAGAGCGCGTCTCTAAACTCGGTATCGGAGTGTGTCGTCGAAAGGACACTTGTGACTTTGGATGCGAGAGGAGTCAACCCTTTAGGGGTTGCAGGAGTTGATGGATAGGCGTCTGGTGGCAGAAGACCTGTGCCAGAAGAGTCCCTCGTAGGCAGGCTCTTCAATGACCATGGGCGATCTGGCGGCATGTTGTTTGATGGCAACTCCAAGAGCTCTGAGATTGAATAGCAGCTAACGTATTCTCCAGAAACGCTACCTCATCTCGGTAGGGCTAGAGGAAATGGCGTGTACAGCAAGCGAATGAAATAAGCAATTGCCCAACGAACTCAAGGAATGAGTAGACCAAAGAACAAGCTGACGCCTTACTATGGTTCGCTGTAAGTGAACGGGGGTCTCATTGCAACGGTGTCGTGAGTGAGGCCTACAAGCGGCAGGCGGTGTGGCGCAGGAACCAGTGTGGGGTCTTATCGCTAATTGTCCGGCAGAACGCCTGACCGCTCTGTAGCGTCATACCCGCGACTGGTGATGCCTGGAACTCTCAAAGCCGCCATTCATCAAGCTGGAGATGGCGCAGTTACCTCGTTGCTGTATTACGGATTCCTAATGTCAGTATTTGATCAGGCCTTCTCGAACCCTGCACGTTTGCAAAATCCTGACTCCACCTGCTACGAGACAGAGGCATGTGTTCTCGGTCATGCTTATCAGGATCACCTGGCTCGTGACTGTTTAGCTACCTTGCACAGCACCGCTGACGAGCTCCAGCATACGACGTCTATATTTTATCGCATCGACAAGTGCACCGTGTTCTCGTTTTAGTTTTCAAGCGCCACTAAGCTGTGCGGACGAAATACTTCGCCTCTCCCATCGCCTCCCCAGGCACTCGCACCGTTACCTCGACCCTGGCACTGATCGAAACGACATGCCCATCGGATATAATCGATGATATATTGCCCAAGGGCTCAGAATGACTTCCAACATTTTCTCTCGCCTCAAATCTCCCACGAGGGGGAGCCGATCTTTCTACGAACAGCTGCGTTCACAAGATGACAATGAATATGACCCCGGTCTTGACGAGGAGAATCTGGGGCATCGATTCGATGGCTTTCAAGCAGAGGAACTCGGCGTCAGCGATAGTCGAATGACAGTGGAGAGTGCAGCACTCGACCCAAAGGGCAAAGGCAGATTGACTCCCCAGCCGATGCCGCATACCCGGAGTCCCGTTGGACCATCGAGATGGCATATGCAGGATGACGAGGCAGACAACGACGTGCCAGCATCACTCTTGGTGGAGCCAAACGAAGTTGAGAACCTCCCAGCAAGACCATCAAGGCGCACAGGTCAACAGACCAACACTCAGATTCCAGCCACCGCAGGCCCATCATCAACAAGAACCAGAGCTCAGTGGGAGGCCACCACGGCACAGCAGCGACTTCACCAAGATGACCCTTACGGAACCACGGGGCCACAGCCAAGACCGGTGGCTAGGGGGCTGTTGTCGAACAACCCGCGAGAAAAGGCGCTTTGGCGATGGGTTAACACCTCAAACCTGGATAGCTTCATGCGGGACGTATACGACTATTACGAGGGAGGCGGTCTGTGGTGTATCTTATGCGCTAACGCGCTGTGGCTTTTGTGAGTGAAATCTCTTTGACCTTTGTCAATATTCATGAGAGCTGATATGGGTGTAGAGAGACGCTCTTTGTTGCCGTACTGGTGACATTCCTTGGTCAATGTGTCGACTATTCCAAGATCCCTCAAAGTCGATCCTTGAGCCAGGTCGTCGTCCCGCAATGCACTCGGAAGCTATCTGGGCTCTGGAACCTCGGCATCTGGCTCTACACCTTCTTCTTCATCTGGAAGTGTGTACAATACTTTGTGGAGATACGACGGCTCATTCACATCAAGGAATTTTACATCCACCTATTGGACATCCCGGAACAAGATATGCAGACGGTATCTTGGCAGGATGTTGTGGCTCGGATCATGGCCCTTCGCGATCAGAACCCGAAAACTGCTACCAACATCTCTCCGAGATTGCGACAATTTATTGGCAGTCAATCCAAGGAGAGACTCGACGCTCACGATATTGCCAATCGTCTCATGCGCAAGGAGAACTACCTCATCGCCATGATTAACAAGGATGTGCTGAATCTTTCTTTGCCGTTCCCTTTTCTTCGTGGTCGCCAGCTTTTCTCGAAGACCATGGAATGGTACTTGCACTATTGCATCCTTGATATGGCCTTTAATGAGCTGGGGCAGGTCCAGCAGGACTTTCTGCGTGCAGATCGAAGGGGCCTGTTGAGCCAGAAGCTGAAGCAGCGGCTTCTATTTGCTGGATTTCTGAACCTCGTGTTTGCACCCGTTGTTTTGGCCTATGTTATAATCGTGTATTTTTTCACCTATTACAACGTGAGTATCCCGACGTATTCCGAACCCCAAATGTGGCACAGCTGACCCCTGTTCAGGAATATCAGAAGGATCCCAAGCAAGCGGCTGCACGCAAATACACGTCTCTCGCAGAATGGAAGTTCCGCGAGTTCAACGAGTTGCCGCACATCTTCTACGAGAGGTTGCATATGTCGTATCCTTTCGCTACTCGATATATCGATCAGTTTCCTAAACGAATGACGGAAGATATCGCTCGAAGTATTGCCTTCATGACCGGAGCAATCACGGCTATCTTGGCGGTTGGTTCCGTCTTGGACTCTGAAATCTTTCTCACTTTCGAGATCACAAAGGACAGGCCTGTGCTCTTCTACCTGGGTATCTTTGGCGCCATTTGGGCCATGACGCGCGGCATGGTGTCGGAAGAGACTCTGGTATTCAACCCTGAGTATGCCTTGCGGAATGTCATCGAATATACGCACTACATGCCGGACCACTGGCAGAACAGACTGCATAGCTTCGAGGTCAAGCAGGAGTTTTCGGAATTATACAAGATGAAGGTGGTCATATTTTTGGAGGAGGTGATGGGCATCATCACGACGCCGATGTTGCTCCTCTTTTCGCTCCCCAGGTGCAGCGACCAAATCGTCGACTTTTTTCGTGAGTTTACAATCCACGTCGATGGGCTGGGTTACGTGTGCTCGTTTGCGGTGTTCGACTTTCAGAAAGGTCCAGGTAATACCGGACACCAGGGAGGCCATCAGGACGTCCGCGAGGACTATTACTCCACGAAACACGGCAAGATGGCAGCATCCTACTACGGCTTCATCGACAACTACGTCATCAACCCAAAGACTGGGATCCCGGGGCATATGCCACCAGGAACACGGCCAGCATTCCATCCTCCTCCAGCATTCCCAGGGCTCAACTCACCAACGCTGGCGGCGGATATGCAGGGCTCACACATGGGTCGGGCGGAAACGGGACGGACTAGGAGTCGAGCCCCCGGCGGGCGAGGACCGCGAACTGGGCCGGCCATGCCTCAACCATCACCGATGGCATCCGTGCTGCTGGATCAACATCATCAGCCTGCAGGGCCAAATCCAGCAACCCGAAGTCTGTACTGGTCAAGACATCCTCGAGGTGGGTATCGCGGGGAGAGCCAGATCATCGAAGAAGCGGAAGACAGTGGGATTCGACGTCCCGGAGAAGACGATGACATGTATGAGCCGGGTGGTGTGCTGGGCGAGTCCACATGGGAGACATCTCCAGCTAAGGGAATCAGCCGGGAGAACAGCGCGGCCAACACAGACGATACTGAGGCAGGAGTTTTGGGCATGATCTATCAGCTGCAACAGGCGCAGCGACCTCGACGAGGCGGCGGCATGGTCTGAGTATACATACAGACGCTGCCATCTTCTGGTTGGTCATACAATGTTTTGTCACTTGGTTATGGCTGGGGTCAAGTCGCGTGCTGGAAGAAAGAGGATCCTCGATACGGAGAAAATCCCTGCTCTCTGTATCGGGGAAGCTGAAGTGTTGCTGGGACTTTTCTTTTTCTTAGACGCGCTTTTTGATTGCAGACTTGCTTCTATGGGGCTATGGGACCTTGACCAGGTTTCCGGTTTGGTTAGGGCTATTGGGATATGCGCACGGCGTTTTTCTTCTTCTGGAGACAGGCGAATGATATCCATCAAAGGTGAGAAGCAAGGCATATTGCTGATAGGCACGGATATGGGTACACGGTAGAATCAAGATCAAGTTTTTCTCACCTGATGATGGTCGTCGCGTGTGGCCAAGAAACCCCGAGCATGGCTCAAAAAAATGGCGCGCATAGGTGACATTCATGGCTTGGTGCTTCGGCGCCGAGGGTAGTCCGACTCCGTCGTACAATACAGGTTCGGCTCCGATTCGCGAGTCCGGAAGCGCGAGGTTTGTGCGAGGCTCGGCTTATTTCTTTCAGTGCGCTCGGCGATGACGGGGAGGCCAAGGTTATAACACCGAGCCTAGAGGATGGAATCACTCAGGGCATAAGACGAGGCAAGACGGGGAAAAAAAAAAGAGGGTGTGGTAGTGGTGGCAGAGGGTTGCAAACGACACCGACAGATGAGAACGGAGAATGACGGGGGCGAGACAGATCCTTGCATTTTCTTTGATCATGGGAACCGGCATGTTGGGTCAAGCCTTCCATTTGATCTAGAGAAAAAAAACAGGTGGCAGATCCTTACTTCAGCAGCTGGCACAGTGATAGCCGCGTGTGGCGTGCGGCAGATAAGTAGCCAGATCCTCGGGGACGGCAAACGTGGCTAGATTATTCCCTGGAGCCCAAAATCGATTGAATGACTGATTGATTGCGATCCCGTACTGATTGATAACCTAATTTCACGGAGCATGCCCCCTGCACAGATTGACCTCCGCCTTGGGCTGGGGCCTGCGGGGGACAAAAAACACGGGAATGGCCACAACATTTTCTCTACACCTTGAGCTTTTATCCGATATTCTAACTACATCTTTTTATAGCAAAATTTGAAAGAATGTTTTCTAAGAAACTATAAATTTTATACTACTTCTTAATACTTTCCTCTCCTAATACTGAGTATCGATTTAGGGAGATATTAGATAAACCTATGGACGATGTATTCTGGTGGATTTTGTCCGTCCCCGTCGAGCTGGGACCGCTGGGACCCTTGGCAGCGGGCAGTGCAGCTTCCCCTCCACCGTCCAATGACTGGCCTGGAGGACATTTCAGCTCTCGGGGGGAGGGGGGGTTCCGTGATGTGCGCGAGATTTCTTTTCTTTGTCTATTTTTCTTTCCCTTCTTGTTTGCTAGTTTATCCGTATCCGTAAGAGGACAGATACTTTCATAATAGACCCATTTTAGAGATTTTTTTTTTTTTTTTTTTTTAAAAAAAAATATCGACTATAGGCCACTCAGCGGAAGCTTTGCTTAGAACGTGGTACAATATTGGTCTCGAAGGCCAGGTAGGCATGAACGCGGAAAGGGAGAGACATGTGGTCAAGGCCTGTGAAGGTTTTTCCCCCCCCGAGATCAGGGCATCTCGTCGGTATTCTTCTTTTGGTGGAGTTGGGTCCAGCCACAGGGACCGAGTGAGGGATGGAAGGAAGAAGATGAGGGAGAGAAACAAATATAAGTTTTCGCAGAGTCAAGAGTTTCTCTCCCTTTCTTCCCTTCTTTTTTAATCTCGTGAGCTCGAGGATGAATCAGTATACATAGGGCACGGTATGCCTATCATACCATCCATTCTGGGTCGTTTGCTTTGAGGTTGAGATAACTACTGCGCATGCAGTGGCGGGCGGCAGGGCGGAAGGAACCAAGACATGAGACTCTCGGTCTGCAGGCCCACACCAACAAACGAGCAAGTTTGGCCCAGTCACTTTACGTACAGTCATGGAGTACCGGCCAAGGCTCAGTCTAGCGTGGCCGTTGTGTGGCCGTTGTGTGGCCCAGGCAGAGAAGAGCCATGGAACGTCGACTGTTATTGGGATGGATATAGGACCCAGGCATGCTAAATAAACTAGGATGCCCTGTGGGAGGTTGGGCTTGGACTGAGCTGGAGGATGCTGAAGAAGGACAACGTTTGGAGTAGACCCTTGTCTTCTCGTTGAGATCCATGACAGCCCAGAGCAGACGGACTCTGGTCTCCGACGGGGCAATTTGTGTCAGATATCCGCCATTGCAAGGAGGCAGACAGAGAGAGAGGGAAAAGAGACGAAGATTGGAGAGACGGAGAGCTGCATTATCTGATTGTCAGGCTACTTGCTATCTTCTATCGATTGTACCTCGGCGCACCGCTGACGGCTCCCCTCTTGACTGACGGAGTGGACGCAAGGTATCGTTGGGTGAATGACACTGCTGCATATACGGAGCACTTCCGCGGGACGTGGGAGCCAGTACATACAGGAGATCTGGCGGAGAAGGGAAAAAAAAAGTACCTGGCAATATATTTCAAGGCGGAGGGGTACCTACCTCCGCGCCTCCGTTCCCATATAACCCGGCCCGCGGAGCTAGCTAGCCAGGGTACCTCCCGCTGAGTGGACGATGCCAGGGGAGGTAGGTTGCCCAAGTAGCTCCTGCCCGGACTCCGAGGCCGTAAACGGAGCCGTCCACCCCCAGGAAATTTTTCTAGATAACAGCTTTGGAGCACCTTGCTGCAACTACTTGGACTTTTTTTCCGCCTCGCCCAGCCCAGCCCAGACAAGACCGACCCCGTCCTCTTTTTGCTCCATCGCCTTCGCTCGGCTTTGGATCTTTCCTTGCTGGCCTCACTACGACGAGATACTGACGAGATTGATCTATTTGTTCTCATCACGCAGAGAATAGACCGAAATACTCGAGCGAAAACCACGTTTCCTCGGCCCCGTCGGCCCAAGCGAGTTGGAGCCGCATTTTTGCCCCTGCGCCTTATCTCACCTTAACCTTCGTCATCGCCATCTTTGGACTGCGACCACCCGCAACGCGACTTCAGACCTCGGTCCTCTTCCTCTCCAGCCCGTCGTCGCCGGTTCACTCGCCGGCACGTCTTGATCGCGGCCTCCACTAAAACGCAATTGCCCCGATCCCCTCCCAAGTAGCCAACCTGGCTGCCCTCGAGTCCAAGCCTTTCGGCGGAGCATCGGAAGCTGTGGCCGCCATGGCCCAGCCAAGTGCAGAGCCAGTCGAGGAATACGAGTGAGCTTCCAATACCACGCCGCGATTCTCTAGGATCCGAAGGAGCTGACCGAATTCCTTCTGCGCAGCTATGAATCCCTCCCGCCCAACTTCTCCCTGCTGCAGAACATGGCAGCAGGTGCCTTCGCCGGCATAGCCGTACGTCCTCCCTTGACCGAGCTTCAATTGACTCTGCGATAATCAAGAACCAAGCTAATACCGCTTCGCTTCACAGGAGCACACCGTCATGTACCCCATTGATGCGATCAAGGTCCGTCCTTAACAATCCGCTGCCCCCATGCCTAGCATCTTTCTGACACAGATCTTCACAGACGCGAATGCAAATCCTCAACCCTAGCACCACCCCGGCCTACTCGGGCGTCATCCGCAATACCTTCCAGATTGCCCGAACCGAGGGCTTCTTCAGCCTATGGCGCGGCATGTCCAGCGTCATCGTCGGTGCTGGTGAGTCGACGCCGCAAGCTTTTCGTGCAAAGCCGCCTAGACCTAACGCCCTCCAGGCCCTGCCCACGCCGTCTACTTTGCTACGTACGAGGCTGTTAAGCACGCCATGGGCGGAAACCAAGCTGGTGTTCACCACCCCCTCGCTGCCGGTAAGCCTCCGTTACCACCATGGACTTATTTAGTTAATAGCTAAGTTGAAATCTCGCAGCGACTAGCGGTGCTGCTGCTACCATTGCCAGCGACGCCTTCATGAACCCCTTTGATGGTACGTCGCTTTTTTAGGGTCCCCATTGCGCCGAACGCCTCGGCTTCTAACCCTTCTCAGTCATCAAGCAGCGCATGCAGATTGCAAATTCGAGCAAGATGTACCGATCCATGGTCGATTGCGCCAAGTACGTCTACAAGACTGAGGGCTTGGGCGCTTTCTACATCTCTTACCCGACCACCCTGTCCATGACCGTGCCCTTCACGGCCCTCCAGTTCCTCGCCTACGAGTCCATTTCAACCGCCATGAATCCCGAAAAGAACTACGACCCTCTGACCCACTGCTTGGCTGGCGCCGTCGCAGGCGGCTTCGCTGCCGGACTCACAACCCCCATGGATGTCATCAAGACAATGCTTCAGACACGCGGTACCTCGGCCGACCCCGAAGTTAGGAGCGTCAACAGTTTCCTCGGTGGCTGCCGATTGCTGTACAAGAGGGCGGGATTCTTGGGCTTCTTCAAGGGTGTGCGTCCTCGTGTTGTGACTACCATGCCCAGCACTGCTATTTGCTGGTCAGCCTACGAGTTTTCCAAGTAAGTTTCTCACCAGACACTGCCATTCTGAGATTCTCATACTGACTGCTCGCCACCGCAGAGCCTACTTCATCAAGCGAAATGACAGTTCTTGAGGTGTTATATCCTCTTCCAACATAGACAAGTCAACCGGGGGAACGTCCAAAGCGAGAGCGTGAGCGGAATTCGAATCGGATCCGAAGCCTCGCGGCTGCAGCCGACGCCGATCAATAGAGTAAAGAGAAAAACAAAACCGGCCGACAACCACGAAGACGGCAACGACAGCAGACCCCGATATACCCTTGAACACTTTGTTTTTGATCCGATGCTCGCCAATAAAACCAAGCTACGCTCTCCGGGAGCCACAGCGCAGGAGAACTTGCACGAGATGCCCTCATCTTGGAACGACGACTTGAAGATTTCGCTTCAATGACGATCACACGAGACGGGGGTTTCCTCGTGAGTTCTGGGCGATTCAGTTACGGACGTGTATATAAAAAATCTCCAAATCCTACAGGAAAAAAGTCGGGCTCCAGCGGCGATATGGAAAGGGAAATGGGAGTGTTTCCTCTATTTTCTGCAAGAGTTTAGATGGCGGGGAGTGTGTCATGATACGTTTGTCGGTAATATTTTTTGTCAAAGATACAGCACTGTGCGCCCTGGCCCTACGTGGCCCTCGGCCGGCGCAGGCTATTTTGGAATATGCCCTCATTCATTTCCCACCCCTACGATGATGTGTCTATCGTCTCGAAGCCTATCGCCGTGATATGCCACTGGGTATCATCGTCAATTGCGATATCGCTCCTCTGCCGACTTCGGCGCCACGGTGAAAGCATCGAGACCACCCTCATGACTAGCTCGATGCAGAGTCAGACATGGACTAGTAAGTAAAGCCAATGGCTAATCTCAACGCGTAATCACAATGCTCGGACAACTATCAAGGCAGGTTGGTTATCAAACCCTTTCGCTGTATTCGCTGCATTATAGCCTGTAGCCTAATATGTGTAGATCTACCAACGACAAGATAAACTCCAACACCATAAACACCAATTGCGCCAGTCAGAGCTTCCTCTTTCCCTTGTTTGGCCTCCCCCGCCTCTCGTCCCCTCTTTTCCTCCGCAAAAGCTCCTCTGCTTCCCGACATGTCCTTTTCTAAAAATTAAAACCTTGGCCACCAAACTGGAACTTGACGCCGCCGCCGCCGCCCTGCTGGAACATGAACGGGTGACCACCGCCGCCAAAGGGATTGCCCTGGAAGGGGTTTCCGGGCCTCTCCTGCGAGTTGGGGTCGTCGCCGCGGTCGAAGCGCGCACGAAGCTCCGGGTCGCTGAGCACCTCGTACGCCTCGTTGATGGCCGCCATCTTCTTCTCCGCCTCCTCCTTGGGGATGCCCTGCTTGGCCGCCTTGTCCGGATGGTACACCTTCGACTGCCTGCGGTAGGCAGCCTTGATCTGGCGCTCATCGGCGTCGCTGGCCACGTCGAGGACCTTGTAGTAGTCCTTGGTCTTGCTGCGCTTGAGGGCGATCTGTGCCTTCTGGAGGATGGGGTTGACCTTGTCTTGACGGTCGGGGCGGAGCTCGGCGGCATGCTGTAGGGTCTGTATGGCGGCCTCGAACAGCTCCTGCTTGAGCTGTGACTTGCCCTTGTGTAGAAGACCCCAGAATGAGTCGGGGTGCACTTCGAGAGATTCCTCGCAGTACTTGGCCGCGTCTTTGTGGCTTGACTGTTCTCCATGGTTAGCAGTGTCAGCAAGTCAACGATTTTGAGTCAGATACTCACCTCAGAATATGCCTGGCAAGTCAACTCAACCAGTTCCTCCACGAGCTTGGCTCGGGCCGTCTTTGGGATGCTCTTGTTCTCCCGTAGCTCCTCAATTTGTTGCCGGACTTCAGGGAGCAAGCCGGGCTCATCAGCATTACCAATCAGTGACCTTCCAGCGGTCGTGGGCTGTCCCCGATTCAGCTGGCCCAGAATCTTCTTGTACGCCTTCTCAACCTTCTTCTCCTGCTTGTGCAGCTTCTTGCACACCTTGGAATCGGGGTCAGATTGAAGACACTTCTTGATCTGTCCGATACCACTCTCAAGATCGCCCAGCCCGTAGAACGAGGTGGCCGAGATGACAACGTGGGGGGTGGTATCTCCGGGTCTCATGTGCAGAACATGCCGTAGGTCGTTGAGTCCTTCCTCGACCTCGCCGCGCTCAAAGCGACAGTGCGCTCGGAGCTCACGAAGATGCGGAGATCGAGCTGCGACGACGATGGCCGTACCTGCGTGGCTGACGCATTCATCCCATTTCTGACCCTTCTCAGCCATCTCGGCCATGGCAGCAGCCAGCTTGGCCTCCTCCACCTCCTTGACCTCATCGGAATCGGGCTTCTTGTTGGCAGCGCGATACTGCGCCTTTGCGGCGTCCCAATCGCCGGATTTGGCGCGGAGCCTGGCAAGTTGGAGATGGGCACCCTCAAAGCCGGGCTTGAGGGACAGCACTTTGTTAAAATCATCGGTCGCCTGGTTCGTCCGGCCGAGGGACAGGTAAGTCGTTGCTCTCTTGAAGAGAGTCAGATAGTTTGTAGGATCGCGCGAAATGGCGGCATCGTAGTAGATGAGGGCTTCGCTCGTCTCTCCACGAGAGAGGTGCGTCTGTGCCGTGGTCAAGAGCTGCGCGACGGGAACATCGGCAGGAACTTGTTGAGGAGAGAGGGCATTGGCAGAGGCGAGCAGGGTCGTGGCAGCCACTGCCAGTGACGCAAGATTGAGACGCATATTGACGAGACGAAGGATGCTTCTCAAGAACTGGACTGACTGGCTTGAAGTATACTGATCGACGGAGGCGATTCGCAGTGGACGAGATCCTAGCGGCGATGCATCAAGAGATAAATCCAGTCAGTAGTCAGTCGCGACGATACTGATGGAGAGTGTATGCGAACAAAGAATAAAAGCAGAAGAGGACGCCAACAGCCACCAGTAAAAAAAAAGGACAACTTGATCGATCGCAACCAACAAGCCGAGTTGGGCCGGAGAAGGTGTGGACCGGGGATGAGCGAAGTTCCAGGCTTGTGGCCCACGCTGTCCTCTTTACGCTGTCAAGGAGGTACTATTTTGGCGACGTAAAATACACGTGGCCACAAGTACCCAACTATCTACTCGAACCTGCAAGAGCGCAGGTCCCAGTCTGCAGTTGCAGAGCTAGCGGCGGGCACTATAAATTTGGCGGGGTCGAGACAGCCCCAGGGACCGAATCATGCAAATTGGGGGTTGCAATTACAAGGTTTCCGCGGTCTGACAGGCTGCTGAGTGGCTGTCATCCCCTGTGGCGTCACACTTCCCCTCCACTCAAGGTCACTTTCAGCCTAGCCTTTGCTTTGACAACCAAAACTCTCCAAAGTTGATCTATTTACTCCGTACAACCAACTCAGCGGCATCCCTTGCGTCCGACACGCCACTGTTCACCAGACTAAGCCCACGGCCAGACAAAGAACTCTTTATTCGACCACGTTCTTACTCCTAGTCGGTGTGCCTCACAGCGTACAAACAAAAAAAAAAGGCCATGGCGCACCATCACCTCCTCGGCCAAGACTCGGCCATCTTCTCTCCCTCGGTCGCTCGCATCGCAGCCTCCACCGCCCGCGACTGGTCCTACATCGACGCCTGGCTCTCTTCCAAATTCCACCCCCGCTCCGTGCCCGTCTTCGAGCGCAACAACGAGACTCTCAAGGCCCTCCTCGCACTCGCCTCCGTTAACGAAGCCGCGGACGAGGAGCGCAACCTGCTCGCCAAGTCCGAGGCCGCCGCACTGCAGGAGCTCACCGAGGCCGAGGCCAAGCTCAGTAATGGCGATGCCACGAAGCGCCCCCTCAGGGAGGGACTGCTCGAAGCTGTACAGCATAATCTCCCGCCCGATGGTCACACCGTTCTTGACGCCATGGCAAACGCGGCCGTCCAGCTCGGCGTCGCTTTTCCCGAACCCGAGACGCTGGGCCGCCGCATGTCTGAGCTCCAATCAAGCATATATGACACAGAGCAAATGAGAGCCCGGGTCGAGATCCTCCACCAGCACATCGACCAGGAAGCCGCTCGCATCAATGACCTTTTGCGTGACCTACAGAGCGACGAATACAAGCCCCCCTCCCATCTCGCCAAGCAGAATCTCGAGATGCAGCGCAAAGTCAAGGCGCTCTCTGCCAAACTACCTGAGCTCCAGGACCGTGTAGCTGCTCTCGCCGCCTCTGCCGACGGTTCTCATCCCACCATCGCCGATCTCGCTCGCGAAGAGCAGGAATATCTCGCCGTCCTTGCCCGCAAGAAGGAGCTCGATCTCCAACTGGCCTCCTTCCAGGGCCTGCCCAGCAACCCCGATGTGGCCAGGTCCGAGTTGGAGGCTCTCCGGGGCCAACTACGCTCCATCACATCCCAGCGCGATGCTGTTTTCGAAGGCCTGGTGGAGCGTGAGAGTCCCGTCAAACGACGACGCTGATATCTGTTCCCATTGACCTTTGGATACCTACTATACATTAACGTGCCCCAAAACACCGCCCCGCAGATGCTTGTTATCCCAGCAAGATGAAGGCCCAGCAAGGTACTCTGCGCCTAAAATTGAACTGGTCGCTATTGGTTTCGGCGGCCTTTCCCTGCTACGGCGCCACCCAGTCTTCCAAACTGCCTTCCCAGGCCTGACCTCTTGGCCGGCACTGGAGGCGCAGGCGTTGGCTCCTTTTGGGCTGCTGGTTGCATTGCGATGCCGCGTGTGTCCTTGCCTTTGGTGTCCATTGACGCGTCTCCAATGCGAAGTTCACTCACCCCCATGGATGGCATGTCATCCCCGTCCATGTTCTGCCGCTGCGCCCGTCGAGCTCGTTCCTGAACACTGCGGAATTTTTCCAAGAGCTCAACCCATCGGATGTTGCCATCTTCCCTTCCTTTGAGCCGGTTCGGTCTATCAAAATTGCTGCTGCTCGAGCCAGAAGCCGATCTACCTCACCATTAGCATGTTACCAGAGCCAGACTCGAGTTGGGTGAGAAGCTGGCTGCAGGTTCCGGAGACGTCGCAACCCTTCTATTCAAGTACAGGCATCATCAGGATGGAAACTCACGTTCGAGGCGCCACATGCAGATAGCCTATAGAGCTGACGCTGTTGAGGCGGTTCTTCAGCGCTGCAAAAGCCGAAGATTGCGGCAAGAGCATCAAGATGCCGTACATGCATTTGTACAAGTACGGATACTTTTCAGGTTCAAGTAATTGCAGACGGAGATCTGGTTCAACGGGTTAGCTTGCGTGTTGTGCATTTGTATACCAACCAAGCTCACAGGTAAAGACAGGCGACTCGATCAACTGCACCAGTTTGTCTACCTGGATCAGCATGTTGACCGTCATGTCCAGCTCGCCACTAAGTTCCACAGTCGTCAATTATCATCAACGATTAAGGGGGGTAAGGCTTTGGACTTACAAAATCTGCAGCAAATTGTACGCCTGTTCGTAGGCTTGGGCCAGCAGACATAGGGAAAAGGTCGCCACAGCGTTGTAGCACCATGATCTGAACAATGCCACGAATAATGTCTGGCCATCCTACAAGTATTGTCAGCATTCTGCACCGCGCATGCCAGTGACTTGCTCTGTCATACCCTCGTCTCTAGATTCCGTAGCCTCTTCCGAACATCCGCTAGTTGAGGGGCCGTGATTAAATTGTTGTTGAGATTCTGCACCATTATGCTCGCAAACTCGACGTCCTCCTCCTTCTCGATGCAATCTGCTAGAGTCCTGTAGATCCTCTCGGGGCTGAGACTCAGGCACAGCTGTCGAATGATGAGGTTTCCCCGTGTCTCGAGAAGTTTCCGGTCCGTCGAAAAGAGCTGCAAAAGGTTCACCATGAAATTGGCGAAGTAGTCATCTTCCGTATTTCGGGATATTTGCGAGAGGAGTTGCAAGTCCTTGGTAACGACCGCGTCCGATGGGTCGGATAGCGTCTTCAGCAGAGCAGGGAACGTGCCGTCGTTGAAAGCCAAAACCTTTCGCGGGGCTTTCCTGTGTAGCATGATAAGCCATGTCAAGGCGGCCACGCGGGTTGCTTCGTGGTCATTGAGGAAGAGCAGGGTGAGCGAGTTTACGGCCGCGGCATAGTCCAGGTCAGCTTGTGTCTGGGTGTTGTTGATGTTGGCAGGCGTTGATATTGAACGACCTGGGCCTGGGGTCGGACTTCGGAGGTCGAGGTCTCTCGAGCTAGCCAGTGATGCTCGGTTGCTGTTGTTGCCATCGAGCTTCTCTCCAGGAATTGGGAGTCGTGATGCTGAGAAATGGTGAGGATGGGCGGGAGGTGGGTGGGTCAGCTCAGAATCGTCCGAGAGGGACACGACATAGTCCATCAAGCAAGTATTAACCCTAGTCGCTGCTTGATGAATGGTCTCCTTGGTGCTTGCCATGGCTGGGAGCATGTGGGCAAGGATCTTGGGTGTGAAAGGTAGGACTTCTTCGGGACATATGTCGAGAAATTCAACAACCCATCTCAAAGACTCCAGTAGGCAATCCTCCTCTGTTACAAGATCAGCAACCGGCGTGAGTCCAGCGAATAGTTGGGCAGAAGGATGACCAACCAAGAGGGGAATCCAAAGTGGCAGTCAGAATCTCGAGAATTTCCTTGTAGTTGATCTCGACATCTTGACCTGGGATCCAGTCCTCCCCGCTACTGTCCTCATCATCCTCGTTAGCAGCCTCCGAGTCGAGCTCGTCCCCTTCCTCGAGCTCTGGGTTCACAGAGTCGCTGTCTATCGAATCCTGACGCTTCCGCTTGGCTCCCTCTTTGGACCTCCTGCTTTCCAGGATACCCTTCTTGATGCGGGAGATGCGCTTGATCTCGTTCAGGAACTTATCCAAACAAGTCTGGGTGGCAGCCCGCACATCCGCGTTCTGATCTGATAGAAACTTCAGGAGACCGCCGAGGAAGTCTGGCAGGTGGGTGACCAACTCGAGGTCAGGAATAGAATCGAGGAGGGTGATCCAGCCAACAAGGAATTGCCGTGTGAAGGGGTTGATGACCCAAATTCGCTCCTTGAGGAGGGGTATGAATCGAGCTAGGGAAAAGGCGGTTGGTAGGTGAGAGTGGTCGTCAAGAGAGATCTTGTCGTCGCCGTCAAATTCTGGCGGCGCCTCAAGGATGGAGACATAAGAGGCGGCAGATTCTGATACAATATCTTTGACAAGACGATCCAGCAGTTCTGCGCCATTCTTGACTGACAACTCTGAGTCCGCGCCAAGCTAAAGTAGGAGAGCCATGTAAGTTTGAGGCATCGGATTGAAGCATGATGGGCATAAGCGAGCGTACCTTGCAGAGCTGATCAAAGATGCTATTAAAATACACCAAGATCTCACCCTTTGCAACCTTGGCGATGTTGTACATTGCCTCACAGGCATAGTACCTCACTCTAGCATCCTGATCTGTGAAGCATGCTAACACAGGAGGTACGATCTTGGCCAGGTAACGAGGGAGCTCCTAAATGCCGAGGTCAGGTCAGAGCATTCAAGGTTTGAGCCACACGCTTGGTCTAAGATCCAGCTGAAAGGGCCGTCGGAGCATAATCCTAATTCATATCAAAAGGGGATAAAACATACTGGGCCGAGGGCGATAGCCGCGGCAGCCAAACCGATCAAACCGCCATTCCTAGCATGAGGCTGGTGCACAGCGTAGGCGTAGTCGTTGCAGAGCTGCTCGAGTATGTCATGAACGCGCTGGTAGTCCTTAACGCTCACAAGATCGCGAATGACGCGCTCGAGGCTATTGGGTGAGAGAGTCAACGGTCAGGTACTTGAAACAGTGGGCCAGGACGCAACATGTGGATAGAGACAAGGAAACGAGAATTGGGGCATAAGATAGGGAGCAAAATGGGAGACCAGCGCGGTATTGAGGCAAGTGTTGAGGCTCAAGTGAGGACAGTTGGGAGATTGAAGGCGAGGTTGAGGTGAGACATACTCGAGGGCCCCGATCTTGCGTCTGTCGTAGAGCTTGTCATTGAGGGCCCGCTGGATGTTGGCATCCATAGCTGCAGCTCATTCACATCGACCGAGGAGCGAGGCGACTGGCGTATCTGTACGCGTGTGCCTTGGTGATGCGATGGCGAAGTGATGGAATACGACGACGCCAAAAAAAGACAAAGCAGCAGAACTACGCTTAGGATGTAGTCGAAAGGTTCAAAGTAGTCCGAGGTTGGTTGGTTCGTTTCGAATGGAGGTAAGTAGGTAAGGAGGCACGCACTGTATCCGCCAGGCAGGGAGCTTTTTGGGGAGTCAACCCCCACTGAGCGCCCCACGAGCCACAACCAAGTAAGGTGCCCACCTACAACTTGTGCCTGTGACGCAAGACCGCGTCTTGTTCCGACCTCGTTCAACGGTGATGAGATGGCAGCAACTTGGAACATTGTAGAGCCAGGCCTAGACCATGGGTATCACCAGGCTGACAGGCTGCTATATTCCGATTCGATCAATGATTCAGTTTTTCAAACATTTAGAGTCCCTCGTGGAGAAGCACCCTTTGCATCTCTAGGAGCAACTCAATCATCTCAACCTCAGCCTCCATCAAGCCGTTTCCGGCCCAGATTCCCGTCTCCATCTCCCGTGGATGATGCCAGTAAGCAACCGGTAAACCGCTACTTAAACCACATGCCGCCCGCCGAAAACCCGCATGCGTCCAACCACACGCGACCTCTCTCTAGGCTTCCAACCCCCCCTCCTAATATTAGGCTGCTCGTCCTGTTTTGTGCGACACATCGACGTCACTTCACCTACCACCAGTGGCTCATGTGATGGGCGGCAAGCCCGGTCTCTCAAACGCGTGGACCGTTGGAGCCTCAAGTTATTTCAACCCTTTTTGCCCATCCCCAGCCTTTCAAGGTCCTGAGAGGGTGGGTTGGCACGGGACTATCACCGATCATCACGAGGATCATCCAAGCGGGAGGGTCGGCTATCTACCACGAACCGCCTTGTTATCCTCGCCTTGATGACGCTAATATCAATTCTCTAGAATCCCGCATTTCCGCTATTAAACCTGCTGCCGATGTTAGCGCCGATACCGTTCCTACTTGCTGGTATCCTTTCTGTTCGCACAATCCCAACCCTAGCTCGTGGAAGCTTCCTCATGCCAGGTAAGGTTACGCCGCGTGCTTCTCTGGCTACACGTGAAAGTCGGTAGCCTCCCCCATCTTGCAAGAACTAGGATTTACTTATGATACGGCCCAAGCCCAGGCATGCTAGTTGTTCCACGACGTAGTGCAAGTAGGCCAACAAATGTACCATGATATTGATTCAACGAAGGCCTTGCCACACTCTTGCCTTATCATACCCTCATCACTTCATCTATCGAGTAGCCTACCTTCCCAAACGTAGACTGTCTAGAAATCTTAACTTTTAGCAACGAGCTTCCGACACAAGCTGAGATGGCTTTATATATATACAACAAAGGCCAACTTGCGTGCTCTGGTTCCACGAAGCCACCTCAGTGATGATGGCCGTGGCCGGAGAAATCACCGCTCCGCATAATTGTCTGCTGGCACTTGGACAGGATCGCCGCCTGTCTCGAGACCTCCGAAAGTCTTCCAATGACCTGCTGGTTGCTGTTGGCGAACCCGTACAGCGCATACGGAATGCCAACGTCGTTGCAAAACTCTTGCACGAGCTTCTGCGTCTTGCGCAAATTGTGTCGGGGCACACGAGGGAAGAGGTGGTGGATCACCTGGAACTGGAGACCACCGTGGAAAAAGTCGAGCCACTCGGGGCAGTCAACATCCATGGTGGTTCGAAGCATCTTTTGAGGGAACGACTCCTGAGGGCCGAGGTCGACGGTGCTCATGGCAAAGTGTGACAGCACAATCTGCAGATGTAGCGGCGACTGAGTGATATGGCTGACCATGACATAGACAAACCGGGTCCAGTTGTCGGGAAGCGTCTTGTAGAGAATGCCATACCCAAACCAAGTCCAGAAGAAGATCTGACCGGCGACCTCGAGCCACCAGTGCCACCACGCAGGACCCTTCTTGGGACCACGGCCCATGATGAGGAAATCCCAGGAAAGTCGGTAGAGGTTGAAGCGGCCGAAAGCCAGGAACGGATAATAAGTCCAGGCTTGAACGCGCAGGAGGACCTTTGCGACAGCATCGTACGCCATGACTTTGTCGTAGTATGTTGATCTCAGGCTACCAAGAAGTCGATGCGAGACGGCAAATAAAGGCATGTGTTCGATATCAGGGTCGTGCTCGGGAGCGTTGGTGACAATGTGGTGGACATTGTGGTTGCGCTTCCACCAGCCCATCGAGAGTCCTCCTATAAAGTCGGCAATGACGATGCCAATGCACGAGTCAACGTGGAAGTTGTGAGTGATTCCCATGTGGCCAGCATCATGGGCGCTAAACACGAGCTGGTGCCAGAGGGCGCCCATGAGAAAGGCGCTGAGGGCGTAGTACTTGAAGTGGAGGCAGATCATCGAGCCCGTGAATAGGCCAAGGTAGCGACAGCATTCCTTCCCGTAGGCCCAGTAGTTGCACTTGTAAAGCCCGGCATCGTAGATTCGCTGGTGCAGCTCCCGATACTTGGCTACGACCTTGGCCTGGGTCTCTTCGTCGGGAGCTGGGTACTTTCCGAGTTCGAGGGTAATGTGCTCCCGGGTGATCGTATCTAGGTATGACATGCCATCCATTTCCGTCTCCTCCACAGTCGAAGCGGACGATATTGAGAGCGCACGAGCTCCATTCTTGGCCCTGTCGCCAGCTCGATGCCGGACACCGTCGTCATCGAAGACTGGGGAGGGTACCCGGGACGACGGGGTGCTCGAAACCATGTCCTTGGAGCATTCGGGGTCGGAGGCGGCTTGCTCGATCTCGGCGCGAGTGCGGTAAACGCCGCCCTGAATAGGAGGCACGAAATTCGTCCAGGGACCTTCAATACGGCCGATGCGGTAGCGCAACATCTGTTGACGAGCTTCGAAGGAGTGAAGACTGCAGGCCGCGAGATCATAGTCAGTATCGGGGATTCAATGCTTCCAATGGAAGCCAGATCATGGCAAAAGGGTACACATACGAGTCAATTTCATCTGAGGCATCCTTCCCAACCATGTGAAGCATAGCTTTATTACCACCGGGGTGGTACGGCAGCCACGGGTCGACCTTGACAACTTGTTGGTGAAAGATGATGACTTTGCGTCCTTCTGCGATCAAGGCCTCGATCTCATCCCGAGTCATGACCTTCAGAGTCCTGTTGGGCGCATTGCGCGGCGCTGGGGGCAGGCCCGTGACGATGGCGCTGTGCACCATCGCGATAAGAGCACTTGCTAACGGCGATAGAAACGAAGATGGAGGAGAACAAAGGGGGACGAAAAAAGAATTGTGAAGAACAGCTCGAAGGGCAATTGGCCGCAAGGAAATAGACACGAACAGTCTGTCCAAGGCCAGCGAATGGTTCGGAACGAAAGGAGAGAGCAGGAGGAACAAGCAAGATTTAAAAGGAAGGGGGGCTCCGAGGTAGATGGAGAATGAGGATCGAATCAACAGCAGGTCAATACACCGCACTTTCCACTTTCGACGTGTGCGTGCTGAGTTCCAGCATCGGCAGTGGTGGGGTGGTGGCACACGGTGGCCCGATCCCCCTACGGAGCCCTCCACTGGTGCTGGAAACAAAGCCCGGGCAAGCCTGCAAGGGCGGGGCACAGGGGCTCCCCGCCGCCGGACATCGGGTGGGGCTTTTTAAGTTCCAGGTCCCTTTAAGCCTCCCGCCCATCCCATCCATCAATGTCAAAGGAGGCTCTTCCACGTAACCCGAGCCTAACTTTAGCTTGATCTGACATTACATCGACCCGGGAAAAAGGCATCAGGATAAAATTCATGTCGGCTCGCAGGCAGCTGTCTCAGTACAACTAGGGTTTAATTGAGACGCGCAATCGCTGTTAGGCATCTCTCTCCAAACCCTGTCAAGAAGTGCATCCATTGGCAAAAAGCAATGTCCAATTGGATTGGAACGCAACGCAACATCAGCAACTGAGTAAGCGCCCGGAGTCCGTCCAGAAGTCCGTATCACGGAAGTACGCATATACGTTTGACTAGACCGGCTTTTCCTGCAAACTACCTGCCTCCTTTCTTGGAAGCGTCGTCTAGGAATCGACCAAGACCAGCAAGTTACCCAATCCGTATGCCATTGAGAATGTGTTAACGTGAATACAAGCCCAAAGATCAATGATCGTCTCGCTGACTCGATCTCTTCTGTTCACATCTATTTCTCATACACATCGCCGTCATCGAGAAGTCCGTTGACTCTCAGACAGCAACCCTTAATTGGCCAACCAGCTGCGGCCACCGTTCCTGTGGGGAGCTGTCAAGTCCAAACTCGCGGTTCCCTCTCAAGATGGGCTGATCCGGTTGACATGTGGCCGGGTCATGACCGCTCCGGAACCTACAATACCCGATGCCACGTTGATAACGAGCCAATGCCTATCCACAGAAGAGATCAAGGGTTAACGGTCGAGGACAGATGCTGAAGAGACCGCCATCCTGAGTTACTCCTTTCTGGTAACTCCGCGTCGCTCAGGATTCGGGCACTTTGATGATGAGATGCAGAGAAGCTACCAAGGAAGTTAATTAGGCCTGCGAGGTAACACTGAGGTGTATGACACCAAGCTTCATTTGAATTGGCGCCCTTCACCAGGAAGCCATACCGACACCTCCTGTTTACTCACCAAAGACGAGCACGCATTGCTTGAAATCTGCAGCCCACGCATCTTGCCTTGTGGTTTCCATTCATCATGCTAGGACAAAACGAAAAAATTACTAGTTTACACAACCTAGAGTCCGAGACGCCTCGGGCTCTATCCCACTCACGCAGTCCTGCTGAAGCCCCCTCTTTAACCCTTTGTGTTTTTTTGGTATGTTCTCGGCGACCACAGACGCCCTATCCATTCTATGCATTTCAAGAGTGTCTATTTCCCGCCGCAAGGGGCACAGAAGAGACCTGCTGGTGACAGTCAGACTCTTCCCGAGCTGCTGGCACCCAGCTACCTATACGACCAACTCCCATTCGCTTTGGGACGCTTAGTAGTGGATGGCCTTGGCATGGGTGGCCATGGCAGCCTCCTTGAAAGCCTCAGCCAGCGTGGGGTGGGCGTGGCAGGTTCGGGCAATATCCTCGCTGGAAGCGCCGTACTCGAGGGCCAGGGTACCCTCCGCAATCATCTCACCGGCGTTGGGGCCGATGATGTGAACGCCGAGGAGACGGTCAGTCTCGGGGTCAGCGAGCATCTTGACCATGCCGTCAGTGTCAAGGTTGGTCTTGGCTCGCGAGTTGGCGGCGAAGGGGAAGGTGCCGACTCGGTAGGGGATCTTCTGGTTCTTCAGGTCCTGCTCGCTCTGGCCAACCCAGGCGACCTCGGGGTGGGTGTACATGACAGAGGGGATGGCGCCGTAGTTGACGTGGCCATAGCCCTTCTTGATGTACTCGACAACGGCGACAGCCTCCTCCTCAGCCTTGTGGGCAAGCATGGGGCCAAAGGTACAGTCACCGACACAGCGGATGTGCGGGATCTTGGTTCGGTACTCGGAGTCGATGATGACACGGCCGCGCTCGTCAGTCTCGAGGCCAATGTTCTCGAGCCCGAGGTTGGCGGTATAAGGGCGTCGGCCGATGGCGACGAGGACGACATCAGACTCGATCTAGGCATGTGTTAGTTTCGCATCGATGATAAGTGTATCCTCAGTACGTACGCTCTCGGGCTTGCCACCCTTGGCAGCATCAATATCGAGCTTCACCTTCTCGCCAGTCTTGTCACCGCTAACGACCTTGGTGTTGAGCTTGAACTCCATGCCCTGCTTCTTGAGGAGTTTCTGGGTAGCCTTGGCGATCTCGGTATCCATACCAGGGCCACCAATCTGGCCGAGGAACTCGACAATGGTGACCTTGGAGCCCAGTCGCGACCAGACGGAGGCCATCTCAAGACCAATGATACCACCACCAATGACGGTCATGGTCTTAGGGATCTCCTCGAGGGCGATAGCGCCAGTGCTGGTGATGACGCGCTTCTCGTCAATTTCAAGGCCGGGGAAGGGGGTGGCCTCGGAGCCAGTGGCGATGAGGATGTTCTTGCCACGAACGCTGGTCTCGCCGCCCTCGTTAAGGGCAACCTTGATCTCGTTCTCGTTGACGAAAGAGCCAGCGCCCTTGATGTACTCAACGCCGTTCTTCTTGAAGAGGAACTCGATACCCTTGGTCAGGCCGGAGACGGAGGTCTCCTTGGCCTTCATGAAGTTGGCAAGGTTGAGCTTCACATCGCCGACCTCGATACCGCGGTTCTTGGTGTCGTGGAGGATCTGGTGGTAGAGGTGCGAGTTGTTGAGGAGAGATTTTGAGGGAATGCAGCCGACGTTCAAGCAGGTGCCGCCAAGAGTGCCGCGCTTCTCAATGCAGGTCACCTACACCGAGGGGGAAACATCTAGTCAGCCCATTCTGTTCGCTTGCCCATTCGCCCGAGTACCGAGCTGGGAGCTCGGGTCTGGGATTATCAACCGACCTTCATGCCCTCCTGACCAGCCTTGATAGCAGCGACGTAGCCAGCAACGCCGCCACCGATGACAACGAGGTCCTTCTCCTCTGCGAGATTCCAGTCAGCAAGAGCTGTTCGGGGCTTGATCCGACAAGCTCGGAGGTAACGCACCAGACGCGGAGGCATATCCACGGCTCCATCGCGACAGGGAAGACGAGGCGACGACGGTGGGAAGGCTATCAAGCAGGAAGAGAGAACGTTAGCCGGCGAGTTATTTTTTCCCCCCTCCCTGGGTCGCCCAGGAGCCAGTTTTTTTGGAAGCTTCTCCTGAGCAACGAATGGCGCAGGACAAACTCACGTAGATTTTTGGAAAGCTGGGCGAGCAACGGCTCGTGATATTAAACGACTGGAGAGCATCTTGGAGGAAGTTGTGTGGAGAGGCAATGGGGACGGGGTGTGGAGGAGGAGGAGGAGGAGGAGGGAAAAGTCGACGTGAGGCGAGGGTGAGGTTGAGGTTGAGGGAGAGGATCGTTGCCGCAACAAAGCTCGCCCGTCCAAGTTTGGCGGCCGAGCGCCCAGGGAGCTTCGGCAAAGGGAAGCCCGGCCATCAGGGAATTTTTTCCAGAGCAGCCGAGAAGGTGCCAGGTACGTACCGGTGCAAGTACTCTTCCACTGGCCACCGACCACTGAAAGGCCAGACAGCTCTCGGTGAGGGAGCCACTTTTCAGCGCTTCACCTGCTGCAAGTGCGCTAGAAATGCCCTCGAACTGTTAAAAACGCGCCCCCTGGACATGTATCTCCGGGGCGACCCAACGACATGCGTCCCCGTGCGCTTTCAAACTCTGGAGCTACGTAGGTATTCTGGTCTTTGCTCAAGTCGGCTAATCAGTGCCTTGTATTTCGGGCATATCGTCCCAACGAACGCCGAAACCGTACTGACGGGGCCCCAAAACCCTCAATCGCCCCCCCCCCAACGACCGCCCGCCGTCATTCAATATCCAACCTCCGACCTCCGACCACCCGGCGTATCCCGTTACTACCCGGCTGCGGAGGTTGATTGCCCTCGGGTTGCCGACGTCACTCCCGCCGTGAACCCAAACGGTTCACGGAGGAAATGGCTGCTAGCTGCGGAGTGAACTACCGAGTAACGAAAATAGCCTCGCAACGATTGGACACCCAGCCAAATCGTTCCAACGGGTTTGATCGTGGTCGTTCCGTCTATACTTTTCTCTCTTCTTCACAAAATCAATCCTCCACTACCACAGCCTGCACAACAATCTGCGCCTTCTCCCGAACTCCCGCCAGCTTCTTCAGCTCCTTGGCGCCAACCAACTTGGTCTTCCGGATCTTCTTCCGTAGCATCCAATGAATCCCCGCTGCTAAGCCCGGCAGCTCTCGGGCCCCGCCAAATATCTTCTCCACCTTTGCATCTTCGTTCGTACCCTTGCCTCGACATTCCTTAAGGAGCGCAATCATGAACAGCTGCACAAACATCGACGTCCAATGGTTGGCCTCGGGCAGCTCCAGCGGCTTGAGGATGGCAATGTTCAATGCTCCCTCAGTAACAAGCGAAGCGTAGAAAGTTGCGACGTTGCTGATGCGCCTCTCATCCTTCATCCGCTCACCATCAGCCGTCTCATCGTCCTCCGGCTCTTCGCCGAAGAGAGACTCTCCGAGACTTCGGAAGATCCTCCACAGCCGATCCTGGATTGCGAATCTGATTCGGCTATTGCTTGAGCAAGCCTGTCGTCCAACAAGAGCGTAGTATGGGTTATATTGCGTCTCGCTTCCCACACATTGCACCAGCACCCTCGCAATCTCCAGCTGGTCGTCCTTCTTGAGTCGCAGATTGACAAATTGTCGGTAACCGTGTTCGTAGTTTGACGCCGACATGAGAGCTGTAAAGATGGCAATCTGCGCTGTTCCACTGAGACCCTGTGCCCGAGCCTTCTTGGGATAATCTGGGAGGACAAAGTCCATGTCCTCGTGGTCGCTCGACTCGTAATCGACATCCGCCGCCGCAGACTCCTTGCGACCCTTTTCCAGGTTGGCAGGAACACTGGCACCTACCAGCCACCATTTGCCTCTTGTTTCGGCTCCCTCAATGTCTACCAGTCCCATGCCCATTGGCGCGAGGCCGTCAAGCCTTCGTGATTGAGACTTGAGCTCACCCAGGCGCTTCTTCATGCGCTGCACATGCTCTGAAACCATGGCGGAATCCATTCCTCTAGCTTTCGGCTTGAGGTTTTTCAGGTCGGCGATGGTTTCAATCATGAACTTGGTTCGAGCAGAGACGTTGTTGTAGCCCGTCTTCGAGACGGACTGGTTGAGGACACCAGAGACGTGCTTGAGCGCTTGAGGATCGTCTCGCCGGAGCAGTCGGCCAGCCATGCGACAGATGCGCAGAAGCAGCTCAACGTTGATCTCAGTGAGGTCAGCAAGAAGCCTCTCCATGTAGTCAAAGATGATCTTGCAGCTGACCACCTCAAAAACGTAGAGTTGGGAGAGCAAGGTCACGATGTTCGAGGCTTCTTTCTGAATCGCTGACTCGGCGTTGACGTCCTTGCTCGCTTGGTCATACTGAGCGCCAAAGTCTGCCACAATCCGCCGTGTTAGGTGAGAGCCGAAACTTGATCCGATTACTCGATATATGGCTGCTGCAAATCCACCCGTGAGCACGAAGAACTGGTCGGGCAAACTCTCTGGCTTGCAAATCTGCGCCATGATAGCGTCGGTGATGATATCCGTAACGTCACCGCGGGCGTTCTTTTGGTAAAGCTCCTCCACGGACTGGATGATGGAGAGAATGTTGGCATCCGTGAGACGGTTGATCAAACCCTGAACCTGTTTTCGCAGTCGGCTCTTGTTCTCTTCCTCCGTGCCAGCAGCTCTGCGCAGCGAAGGAGGAACGTATTTCGCAACCGTGACTCCTGTGGTGGGCGCCACATAGGGATTCTCTCTTTGACGTGGTTGGGCTTGTGTCGTATTTGGGACATCGTCTTCAAACCCATCAAAGGATTCGTGGTCAAAGTCGCCGCCTTCTTCATCTTGCTCATCGTCCTCGTCCATTAGGTCCAAGTCCTGGTCGTCGCCTTCCGAATCCACTTCCATCAAGTCGTCATCCTCATCGCTCTCCTCTTGCGTTTGATGGTGCCTTGCAGCCTGGGATGTCTTCCTTCGTTTCGACGCCAACCAGTCGTCGTACTCACTCTTCCTCTTTTTGCTGTCATCATCGCTCTGCTCATCTTCCTCCCCCAAGTTGCCCAGCAAATCGCCGAGCCCATCATCCTTGAAAGATTGAGGCAACGATTTCCGCCCTTTTTTTATGCCCAACTTCCGCTCGAACTCTTCGATTTCGGCGTCATCTTGAGCGAGTCTCTCCTGGGCCGCTTTGGAAGGGCCCTTCTTTTCGCTCTTTCCTGGCAGCTTGACTTCCTCCTCGTCCAGGTTGTCTTCATCATCGTCCAACAGTTCATCCTCATCCTCATCCTCACCTGAGGAAATATCGTCGAGACCATCCTCATCAAAGTCGTCCTCATCTTTATCGATTTTCTTCTTCGTGTTTGATTGTTGATGGCTCACTTTCGGCTTCGATACCCCTGCACCATTCTGCCGTTTCTGAGGACGTGGTTTCACTCTTTGTTCAGTGGCCGCTGGTCTTGAGTAAATGTGTGACCTCTTTTGTACTCTCTGGGCCTTTCGCTGCTCCTTCCGTGAAAGTTGTTGGCCTGGACGTCGATTCTGGCCTGGATGTTTCTGTTGATTCGGCTCTGGCGCATCCAAGCCCATGCGCTTGAAGAGCTTCTGTTGGAGTTCCGGAACAGATGTCATCTTGAAAAGGACAGTAGGGAAATTTCAGAGTAGTAGTAACTTTAAAAGAGTCAAACGGCTCTGACAGCCATATCGAGTCGAAGAAAGCTTTTGCGGTGCTTGCAAAGTTGTTATGAGGAGCTTCGAAAAGTCGAAGAAGCCATGATCCGCCTTCACAAAAAAAAAAAAAAAAGTCAAGCACAGGTTGCCAAGACCGAGAAGCGCCACAGCGCCCCGCCACACATGCACTAGAGAATACGCCACACTTCCCCCCCGATGTGGATGGCGGGGCACACGCGCGAAACTGAACTCAACGCCGCTATCTAAACCTCACCTTTCAATACCACCATCCTTGGAGGCACAAGGCTTCTTTCTCATCACCATGGCCAAAAGTCATATGAGCCACGACGAAGTAAGGATCACCATCATGTCTTCACTGTTTTACAGGATATGACACCCATTTACCCGTCAATAAGCCTTGATCGCTGACACATGACAGTTCTTCGCCAAGCTGGGTGAGCTCTTCAACCACCGCAAAGGAAGCGATCATGGCGCCATCTACCTGACCCAAAAACGAGGTAAGCGGGGCTATAAGCTCCTCAACCCTCCTCATGACCGAGAGTACTCAACCCGAATCAGTTACCTACGGTCAAGACCTGCCCAGCCCCTCAGAAGAGGAGCCTTCACCAGACATCCATCCCAGCAAGCCCCTCCCCGTGATTATCCGGGCAACGAACGGCCAGTCCAAGAAGGATCGCTCCAGCAAAGTCAAGCTGTCAACAGTCGTGAACCCTGAGGATCTGGAGGCCTTTTACGTGCGGTACGCAGACATCTGCAAGACAGGGATGACGGCGTTGAAGCCCAGGGACCGGAGCAAGAAGAAGGCCAAGGCCAAGAAGAAGAAGGCTGCGGCTTAAAAAATTTTATCGGCATTTTATTACATCACAGCATCAATCTCGAGGTTCAATGGTTATGTCATCTATTAATGAATTATCGTCCAGTGCGACGCCCGATCAAATCACCAAACCACCACGATTACTATCCTCTACAAGTGCATGAAGGAGTGAATAATATTACAGTCGACAGCAACCAAATGAACTTCCTCCAAAGTGCCATATCCGTGTACTCATTAGGCATGGAAATTAGTGTCTCAACAGAAGAAAGCTCCCTTGAAGAGAGTCATGCCCTTCACGAGCAGCGACCGGAGTCGAGCTGGCCCCGGAAAGCGCCGGGGACAGCAAGGCTGGAGTGCGAATCGGCAAAGAACATGGCAGGGTTCTGCTCAATCTGCCTGATGGTGAATCCCTCTCCGGTATCCTTGCCGTTCTGGACAAGGCCGGTGCGGAAGGGGCCCTGCAGGCAGCCGATGGCCGTTCGGCGGTTTTCATCTCCCACAGGGTTAGGGAAGGCAATGCTACACACACCAAGTCAGCTTGCTTAGTTCCATGTCGATCATGATCATGTCTGTCTTTTGCAAACTCACCGAGGAGGACCAGACTTGCCCTTGGCAGCCTCGTGGATGTGAGTGGCCGTCGAAGCAGGAGACTGGAAGTTGCCGCGGAAGCCAAAGAGCGTAATGTTGTAGCAGATGATGTCCTCGTTCGAGTTAAGGCCGAACTTGAAGATACCCTTGCTGCCGGCCAGGCCGCCAGTGGGGTTGTTCTCCTGGTCGACAACCTGCTCGGGAGTGGCGACGACATTGAAAGTTGAGGTGAAGCTGAAGGGAACGCCCTCCTTCTGCTTGGGCTTCAGCAGTCCAAGGACTCGCTTCTCATGCTGCTCCGTATCGGGCATGGGCGAGGCGGCAGCGAGAGTGCTAAGGGCGAGGGTGAAGAGAGAAAACTTCATTTTTCCTGCTGTGCGAAAGGTGACTGGCCGGTTAAGGAGTTGAGTGGGTGAGGAAGTGGAAGATGGAGGAAATCTTGATATCCTAGATGATGATATTGATGCGGGAACGGATGCTGTGATGAGAATATCCTCGAGATTGATGCACCTCACGACATCCTTTATATATATTTTCAACACATCGTGGTGCCTCTGGACTAACAAACGTCATCGCAATCTTCCTCCAGAGTCATCGTGAGCACCGGCAGAAAGCCTCCAATCCACATTCCCAGCTAACAGAAGCCAAAGCAAGTTATCCCGTATCGCAGAGTCGCCAAGCCGAATAGCCTCTACTCCAGCCCGCGTTGCCCATGTCCAACACGGGCATTCGCCAGCCCGGAGAAGAATGATCTGCCTGCCCTTCGTAGTAGCAAGAGACACCTGCCTCAAAACCATCATCGTGAGCACCTCCCTCCCTGACTTACCAAGCTCCTTGGTGCACCCGCTAGCCCATGCCACAGCCACCTCAGACATCACGATGCCAAGACCCTGCCGCTCCTCAAGGCTCACCAAGTCTCACAGAAACAAGAAAGCGCGCAGTTAGAAGTCTGCTGCGTGCATACATTAATTGTTTACACAACAACACTTGGAATCCACCACCTGCGTCAGCCCAGATCTCCCCCTTGAGCTCGGCACATATTCCTCCAAGCCCCCAAGACCCTCTCCGCATTGCCGGTACGGAGTACTCAAGCATGCGTTCCCAGGTCAGAATAAAGACGGCCAACCTGTCTTGGCAGCGGTAGGGGTGTCCACGGATGTGCGAGATGCCGAGCGGGCAACCGAGACAAGCTTATTTCGAAGCTTATCCCCACAGCGCCCGCGATTGGAGGATCCCCCGTTTCTGGATCGAGACGTGACCGCGTGGCCTGCTGTCAAACAAGGGCGAGTCGACTTACCGATTGAGGAGGAGAGTAAGTAGGGTACGAAGAAGGCTTGAGTACAAGGCGAACTATCTAAGCTAGAGGAATCCCTGCTCATTCATAGGTTCGGAGTTGAAACGGGTCCAGGAGGGGATATAAAAGATCCTAATAAAGATTACTATAAGAAATGAAAATTATTCAGCTCTTTTATTTAAACAAATTTAGGACATCTTTTAGATATATCTTATAGAAAGTTCCCATTCGTGATTCTGGTGTTTTCTTTTCGCCCCGAGACCGGGGAGGGAGATTGGAAGTGACCAGCCCTTGGAAGAATGGAGATCTCACAGGCCATCGACTTGGCAGATGTCGATCGTCGAGCAGTAGGGGGGCGGCAAGTTGGGCATCCGGCTTGGTACTCCGCAAAGAAGAAAAAAAGATTACCTACGAGGCGCACCGAGTCTGCCAGCAGTACGTAGATGCGTGCTGTGCGAAACAAACATCCAATTTGTTAATAGCTTACCAAGCCTGCCCAAATAGTCCTGGCAACACCTCGAGAAATTGAGCTCGAGCATACCTACGGTAGACGCTTGTCAGACCGAACACCATCGGACATTTTCCCTCTGCTTTGTGTTTGATCCGGGATGCTCCACGCTCCTCGTCTTGGCCGATGCTCTCGGCAAACTACATTTCCACTGGAAGATGGTAGTTCCTAAACTGGTTCCTTCGCATGCCACAGTCCTCTGTCCTTTTCTTCGTCCCCTTTGACCGCGGTCAAGAACCATTCAGAAGCCTATTCCATTAATGTGGAAGCCTCCCATGACATTGTCGACTATGTCGAGGATATCTAGGCCATAAGGGGGTTGAGACGACAGATGCCCAGTCGTGAGGACGGACGCCCCGGGTGAGTCCAAATCCATTCTCAGAAACAAGCAAGCCATCACAGGGTCGTTCGTGGTTAAATACCGCTTCGGCACATGATCAATGTTCTGCTAACCATGGCAAGGACACCGATTGAAATGTAGGCATTCAGGGCCGTCATTATTATCAACACCTCCGCAATAGACATGTCCCTTGTTCTCGTCATCGTTGCTTACACCTCAACGAGACCAGGCCCGAGTACGCCTCAACGCCGGCCATCATCATCCCGTGATGGACATATACACCTTCACCTAATTCGTTTGCCCGGCCCGGAGAGTTGCCATGCGCCCCATAGATGCTACGCAAGTCCACACATATCCTACGTTCTCCCCCTCACCATGAACCACCTGCCTTCATTCTTGCAAACCATCAGATGATTACTCGAGATACATTCTAGGTAGAGCCATCTGCCACCTCCAATGAGGCCTCTGGCCCGAGGTGCCGCGCCCTCCATTCATTCAATGAAGATCCCTTTTTGCTTGGCTACCGCTCGCCGCCATCCAGACGGGAGAGGGGAAATCGCCGTTGTTCGGTAAGCCGATCGTCCATTTCCCTTGCCAGTTGTCCCACAAAGTATTAAAAGGCGTCGATTCATCTTCGAAGTAGAGTTCGAGCGCGTATCCGTAAAGACCCCGGCGTCGATAACCTCCAACTTTTGCTGCCTCCGTAAAAAAAAAAACCAAATTTGCCAGAAAGAACGATTCGAGTATAGAAAAGCAACAAGCCTAGAAGACAGTCGTCGCCTCCAGCCGGAAGTGAAAAAAAAAAAAAAAGATATGTCAACCATGATCGTTTGGGACCTTCGTAGCCACACAAGGCTGAGTTCAGGTGGACACATCACTTGCGCCATTACATGATCTGATCCTGAGTCAAGCCACCGTGAGGGTCAGTGTCCATGACATCGTTTCCACCTTGGTTCAGGTACTTGACGAAGCTCAGGTTGAGAGGACGGCCACCATACTGATAGCCCTGGAACTTGGCGATGGCCGTCTCGGCAGTCTCGGCGCTGTCGAAGCGGACAACACCAGTGCCTCGGGAGCGGCCGCTGGGCTCGTACTGGATCTCAGCTTGTTCAACCTTGCCGATGGTGGTGAAGAGCTCGACCAAGTCATCGTTGCTCGTGGACCAAGGCAGCTGTTTGGGGGTTAGCCGAAGGCGATCAAAGTCATGGGCCATTCAGAGACGTACGTTGCGGACATAGATGGTCTCGCTCCTTTCAGTACCGGCAGTAGCGAAGTCAGTAAAGGGATTGGGAGGGACGGAGCTGGCCGGGGGCTCAAAGCCACCACCACCGGCGCCTCCACCGAAGCCGCCACGGCCACCGAAGCCGAAGCCTCCGCGACCGCCGCCGAAACCTCCCCGGCCGCCAAAGCCTCCACCAAATCCTCCTCGCATGCCGCCGCCATAGCCACCACGGCCACCGAAGCCCATGCCAGGGCCGCCACTGCCGGCATATCGGTCCTCACGAACCTCCAGGACTCGACCTTGCCAGTCGTAGCCGTTGAACTGCTGGATAGCGTTGCGGGCATCATCGGGACTCTCAAAGACGACGATGCCAGATCCCTTGGGTCGGCCGTCAGGTCCGATATGGACATCGGCGCGAATCACAGCGCCATTCCGAGCTAGATGTGTGTTAGACGTGCGGGTCCACGAGACGATGGATTTTGCGTTCGAGGTTGTGGAAGCATACCTGCTTGTCGGAACAAGTCCTTGAGATCCTGCCAGCCCACGTTGAAGGGAAGCTATTTGAGGTCAACAATCTTGTCACTAACCATGTATGAATCAGGGAGTAACAAACGTTGGCCACATAGATCTGTCGGCCACCTCCACCAGGGGCGCCGCCGCCGTATCCCGGGTTGAATCCGCCGGGCATTCCGCCGCCGCCGAAACCGCCGCGGTTGCCGCCAGTTGCACCGATAAACCGAGGCTCAGCCTCACGGTCCTTGGTTCTTCGTGTTAGCCTCCTCACGTCACCCCTTGGGATGGGGTCTTGCAACTTACCTCACGCACGTAGACTAGGCGACCCATGAGATTCTGGTTGCTCAGTTGGGCAACAGCCTGTTGGGCTTGCTCCCGTGTAGCATACTCCACAATTCTGAATGGCTGTTAGCCACACCCAAGAGCGTACCACGGGTGATATAGAACTTACCCGCATCCCTACAATCAACCCAGGACAGCGTCCCAACCCGTCAACCCAACCATCCATAAAGGCTAAGAGGGAATAAAAGAACCACAAAGGAAAGCCAACCAAAAAAGACTACGCGATGAAGCCCACCTTCGACATTCCGTTGGGAAGCAAGAGCACGTCGGCAAAGAGCACCTCTCCAGCTAAATGGCCATCTCGTCAGTCCCACGTGTTCCACCTGCGATCCGCGGCATTGAAAGCCTCACCCTGTCTCATGAAGTCCTTGAGATGGTGCCACTTGACATCGTACGAAAGGTTGCCGACGTAGACTCGGCGGTCCTGCTGGGAGGATTCGCGAATGTTGTTCATCATTTGTTCTCGAGCAGCGGCTCGTTCCTCGTAAGACCGATGGGGAGCCTGTCCACTATATCCAGCACTTGGTCCTCCGCCTGGGGCGCCTGTGCTAGTCATGGGCGAGCGATCACGGTTTCTGCGATAGTCGTCCCTGCTGGCTGATCGGCTGCGGGGGGAGTATGACCGGCGTCGATGTGACCGATCGGGGCTTCTGGAACGTCGGCGGGGAGATCGTGACCTCTCGCGCTGGTAGTTGTTAGCAGAGGCAGAAACAAGAAGCGATTCCATGCCACGGCTGCGTTGTGTTGAGATGGTATTTGGACGTTGGAAGTTTTGGAGGGTTTTGGAGAGAAGAGGGGTATGATGAAATGTCTCGGGTAAAGGAAGGTTGCGCGCAGAGCAGGCGTGAATCACTGGTATCAACGAGGAACTGCAGCAAAATAGATCGCAACTGCCCTGTCGACGAGGTGATTTCCCAATGACAATAGAGGTAGCAGAGGCAATAGAAGCGCGTCGCGACGGCCGATCTCGGATGAGCGGAGCCGACTGAGAGCTTGCCTCATATGTCGAGTGGGAGCGATCTGGGTTTCCCGTGCGAAGCGGGGAGCAAGCCCCAGAAGCGGCGGCGAAAGGGATGTGGTGCAATCACAATCGCGCGGGGGGCCGCACATGCTCGGCACGGGAAGAGCGAGCGATTGCGCGCAAGCTGTTCAAACAAGCAGAGGCAGAGGTAGAGGAGCGATAGATAGTGCAGAGCGAAGCTGAAGGAGAACAGGTCTACTCACGGGTCGATAAGTGTCGCCTGAGTCAGCTAGAGAAAAGGTGAGCGTTAGAATTCGAATCCCGAAAGGAAAGGAAAAACCTGTGCAAGACGCGCAACGGCAAAAAAGGCGAGAAAGAGGAAGAGTGATTGAAATAACAGGGAGTGAGGGTAGCTTGGTAGAGGTCGGCCACACAGGTAGACACTGTAGTGGAGGGGTGGTGGCAGCGTGGAGTGGACCTTGGCGGAGAGATGCAGGTAAGGGGGTTTGATAATGCAGTGGATGGGGAAAGGCGACGCGAGAAAAGAAGAGGCGGCTGGAAGAGCTGGTTGGAGTGGAATGGGGGCTCCCCGAGGCTGCATCAAGCAAGAGGTGGTATCACATTGATTGATGAAGACACTCCGAGGAGTGGGAGCGCGAGGGCAGTCGCAGTCGCAGGCGCAGATACAACAGCACGACACAGCAGCAGCAGCAGCAGCAGCAGGACGCTTGAGGTCGGGCTCAGACTCTACCGCGTTCAGGCGTGAAGACGGAGCTCGGGTGTGGGTTGATTTGGGCTCAATCGGGCTCGGGAGATAGGCTGAGGCAAGGCGACCGCAGCAGGCTCAACGCGCCGAGCCTTGAGGGCTCGGAACAGCGGGAGAGGATATGGATATGGGAAGGGCTCAAATCGACGATGGTACACGTTGCTGGATAGGCGCAGGCGCGCGTGTTTGTGGCCAGCAGCAACGTCGAAGGGCCCGGAAGTGGACGGGATCTAGAGAATCAAGCAAAAACACGATAACATACCCATAGTGACTGTAGTTCTATTGCTTGGTGCGTACGTCCAGACGTTAGGTAAAGAAACCTCCTTTTGGGGGTGGGAGGGTGTCCTTGTCGGGTTCTGGTGAGTGACGGGTGCGAGTTCGGGGCGAGAATGAGCAAACGGGCGCGACCGGTTCTAGGAGAGGTAGGTCGCGGCGGAGGTAAGCGGAGACGGAAAGCCAGGCAGCTTGTGTCCACGTCGTTGGAAGGGACAGCGAGATAGGGATAGGGAGCTATGGGGGAAGGGGGGGGGGGGGG
>JAVIXY010000022.1:239475-270800 GCA_033030565.1 Fusarium nematophilum | reverse complement strand
AAAAAAAAAAAAAAAAAAAAATTCAAGCCACGGGTCCACGGTCAGCCAAAGGATGGCAAAAGTCGCATAAACGCGAGCAGCAGGCTTGCAGCACCGAGTGATTCACGCGCGGGCTTGGACGTCGGCTTGGGACCAGGCTGCGCTGGGCGTGGTACGCGGGCCCTCTGGATGGGATTGTCTAGGTAGACTTCGGGTTTCGGTTCGGCCGTTGGCTGTGCTGCTGCGTGCTTGGGGGGCCTCACGAATGGGGGGGTAAGAGCTGGAGTGGAAGGAATAGCCAGGAAATCGGTAGATGGCGACGGTCGAGGGTCGAGAATGGCGAACGTGGCTCTGGTGGCTCTGGACCTCCCTCTGGTGGCCGTGTGTCGCTTGCTGACTTTCAAGGTTCTTCTTGTCGCAAAAAAGAAAAGAACGCGTTGATGAGATGGGAAGAAACCAGGCGGCGAATGAGATGGCAAGACAGGGATGGAGCCAGGGGGGAGGACGCGACGGGCTCCACTGTGAGCTTACCGGGCTGGAGCATGATAACCGGGCGTTATTAGGTAGGTTAGTAGGTTAGCAGTGATATATCGTCGGATGTACATGTCTTCCAGGGTCACGTATGTACTGAGTACCTCGTAGGGCTCCCGTCCAGACGAACGGATCTCCTTGCGCTCAGCGGGAATGATTCGAACCATGGATTTCTACCGAGGTACAGCAGCCTCGTATTGAAAGGCGGCACAGCACGAAAGATTTGCTTTGAAGCGCCTTGAGACCAAAGCCTGGAGGCGATTGGATCTACTACGTATGGCAACGGCAGAAACTGTTGCCTCAGGTTGGGTGCCATCGGGATGTTTCTTCCACTTGCAAACGAGGAAGCGCTGATCCTGGTTACAATGTCCCTACGGCATCCCGCACTAGACCTGCCGGAACTCATCTTGAGTTCTCGCCCAACAGCCCTACTTTCACATCCAAATATTCTTGCTCGACGCAAATGACGGTTGATCAGGCTGGGGAATTGATTCCTGGGCGCCATTGGCCCCTACAATCTCATCGTCTCGCCAGGATGTTGAATCAAGGCTGCATCCCATGATGCAGACCGTACCATATTTCACCGAGCGGCTTACAAGGGCAGCCAGCTCCATGATGGCCATTTCGCCATCCAACCGAAACGAAATCACCTTACCAAGGCCCCTCTTCTATGTAAACGGCTGGATTCTTTTCGTGTCAGCCACTTTCCATCTCAGGGATCTGCATTCAGGCTCCTTTTAATGGTATCTAACGGCCGGCCTCTGAACACGAACACGGCAGTTGGGTTGTCTGACAGATCGGGGGACGCTGTCAACAGCAATTCTGCACCAGCCAGGAAACGATCCTTGGCCATCCCGGTGGATCAGGACTGCAAGGCGCTCAAAGCGGGCAGATGTGATTAGTGCAGGCAAACCCTTGTCTGCATCAACTCAGGGTTCACACACCAGGTTTCCGCAGCGAGAGCCATTCTAGACTCTTGGGCTCACGATGTGTCGTTGAGGAGGCTTTCAACCAAGTTTCACCATCTGGCCAAGTTTGATCCTACAAAGAGGCCGTTGACAGCAATGGCGGCGGTTTTGTAGTTCATGCCTAAAGCTCCAGCCAACACAGACCAATATCGACAAGCGCCAGGAACAGCGTGACGGCACCGTATCCGTATAGCCGAGCTCCGAACGATGAAGCTGCTCAGGATATGGCCAACTCCCCTCCAGATCGACAGCCCACCATCTGCATATTACATGGCATGCCACCCCTAGTGAGCGACACTTTTCGATCACAGAGCTACTCGCATGGCATTTTCGAAACTGGGACTAGTTTTACGAGGAATATGGAGCACTGCCGGCCACACAATTCATCAGTTCTGTTCATCCTTTAAGCAGTCCTACGCAGTAGGTACACCATCCATCTCCCCGACCCGACTTTACCGCGAGGGCTACATACCTGTGGATCCTTGCCAGGTACTTAGTTATCCCATGCATCCCATGCATCCCATGCTTCCTCGGTATCACTGGCATCAAACCCACTCTCTCAACACTGCAGGGGACCAGAGTCCAAAGCCAAGGAAGCTTACAGCCCACCAAGGTACTTGGAGACTATGTCTGCGTTTGGCTACAAAAGGGTCCAAGGCCTGCACAGCTGAGACTGCTTAATGGAAAGCCATGATTGGCCTGTGTTGTCTTCACCTTGGTGCCGCTGTGAAGACCTCACTGTTACACGACAGCCATCGCTCGACATCGCGGAAGAAGCCAACCAATAGCTCGCATTTAATCATGCTTAACCCCTCTTTAACGGATCACGGATCAGGCTCCCATGTCTCATCACAGGCTCTAGGCCGGGTAGGGACGGTGTGCAGGTAGGAAACACGGCATGGCATAAGTAGAGAGAGAGAGTGAGAGTGAGGGAGACAGAGGAGAGAGCCTGCCACCAAGATCCCGGACGAGACCTGGTTGATGAGGGGCAGACAGACTCAAAGCCACTCCGACCAGAAACAATGACAGGTTTGTGACAGGTTGGTCCTTGTAAACCAAACGCCTCTCTTACTGGGACTTGCCCGGGGAGGACTCTCCGACAATGCACAGGATGCATGCCAATGCAGCCTCCATCACCCTCTTCTCTAACCAAATTGCAGCAAAGACGATCAGGTACAGCACATGCGACAGGCAGAGGCCGGGGGCTCGGCCTGCAGGGATGCTCTCGTTTAGTGAGTTGACAAGTTAGTAGAGGAACCCCCGTTTGGCAATCAAGGTTCTTGATCTTGCGTCTGGGTTACGAAAGTAAGCCGCGAAATCCGACTAATGAATGACACCAGGCTCAAATCATCAAGGTTGCCAGCGGATCCCGAGCGATGCATCTAACGACGCTCAGACCTTTGGCAGCAGTCCATGTGGAGCAACTACTTATAGTCATGCCGCGACCTTCCTCTGGAAGAGCAGAATGGGCAGGTGAGAGAGTTATTGCCATGCCGCGGACTTGACCTTCACGGACGGAGCCATGTTTTCATGGACCACGGCCCGGGTGCGTGCCTACACACACACAATCGTATATCAGCAAGACACTGGCCCCCCCCGGCGCACCAAGAAGCTACGGATAGCCTAAACCCTCATCCGCTTACAAGAATATCAGACCAGACAAGCCAGAGAGGATCCTCGAAGCGTCGGGGGGATGGTGAAGAGACAACAATTGGCCGTAAGCACGACACCAACGAGAACCCCGCCATCACCATGACGCTGCGGGCGCTGTCAGATTTAGAGCGCAGCGCTTTTGTTGGGTCAGGGGAAGGGAAGATGGGATTCTCTAAAACCCGGTGGTGTAGCGTCTCTTTCGAAAGCTGAAACTCGTTCGATCCCGAAAACTGGAGAATCCAAACGTTGGGCGAGACCAGAATTCAACAGACCACGGCCCATGATGACCGGATTTCGACGCTCGCACTGTATGTGTCTTTGATGTGGTTCATTGGCGAGCTTTCATTGAGGAATTCGGGCTCCGTCGCATCGACCTAGGTACTTTATTGAGGTACCTACGGATCCCGACGGAGGAAAGCACCTCAGAACCGGAAGTGGCCCGAGCTCCTTCGGCGTGTGCCCCCACCTCCGGGGCCTTCCGCCGCTGCTATTGGGGAAAGTCGCAATCCGATCAATCGCAGCATCAAACTCGCAGAATCTCGAAAACGGACGATCCACAGCCTCGCCGCGCGCGCCGCCATTGTACCCCTCGGAGCATCGAATACCGATAGTCGCCGTCCAGAATAAAAAGCCACCATGTCGGCGTCCGCCCGCTTCATCCCCAGAACTTCAGCCCTGCACGCTTCGAGGCTGACCCAGCGCCTCGCCCGCCGGCCCTACCACTCATACGACCATCCTCCTCCGCCTGGCCAGTTCGGCGATGCTGAAAAGTCCATCCTCGCCGCCGCATACAAGCATGTTCCCGAGCACGGCTTCTCCCAAAAGGCCCTCGGCCTAGGCGCCAAGGACGCCGGCTACCTCGACATCAGCGCCAGCGTCATCCCGGACGGCTCCTTCGGCCTCATCCGCTACCATCTTGCTACCCAGCGCGAGGCTCTGGCAGCTCGCAGCCAGGAACTGTTCCCTGAGAACGACCATACCGGGATCGGTGCGAGAGTCGAGGCATTGACCTGGGAGCGACTAATGGGCAATAAGGAGGTCTTGGATCGTTGGCAAGAGGTAGCAAACCGTCATGGGCAAGATATATGTCAGATGCTAACTCCCACTTCCCCAGGCCCTTGCCGTCATGGCTCAGCCTAGCTACGTCCCCGCCTCCCTCAAGGAACTGGCCATGCTCTCCGACGAAATCTGGTTCCTGGCCGGCGACAAGTCCGTCGACCCCTCCTGGTACTCCAAGCGCGCGACCCTCTCCATGATCTACAGCACGAGCGAGCTCTTCATGACCAACGACCGATCCCCCGACTTCATCGAGACGAAACAGTTTCTCCAGCGAAGGCTGGGCGAGGTCAAGTCTATCGGCGGGCTCGTCGGCTCGTTTGGTCAATGGGCTGGTTTCACCCTCAATGCTGGCGTCAACATCCTACGGAGCAAGGGAGTCCGGATCTAATGGCACCTCAGGCCAACTTGTGTTGGAAGGCGAAGAAGAAAAAAAAGACAGGTTTGTAGGATAGTGTATGACCCATGTACAAACGTGTTTATCATCAAACATAGAGATTCCGGCAAGCGCCTGCTGTAATATCAAGTTCGATCCGTACAAAACCGATCCCCATCCATATATGCCTGGTATCCCTATCAACTCCGCAGTGCCCCAAGTCCTCTTTTTTGAAACCCCTCTATGCGCCTCGCCCATGTCGCAATGGCATGCCACTCAAGAAATGCACTGAGTCTATCTTCTACGTGAAGCTCTCCCCTAGTTGAGCGTACGTTGGCGAGGATCCGTCAGTCTGCAGGGAAAGCACCAAGTTAGCGACAGATCGGATGTTACTCATAGGATGGAAGTGACCTACCGAATAATCTTCACGTCCTTGTCCAATCGAGCTCTGCCTTCGATGGCATTAGGCGTGATGAGGATATACTGTCGCGAGACGGAGCGACGTGCAGCATCCACCTAACAAACCAAATGTTAGTTATGGCCTATCCTTTCTCGCCCCTCCACACATAGATGGCCACTTACCAGCATGTTTGTGCTAATAGCACGGTTTACATTGTCCATGAATACATCAAACTCGTCCAGGCATCGAATCGGCGACCCAATCGCCTCCCACACGGAGAGAAGCATGCAGATGGATGAAAAGGACTTCTCGCCACCAGACAAGGTCTTGGTGTTTCTGCCGGCCGAGCTCTTGCGCGTCTCGTCCGGCTCGATCTGAATGAGTACCTTCCGCGCGCGGTGGTCCAGGTCAATCTTACCGCGGAACCCTCGCTCGCTGAGGAGGTAGTTGAACTGGATGCGGATTCTGGCGCTGATTTGACGCTGGAACTGGCGCCAGAGATGGAGGCGGTGTTCGATGGCGCGCTTGAGGGAGAAGATGGTGTCGTCCACGTCACGAGTCTGTCTCATGACATCCTCATACCGCTTACGCGCCTCCGTGGCTCGGTCGTAGATCTCTTGATCGGACGCCCCGAGTCGCTTCTCCCGCTGCTTGAGCTGCTCTCGGACCTTTTCGTACTTCAATTCGATGCTGCGGTGGTTCTCGTCGTCCGGGATGTGCACGCGTTGCGGTGCCATTTCGGACGCTTGTCGAGTCATCTCTGCCATGTCGTCGGCCTTTTCATCCCGCTTCTGCTCGGCACGCCGTCGGTTCTCCTTTGCGATGTCCACTCTCTCGAAGCCCTCGTTCTTCTGTGCAACTGCCACGCGCCTCATATTCTCAGCAGCGGTGACCTTCGCCATGGCCTTGTTCACGCGGCTCTGAAAGTCGTCCCGATCGTCTCTCGCATTTTCGAGCGTCAGCTTGGCCTTCTCGGACTTCTTGCTCAGGTCTCGCTTTGCCAGCCTCATATTCCCGTACTGGCTTCCAAGTTGATCTTCTTCGGAGCGCTTTTGCTCCAGGTCGGCTCGGAGGCTGTTGAGTCGATCATCGACACCCTCGAATGCATCAAGCTCGATGGAAACACGCTCGATGTCAGCCTGTGCATGGCGAAGGTCCTTCTCGTACTTCTTGATCCTGCTGCGCTGCGTGTCAAGCTCCGTCCTGCAGCGCTGTACCACCTGTTGTGCCTGGCGGTCGTCGCGGTTTATCTCGGCCAGTTCCAAGCCCAACTGATTCAAGTTCTCCTGCTGCAGATCAACCTGGCGAGCTGAATCTGATTGCATCCTCGGGGGCTTCATGCTTGGCTGAACCGGGCTTGTTCCGACAGAACCGTTCCGGTTTGTCAGTCTCAGACCCCATCCTCGCTTCCCTCTTCCATCGTGAAAGCATAGACAAGCAGCCACATTGCGTGGAGGGGCATTTTCAACCATGGTCCTTTCCGCCTCCACGCGCTCCTTGACGAGGATGATTTTCTCGATTTGATTGTTGATGATGAGCTGTGATCTGATGATGTCGTCGTCAAACTGAACGACTCTAAGAATGGTATCAAACTGTGGGTCGGGCTCCTGGCTTGTGGTGTCAATACTGCCTCCATACGCAATGTAGATTGGGGGCGGTTTCCTAATCCCAAGTCGACGCATCAGATTCGACAGTCTTGTCTGATCTGGCTTGCTTCTCACGACGAACGCGTTAAGTCCGTCGCCCAGGGTTTTCTCCAGGATCCCGGACCATTCCGGCTTCAAGAGCCGAATGTGAGCGCCAATGGGTCCGATGGGCTTCTGCTCAAACCCAGACTCATTCGCAATCGCCTTGACGAGATTGGTAATCTCTCTGTCGTAGCCATCGTAGCGGCCGCCGGTTCGCGCCTTGAGTTCCCTCACCTGGTGCTCTACGGCAACGATCTCCTTGCGTTTGAGTTCCTTGGTCTGCGAAAGCTTCTTCAAGCGCTGCTCTGCTTCGGCGAGCCGGTTCTGAACATCGGGCAGCTGTTGTTGAGCCTCGTCAATGTGCTCCTTCAGAAGTTGTTCCTTCTTAGTTGCATGTGCGAGCTCATTGTCCTTTTGCGCGCGAGCAGTCCCCGTTGATTCACCCAACCGACGTTCTTCTTCCCGGATCTTGTTTTCACAAGCCTTCATGTCAGCCTTGACCGTTTTGAGACGTTGATGAGCATCACGCTCCTCCAGCAGTAGCTCGGCCTCGTCCTTCTTAGCTTGTTGGTACGCCGCCTCAGCACCAGCAATTTTCCCATCAAACGCGTCCTGATCCTGTAATATCTCATTATGTGCCTGTTTGGCTCGTTCGATCTTCTCTTCGACAGTAGTCAAGGCGCTGGTCATCTGATCACGGTACTCCTCCGCTTGGACAATCTCTTCGTCTCGTTTCAAAATGTCGGCCTCCCGCTCTGCGAGTAATCGCTCCTGCTCGACTACCTGAGACCAGACCAGCTGGTTTCTGTAATGCCGAGCCTTCTCGCGTAAACTTTGGTTTCTCTGCGCTGTATCGGCCAGTCGCTGTGCCTCCTCCATCTTCTTTTTGACATGTTGGATCTTGGAAGTCAGGTCCTCTCTGAGGATGAGGGTCTTGTCGAGCGTATCCTGTGACATCTTGTAGTCATTATCCAGCTGCTCCAGCTGGACACCAGAAACGAAGTATTTGTACTTCTGGGTGGGAGATGCTGAGTTGAGAAACTGCCGGGCATTGTCCTGGGACAGAACCGTCAGGGGGTTTCCGATCTGCAAGGCATACCATTCGGAAATCTCATCCACCTCTTGCTTCTTCGTCGAGATGATTCGACCCGTTGCGCTCTTGATCTTGAACCCGCTACTACCGGATTTTGAAAAGTGACGCTCGACAATTATGGATTCGCCGTAAACATCAGGTTGATAGGCGTCGGATCCAGCATTCTTTATCTTGACAACCAGGCTGCCTTGCTCACGGCCTTCCTTGACGAAGGACTTCAGGCTGCCTCCTCGGTTGGTATCGCTGGCCTTCCCTCCGAGACAGAGCGTCAGGGCGGTGAGGACGGCACTTTTGCCGCTTCCGTTCTCGCCGACGATGAAGTTGATGAGAGGGCCAAGCTCGACATGCAGGCGCTCGTGGCACATGAAATTGTAGCATGTAATGCTCTCGACGATTCCGCCCTCGGATACCATGTTGTTCCCAAGGCTTGTCGGCCGTTTCGCCAGCTTCTGGGTTGCCTGCTGATCATCCCAATCGGTGTTCTCGAGGTGCCTGAAGCCGGCATCTCGCATGGCTTCATATTGGGTCTGCGGAGGAGAGTCGGGGAGTTCGCGCTCCTCTTTTTGGGAGCTTTCGGATCTTTGAGTATCTTCTCTTCGGGGCGTGCGCTCTCCTGCTCGTTCGTCTGAAACTCGAGCGCGTTTCCTCTGTATGAGCAACGGTGGTTAGTTTGAGGTGCGGTTTGCGCAATCCCTTGTATCTCACAGATTCCCCTGGTGCGAAATTTGAGCGCGCTCGTCGAATGTCGTCGACATCGTCCTCGTCTTGCTCCGCGGCTCGCCGCGATCTTTTGGTAGGGGCCATGGCTGCAAAGCGCACGGCCGCGCGAGAGCTGGGGCGATGATGATTCAGTTTCTGGGATGGGTCGTCGATTCATGAATCTCTGGAGAATAAAAATTGAATTCGAAGCATGCACGAGGTCTTGGATTAACTATTAAGAGGAGCCGTGGTTGACCTCACTGGAAGATGAACAGACAAAAGAAGGCAACCGCCCTTCTACTATACGCGTCGAGCCTGGCTGGACGTGCCAGGGCGTGTCGGTGAATGTGGGGGGTTTTTGATTTTCTTTGTTCCTGATTAGGCTTAGCGCCGGTCCGGCCCTCTTGACGCAAGATTGAGATGCTGCCCCGTGAACTTACCCTGTAGCCATCAACTCGATTTTCTGGGCAACCTTGGACCTGAACCCGCGTCAACTCCACAGCGGCATGCCCTTGCCTGGGTGATTCCAGATTCCAAGCCGGCTTACAATGCCCCTCAAGCCGACGCTCGTGGAGGGAAAACTCCCCTCACAAGCAGCGGGCCAAGACAACCCAAGCCAACTATCTGATAATTGTGTCGAGTATCTTCTCTTCATATTGGACCCTCAGCCAGATGCCCGAAGACAACTTTTACAAATAGAGAGCATCCGAAAGTCTGCCATCGATCTCACTAGCTCCCTCACAAAGGACTATATATGGCAAAAAGACGAATTCAACCTGACACTTAAGAATGAACAAGGCGAGACTCCCTCCTCATAAACTGTTGCCCACCACTTTAACTAACATCTGCTTAGGACTTGTGTATCTTCATGGTATCACTGAGTACGGTGATGCCGTCGAGGATGAATGGCTCATCGTCTACATTCTACGAGAACTAACAAAATCCCACCCAAACCTCTGGGTCAGAGTCTCCGACACGGACGGCGAGTTCCTCCTCGTCGAAGCTGCCAACGTGCTACCCAAGTGGCTCAGTCCAGAAATCGACAACAACCGAGCATGGATCCACAAGGGAAAGCTGTTGGTCATCCCCGTCAAGGATGAAGCGGGCCTCAAGTCCAGGAACCTCACACTGCCCGACGCTGTCGAGGTGCTCAAGTCGAAACATGACGCCCTCATCCACTCAACCTTTGTCGAAACCGAGGCCTTCTACAGACTCGAGAAGTACCCAGGACAGATTACCGAATCCATCCACAACTCGCTTGTCACGATACCGAGAAAGCTGGCATACGTTCTTCACTCACTTCCCAAGTCTGTTGCACCCGCAGTCGAGACATTCTACCTCCGAGACCCCATTGCCCTGAAGCGTGTGCTCTCACCATCTGCTACACCGACATTCCCACCCCGGGATCTCATAACAATCTCCGCGAGGTTTAGTAGAGTTCTCTTCGCGCAGCTACGGTCCCAGCGCTTTGACGCACCTCCCAGCTGGAATGACGTGACCCAGAAAGCCCAAAGGGAGGCTCCATCAGGCGAAGTAGACAAGGTTTCTTCAAGACTGGATATCGGCATGAAGTTGGCCTGCGGCTTTGAAATGCTGGCAGCCGATGCAGAGAAAAGCAAGAGCAGGGTCGTTCGCGAGCTCGCAATCGTGCTGGAAGACCTTGCTGAGGATGGTGATGAAGCGCTCCCCACAGACCAAGAAATCAAGTCATGGAAAGACTCCACCCGTGACGATAGCGAAGCCTGGTTGGACATCAACTACGAGGACTTCGAGCGAGAGCTTGACGGCAAGCGAGGGACCACTTCGAGAGGCGCAGACTCAGGGTTTGGCGACTTGAATGCGCAATCTGACCTTCGCAAGATCGTTTCCCGCTTTGAAGCATTCCTCAATGACGAAGATGCCGGGATGGAAGGTGCGGAGCTCGATGACATGGACTTTGATGATGATGATGACGACGATGAAGACTTGGACGAGGATAGCGAGGCCGAGGACAAGGAGGTTAGCTTCGACGAGGAAGAGTTTGCGCGGATGATGAGAGAAATGATGGGCCTGCCATCCACAACACCGAGCACAACAACCAAGGAGCCTCCAAAGTCTAAAGAACCCATATCCTCGGCCGTCAACGAAGAGGACGAAGAGATCCGCAAGCTCACATCCGAATTCGAAGCCGAGCTCAACCAGCACGGTGCCCTGAAGCTCGACCCAGTAGCGGAAAAGCGCCCCCGTCTCAAGAATCAGGACGGAAGCTTGGGCAGCCGCGCCGCTCCCCTGCTGGACGTTGCAGAGGAAGACGAAGACAGCGAGGAAGAGGTAGACATCGACTACAACCTGGCCAGGAACCTGCTGGAGAGTTTCAAGAGCCAGGCGGGAATGGCTGGCCCGACGGGGAACCTCCTGGGCATGATGGGCTTCCAGTTGCCCCGGGACGAAGACGAGGGGACTGGCGACCAGTCAACAAAGGGAAAGGAAAAGGCACGGGACTAGGTCGTTGAAAAAAAGTCTGGTTTGCATCATTCAGTCGTCCAATTCTATAGTGGTTCACTCTCCAATCGTCGCGAGAGCTTCAAACGTAAAATGCGATGGCGCGCAAAAGACCCAAAACCTATTGTATATGCCGTCCCTGGCACCTCATAGTTGGCGGAGACGCTTTTATCCAGGGCCCTGTCCTCACCGAAACTCCCCGAAAAAAAACCCATCCATGTCTAACCATCGCTATCCTCTTCACCGGCTCGTGGCCTCTTGGCTGGCGACATCTCACCACTCATCCTCCTCCGCCGCACACTCGCCGAGTCGTCCAGCTCGTCCAGACGAGCAAGCACGTTGCCCAGCTGTTTCCGAGCTGCGAGCTCGCGCTTGTTACTGTCGGACTGTGGTCGGTAAAACTCCCTGACAAGGGCGACGACGGCGTGGTAGCACTCGTAGAGCATAAGGCGGGCGTGGGCGTTGGGGGCGTCCTCGATGAGGTCTGACGGCGCGTCGGCCGACTCCGTCTCGCCCTCGGGGAGCGGACTCTCGAAGCCTCGCCACAGGTCGTGCGTAGGGCGTTTGCTGAAGACTGAAGCGAGAAGGGGGTCCCCGAATATGCAATTGCTCCACTGTCGCAGCCCGGTCACCTCGACTTGGCCCTTTCCATACTCATCCATCAACGCTACACACTCGTCCATATCGTCCAACTCTTCCAAGCCGGCAACTCCTGAGCCTTCAAGGTACTGTCTAGCCTTGTCGGCCTTGCCTGGCACCCTCCGTGTCGACCTTGCTTTCGGCTGACTGGCTGTTGACTCAGCAAGCGAGTTCGCTTTCCTCCCTGCCTCGGACGGTCGTATCACCAGAGTATTCGAATCCTCCCCGGCATCCAGGACAACCAGCCGTGGCTTCGTCACTGCATCAAGTAGGTGCTCAAAGCGATCAAAGTGCCGCCGGATATTATTATAGTTGAGCATGATGGACAAGTCTTCGCCGTCTCGGAGAACGCTCTCCAGGAGGTTATGGAATGCTACCGTCCAAGACTCCGCTCCTCTCGAGGCATGCAATCCGCCTTCAAGGCGACGAGCCGGGTTGTTGACGACTGAAGGCGGAACCGACAGGACATCGGCCGCAATACCGAACCTTCTGGTTGGTGAAACTTGGCTTGATATCCGTCGAAGCAGCTGGCCCGCTTGAAAGTCGGTAGCCCTCCGTTCGCGATGGTTTAGGGGTCGGGAGAGAGCAGAAACGGCAACGCCGCGGGGTGGCCGACTGAGGTTGTACTCAACGGCCGGCCCGCCGCCCATTGACTCGTGCCGGACGAGGATGGGCAGATAACTAGACAAATGATTAAGGGCGCGCTCACTGGTCAGCGGATCTCCCATGGCTCTGCCAAGGATTTCCTTCGGGTTTGAGCCTGGGTACGTCTTCTTCTCCCGGCCGACAGCAGACAGCCACTTCAGAACGGCAGCCTCAGAACCGATGGATGACTTTTCGGAACGCAGCAGCCGCATAACTGAAGGGGGAGGCAAGGCGAGAAGGAGGCTGGGTCCTTCGGTGACCTTGACGTTATAAAGGCGCTGGAGCCGACCCGAAGGGACGACCTCGAGGTCTTGGACCGAGAGACGAGGGCTGATGCCGCTAAGGAGCGAAAGGACCAGCCTGTCAGGCGGAGCAGCCGCCATGGAATCGGGATCAGGAGCAGAGGCGGTAGAGGATGTAGCAGAGAAGAAATCTCGGGCCGAACGGGGGATATCGTCGTGTGCAAGGTTGCAGCTTTGCACGACACACTGGGACGAGGGGGGGAGACTGCCGTCGTCCCGAAAGGTGTGTTGGTACGACGGTCGAGTCATAAAAGATATATGAGAGGGAATGATGAGTGGTATTAGGCGAAGAAAGGCGGAGGAGGGAGGGTTGGGGTTCGCAGAGGTGACTTTGGCCCTTTCCCTTTACCCCGATTTATCAAGCTTTCAGGGGAGATTCAAGGATTAATGATGTCGTCGACGCATGCGTGACCAGTAGTAGAGGCTTGCAGCACAAGATGAGACAATCGTTGTTGACAAAAGCGAGGTGAGTCTCAGTGCATAGGATGTTTGGGTTCTCAGCACTTGATAGCCCTTTACATATGCATTCCACTCGGGGTATCAACGGGGGAGGGAGGCTGGGCTAAGAGACTTATCATAGGAGAGAGAAGAGACGACCGAAAGAGCCCAAGAAAGACGAGATACGAAGAGGTCGAGTTAAAGAATCAGGGAGAAGATGACGACAAGACACCAAAAACACGACCGGCGGTGGGTCGATTGCGAGTTGTTAGCTCCCGCGATGCAGCTGGCTTCGGCACCGGGGAACGCTTCATGCGTAGGTCGAAGCAAGCTAGACGAGAGATCCTGCCAGGATGGATGGGGCAAACGGCGCTGCGCCAGCATATCTCTCATCATCAGGGTGAGGACTAACGCAGCTACGTCGGTGTGCTGCAAGTAAGTAGGTAGGTATATCTGCGCGTAGTTGGGGAGAGCATGTCCTGGAGTGGAGGAAGGGGGGCAGGGATGAGGATGTCACCGCCGAACAGCGCCGTTGGCGAAAGGCTCGACATGGTGAGCGAAACAGAAGCGAGAGGCATGAGGCATGAGCCACCTCATGACAGGGCTGGCCCAGTACGCAGCGGGCTAATGGCAGGGCTTATGGTCGAGAAGGGTCAAGAGGGCGGAATGGGGGAACCGAGGGCGCGGGCGTAACGGACATGCAAATGGTCGTCGTAGCGAGCCAGCCAAAGATGATCGGTGCCCGCTGCTTCAGGAACGGACAGACGAGCGAGGGAGGGAGGGAGGGCCATGCATGGTCATCTTTGGGGGGCCCATAGCTCCATGGCTGGCTGGCCTCACCGGTCTCGATTGCCTCACACCTAGTCGGGTCATCTGGGTCGCCACTAGACAATATACCTTCAGCCCTAGGGGCAAATCCCATCTCGTTTGTGTTTGGTTTTTTGGAGAAAACCCACGAGATTATCTGTAGGGACCCGGACACAGGACGAATCGCTTTGTGCCGTCGGAACGGTGAAGCCGAAGCGAGCGCCGCAGGAGAACGATCCGAGGGGCTAGAACCAGACAGGGCTAGTGACAATAATTGAGCAGGCAAAAGAGGAAAGCAAGGGGAACGCCTCGACGCCTCTCGCGCATCTGTCTGGGGATGGGACGGAATACTGCGGAAGATGCAGAGCCCATGCTCGGTATGTAGAGCCACAGAACCACATAACCACAGGCCGAGGCACGGCGCAAGAGAGAGAGAGAGGGTGGATGGATGTGGTCGACATAAGCTGACTCTGACAACTTCTACATCCCACAACTTCCATCCAACAACAAATGCAGCCTGCCAAGCGGCTCTGTATCCGGCTTCTCTTGCAGAGCCCGTCGCTTCTCTTTCGCTTCCTTCGCTTCTTTTGTCTTGCAAACGGTTTAGTTCCCCCCATGATCGACGCAGGGTCACGGGCCGGAGAGAGACCCGGGTCCGCCTTTTTGGGGACAGTGAAGCGAGGCGCTTCTCAGACTGGCTAAGACGTCAGTTACTGACACCCCATGGGCCATCCATGCCGTGCTTCTGGAAGTGATAGGGCCAGCGATGGACTTTCGAGAAGCGTCACATCGTGCAATTTTTGCTCATGCGCCACGACCAAACGCTCTGGAGATGCTGCCACACCCGCTCTGGCCCTGCCGACTTCTTCTCCTGCAGGCTGTCCCCAAAGACCGGAGCATCGACAAGTGCTGAATGCCTGACAACCATTGGGGGGCATGCTCATGGCGTGCATCGAGAAGCGAGCCGGGAAATTTATGATTGGATGCTGCAAGCGAAAATGGCTTTGGCGGCATTCCGCGAACCCTGCATCCCAGCAACTCATGTGGCGCTCCGCTGGACTTTTTGTCTGCTGCTTGTTATTTCAAATGAAAAAAAGTGAAGGATTTCAACCAATCTTGCAACTCCGTCATCTTGGCCCTTTGGATGCATAGAGACGTGGAGCCACGGGGATCCAGTTATGGCCAGCCACGCGGACCATACTGCCACTTGAAGCCATAGTGTCATGGTGATGATGCCTAAACGCAGTAACTTGGCGGAGCGAAAACGACGTCTCGGTTCTGAGCAGCATCGGCGCCGTCCACGGGGGTACGCGAGAGCGGCCTTCCGGCTCAATTGCCCGTAAGCAAACGTGGTATTGTATATATGCACGTCGAGAGAGGGGCTGCTCGGTTTCTTTTTTGATTGATTCACCATCAAGAAGCTTTCCCTCTCATTCATTCCCCTCAATCCAAAAGTCGTCTCACGCCCTCTGGTTCTAGCCCCCAGCGGGCACATCCTGTGTCCCAGTCCTTAATACGTAGCCGAGTTGGGAGCTGCAAAGGTCGACGCAGCCAAGCTGCTGCACGGTGTGTCTCGGTCAATGTCTTGACCCGAGCTGCTGACTTTGGTAGCTAGGGGCGTGTCTCCATGAAGCATGATGTTGGATGCAAACAACCATCTGGGCCGATGTGTTGGAGTTAAGGGGGAAAAAAAAAAAAGAAGATCTGTTCTTTCGTCCCTCTGTTGAGAGACTGCCATCTATTGACCGATGTCCGTTCCCGTTCAGGTAGCCAACCGGCGTCGATACCATTGTGAGACTGCTTATGACCTTTATTTCCCTCGGGAAGCGGAACCCTGTCGTTGGGGGACACCGAGCTGCTGTGAACCCAACGGATGTGGAAGCTCAGGCGGCCACGATGGCATTTGAGATCGCATCCTTGGCAGGCGGGCATGCAGATTCCCCAGCGACTGATATCCCGTTCGCAGAGCCAGGCTCAGGTCCTACTCGTTGTGTCGCCCTAAAAGACTCGACTGCCATCCCTGGGGGTTGCCAACTCAACCGCGCACCATCTGCGAGCGGTCCGGAGCTTACGTTGACTGCGCGGCCCCCTCGGGAGCGGGCTCGCTCTTCTTCTCCTCCGAGCCTAACTTGTACAGCTCATTTATATTGTAACGCTTCAACTCCTCCCATTGCTTGCCATCGACAACCGAGACTCCGCAGAACGTCTCAGCGCTAGTCAGCTTCACGATGCCGCGATAGGTCGAATACGCGAGGGGGCCGCTTACCTGGAAGATTTCGACCAATACCACCTTGTCGGGGCTGGTCAGGTTCACCTTGTGCTTCGGGCTGACCAGATCCGCAATCTTCTTGATGACAACGGCCGACTTGAAGGCGGTGTGGTTTCGAATGTTATACCTGATGGCGTACTGGAAGAGAGATTCCCATTAGATTACCCCCCCAAAAAACCCTCTTCCACGAATTGTGATCAGCACTTACCGTGAAGGATGCAGACCCCTCACCCTCATCCTGCGAAGCGGCCGCCTTCTCGGTAACATCATCTCCTGACTCGCTCTTGAGTTCAAAGTATGGGGCCAGCACTGTCCGGGCCACGCGATCGATGCCCTTGTCGGTTGCCCTGTCTGTGTCGAACACCGGTGTTAGACGGTTGATGTACTTGACCTTTCGCTGCCTGGGATCTGGGCAGTCTTTGGCATCCTGGCAAATCCGCGTCACGAGTTGAAGGGGCTCGACGGGGATCATGGTTTTCATGAAGAAGAGGCACTCCAGGGAGGTCGAGATGGGGGTGAAGATCTGCTTCGTCTTGGGCTTCTGAGGTGCCATGCTGGCCAATTCCTGCTGGATGGAAGCTTCAATGTCTTGCTCCTCATCCTCCTTTTCGTCCTCGGCCTCTTCGCCGGGGGGCTTAACTCCGAACAGAGACTCCCCATACTGCAGGACATCAGTGAGCAGGATCTGTCACGGTCCGATGACAGGCATGATGAACGGATGGGGGCGTGCAAAAGTCACATACCTCGTCGCAAAGGGCTCTGAACTCCCTCATCGCCTTTCCCTTCATGCCTCTGGCGTACGTCACCCAGATCCCGGCATCACTGACTTCTAGTGTCCTCCCCAGATCCGATCTTTCGGCATTCTTGGCCTTCTGATGTGGCGTCTGCCATTTGCCAGCATTACCTCCCTTTGTAAACACGGTCAGCACATGTTGTTGGCATAGATCGCGATCTCGAACCGGAAGGTCACAAGGATCCATCCAACCCGAAGCAAGGGGCTTGGTAGTGCTAGCAGGAAGCCATTGGACAATGGGGTTTGCTAGTTTCTGGGCATACCTTGCTCTTCTTGCCTGCGCCGTTCCGCGAAGCGCCAGGCCCTTCTTTTCGCTTATTGGGCCCGTCACCCATGATGATGATGATAATGATGTGGTCGCTGGAGTTGTAGTTGTTGTGAATATCCAATTGTGAAATTGTCCAGAACCAGATCAGTGTTTGATCGTTGAGGTGTTGTGTTTGTGTTGAATCACGATGGATGAACAAGCTTCGATGCTAGCTTTGGCAGAAGCTCCATTTCTGCATGGGAGATTTTCGACGTGGGCCAACTGCATCACGTGTGCCGCCTCATGTGGTAAAAGAAAACACTCGAATTATAGAGAGAGGAACTTTTAGTAATACTCTTAAAATAATCACCTAAATTTATTAAATAAAAGAAAAGAATATTTAAAATCTCTTTTAATATTATATTCTAAATTATTAGATCTTATTAAAGAAGGTTAGAGGATATTCATAATAGTATTAAGAGTAGCCTCTTATTATTATTTTTTCTACTACTGGTCGCCTCTCCAAATAAGTTAGTGGTCACACATGGATCTTGCTCACATCGATGAGAACCCAATTCAATTCACTTCATGACTATCGACCATGGAAAACCCAACCAAAGACAATTTCTACCAGGAAAATTGAAATACTCGCTTTTCCAATTCCAGGTAAAGACCTACAAACCACAAACCGCAACCCGACCTTCTATAATGCGAATCATTCTCAGCCATTAATATTAATGAGACGAGAGGCTGGCCTCTTCCTCCTCACTCGTTCACCAGGAACGCTTTTCCAGAGAGCCTTCGAAACCCTGTTTCCCTTATCCCTTCTTGGCGTTGTTCCTGGCGCTGGCCTCGGCCGTCATGACCAGTGCGCGCGGAGCGTCTTCCCGGGGCATGTAGAGCTCGACAAACTGGAGGCAATTGGCAGCCTTGAATTCCTCGTCGGCCAGAAGCTCGTTGAGCTCATCCTTGGTCTTGATGGCGAATGTCTTGCACGTCTCTTCCCCGCCGAACACGCTGACGAGGTCCTTGTATTTCCAGTTGTTGATGTCGTTGTAAACGGCGTCCATGCCATGGATGAAGCGCTCAATGGTGAAGCCATCATTGCAGATGACGAAACTGTGAAAACAACTGCGTTAGCCACCCATATCTGGAGCTGGGGGATGATCACTTGAACTTACATTGTGGGCTTGAGACCATGTCGGATCATGGTGCTCAGCTCCTGAGCAGTGAGCTGGAAGGATCCATCACCGACAAAGAGGATTGTTCGCCGGCCGTTGCCAGCATCCTTGGCTGCGAGTGCGGCACCCTGGCAAGCACCGACCGACCATCCAATGCTTCCCCACAGAACTTGGCTGAGAGCAGTGACGCCCGGAGGGAACCGAGTGTCCCAGATGCCAAAGTTGGCAGTTCCGGTCTCAGTCACGACAATGTCGTTGGGGATCATGAACTCGCCGATGCGGGGCCAGAACCAAGCCTGAGTGATGGTTTGCGACTCGTCGAGGTTCTCCTCAACCTCATTCTGGACTTCAGGGATAGAGGGCGCAGGCATGGATGAAGGGTCAACCTGGTCGATGACCTTGCGCAAAACTCCCCTCATGGCAACACCGGGATACGTCGAGTATCGAACCTTGCAGTACGTGCTGTGGAAGTCGACAGAGTTGAGCTGGGACGTCCTGTAGGAGAAACCGGCGGTGTTGAAATCGCTCTTGAGAGCACCGATGGTAAGAAGCAAATCTGAGTCTTCGACAATCTGCTTGACCTTTGGGGGATGCGAACCGTCACCGGCAAAGACACCGCCATAGTTGGGATGGTCTTCATTAACGGCGCCCTTGCCCATAGGTGTGACGAAAACTGGGAGATCGAGCTTGTCGATGAGTTGGTGCACTTCTTGGACGACGCGATGACGGATGGCGCAGGCATCGACGAGGATGACAGGACGCTGGGCGGCATACATGGCCTTGAGGACCTCTTGGACCACAAAATCCTCGCTCTCGGCTTCGTTCTCGGGTTCACTCATGTCAATGGGTGTATCGAGACGCGCGCCTTCAACCTTTGCTTGGACCATGTCGGTGGGGAGCATGATGTAGACAGGTCGAGAGAGGAGCCAGCAGGTGCGGAGGGCGGTATCAATCTGCTCGGCAATCTCGGAAGGCCTGTTGAGCTTGGCCATGTTGCAGGAGATCTGGGAGCTCATGTTGGCGAAGACATCGAAATCGCCATTGCCAAGGGTGTGGTGGAGGAGCATCTGGTCTCGCTGGGAGATGGTGGAGGGGCAGCCGACGATGTGCACGACGGGGATGTGCTCGGAGAAGGAGCCAGCAACACCATTGATAGCGGAGAGCTCACCGACGCCAAAGGTGGTGATTAGTGCAGCAATCTTGGAGACTCGGGCGTAGCCATCGGCGGCATAGGCTGGGGGAGGGTGTCAGCAACTGCGTGTTTTATCGAGTCATGATGAGACTCACCAGCATTGAGCTCGTTGACGCTGCCGACCCACTTGAGACCGCAGTCGGGAAGATAGTCGAGGGCAACGAGGTTGTAGTCGCCTGGGACACCGTGGACAGAGCGGACGCCGACCTCGTGGAGTCGCTTGAAGAGGTATTCAGCGACGTCGACGGGCTTTTCGAGGTTCTGAAGGTACCCAGACTCGCTCATGGTGAAGGGAATACGGGTTCACAGACAATTGAGGCTGAGAGGGGGTTCGGAGCTTGAGATGAGAGGATAGATGGGAGATGACGATCTGGAAGGGATGGAGATCACGAGGAGGTATCGGTAGCTGAGCTCGAGGTTGGCGGGGTAGGAAGAGGAAGCTCGAAGCTAGGGGAGCTTGAAAGAGTATGATCAGGGTGTCAGGGTGATTGCAACCAAGACAATGGGATGGACGGAATGTATGCAGATAAGAATGGAGATGGAGAAGAAGCTGCATTCGGGGAGGGGAGGAAGGGGGATGTTTATACGTTTGACGAAAGCAGCAGAAGCAGCACCAACCCGAAGCCGTTGAAGGAGGATGGATACCTACCCTACCTTACCTTACGCACACCTCGAGCGGGCGTATACGCACTCGATCCTTGCTTCCACACACTGGCCTGCCTCAGCTCTGATTGATCTGATTGATTTGCCAAAAATAAGACCATGATTGAGCGCAATCGGAGCCAGGGAGCATGATAGGCAAGGCGTGGAAAGGAAAGGAAAGGCAAGGCTTAGGCCCAGGGAGATACCAAGGCATTGCGCCAACATGACATTTACCGTTATCCTCTGGTGATCGCTCGCTCCCGGACGGGCGCGAAAGTCGCGAGCGAGCCACAGGACGAACAGTGAGTGGCCCTGGGTGATGGTGATGTAATGCCACCGACGCCACGGGAGGGCGGCTCTTGATTCTGTTGCGACTACAATCATATGATGCAAGCTTCCATGACGGGTCCCTCAATCGGGCAGACTAGGGGAGGGGGATCGACGGGATCCGGCAAGGTACCTACTCTAGACCAGGAATGCTATAGTAGACTTTGTTGTACCGGAAGTTGTAGAATGTCGAGAAACAATTGTTGACCGTGGAGTGGGACCTCTGATCGGATGCTCTTTGAACTGCAACAGCAGGGAACAGGGTATTTAGGAAGAGAGAGAGAGAGAGAGAGAGAGAGAGAGAGAGAGAGAGAGAGAGAGAGAGAGAGAGAGAGAGAGAGAGAGAGAGAGAGAGAGAGAGAGAGAGAGAGAGAGAGAGAGAGAGAGAGAGAGAGAGAGAGAGAGAGGCCAGCCACGATCCCATCTTGAGATCCCTGGTCCTTGATACCTTTTTTGCATGTATGTACATACATGGACTCCCGGCTCGGCCGGACCACGTTTTCTGTGTGGCCGAGCGCGGGCCGGAACCATGCCATAAATGATTATACCCGACGGGACGGCGATGGGTCTCACTGGATGGATATTCTGGAACCCATGGCGTTGTTTTCTGCCTTTCGGTGAGAGGCTTCCAACGAAAGATGCGGCAATTGGCGACGGGGGGTGGAAGTGCGCGGATGACTACCGTTGTTGACCTTGATATTGCGGCCCTCTCTCTACTGTTCGGTGGATACGATAGAGTCACAAGTTCATAAGCACCGGAGACTCGACGCAAGCGCATCTCCTCGGTATTGCGCTTTGGACAGGACAATACGATGCAGGCCTGTCAACTTCGGCAGTGAGCAGTAGGGCATCTTGCATGGAAGCGTAACATTCACCATCCCACCCCCTTGAGCACTGACTCAAAAGATGGTGGCGGGATGTGGTTCCGAACATCGCTGCCCTATGCACAGAGACGAGACAAGAGAGGACAATGCAAGAACCTTTCTCTCGGTTCTGTGACTCCCTCCGTCCGCATTCACAAATGAGAGAGCTAGGTTTTGCGGTTAAAAAAAAAGAGCAGGGATCTCGTATCCGTAAAAGGGCATTTGATCATATGTATTATCCGGATGCCAGCGGACATACAACTGCGAAGAAAAAGGAACCCCCCTAGAGAACAACGTCTCGCGTCCTCAAGCCTCTGCTTTCCATGCCTTGCCGCTTCTTGCCGTCGGTATGAGCATACGAGGGTCGGGTCGACATCGCGTTACAAGAAGCGGGACGATATGTCGGAACCCTTGGCCAAGGAAACGGAAGCAAGGACATGGGCCGCCTCAGGACTCCAGACATGACGGGCATGGGCGCTGCGAGATGGGATGTTGCAGGGTAAGGTAACCTGAAATATGGAACTGCAGCGACAACACAGCCTTTTCTCTCCCTCGACCTGGAGGCTGTTAGCCCAGACCGAGAGGGAGGCGGCCCGGTAGTTACGGGTAGGGTGGCCCATGTCATGTCAGATCATCCTTATCGCAGACCTCGTCTCCAAAGGGGAACGCCGAATGGAGCAGGGATTGACACGGACGGCAGGGCAGAGCAGGGCAAGGGGACAGCAACAGTTCGTTGGGTTGTGACAGTCGAGTTTTAGCGCCATGGTTCGCTCGGCTGGAAGGCTTGTCATCGTTCCTTAAGGGGTATTTTCGAGGATGGCTTACAAGGCAAGGTCTTGCCCATGCAGGCAGGAGTAGCAACCCGAAGAACGGAGATTTGATGTTTGATACGAAGGTTTTGGTGCGGCAAGATAGCCTACGGCTCTACTAAGACATTGTGAAGTGACGGTCGGTATTATACAAATAGGGGTTGTTCTAGTTGCCTTCTAGATCTTTTCTGTCCGGTACCTTTCTATATAGGTACACTGGTATTATACAGAGAGCTGTTGTATCTGATATCGTGAGAAGAGATTCTATGTATGCTGTCCACACTTCCACCAAGTGCGCCCCTATTGCTCCCACTGTGATCCTGCCATGCCGTCAATACCAATATCGACCATGTCCTTGGCCATGCTCTGCTCCCTGATGCTGGCTCTGGTATCCCACTTTCCTTGGGTGCATCCACAAATATACACCCACATCTCACAAGGCTATGATACAAATACACGATCCATCATCTCCATCCACTCGGCGTGTCTCCCGAGGTGAACGAGATATAGAACACACCCAACTCATATCGTACACCGCTCACCGACGGCGCTCAGTCGCACCGGCCGTCCTTCCAGCCCGTCCGCCACCTCTCCTCCCACTTGGAGCAGTCAAACTCGGGCTTGCCCAGCTTGCGGTTCACGTCGTTGTGCGCGCCGCACAGCCACTTGCCAAACTCGTCCCGGCTGCCGACCTTGGGCGCATCGCGCCTCAGGTAGCCCTGGAAGTCCTCGGCGCACACCCAGCACGGGTACAGCTTCGAGAACAGGCCCACGAAGCTGAGCAGATCCGACTGCTGGCCCCTGGACGGCTGCTCGGGGTACTGCGCCGCGATCGAGTGAAGTAGGGTCCACGTGCTTCGGCCTAACACCTCAACGTCCGGAGGGCAGTCGGCCGGAGGGCCCTGGGACGCCGAATGGGCCCGCGCGGCGTCCTGCTTGAGCGTGTCCTTTGTCTGGGAGGCCCATGCGGCGAAAGACGTGCAGTTCCGACATCTGCATCAGGGGTGCCCAGATAGCAGCGTTAGTGAATGGATCTGTTTGCGGCGACGTGGCGATTATGACGGCAACATATCAAACGTGAACCGAAGGACGTCCAATGTCCAGCGGTCCAACGGGGACCGGGGGCCGGGTTGGTCGTTGACTCACGGCTTTCCATCTGGGCCCAGAACCACGCCCCTGGGGATCCTCTTGGGCGGCTCAGCAGAGCCTCCTCCCTGCGCAGGGGTCAGAACGCCAGGGCTCGAGGCTTGTTGTTGATCTCTGGACTCGTCGGCCATGGCACCACCAGCGCAAGTCGCAAGATCTTGGGTGTGGCGAGTTGGAACAAGACCAAGGGTCTGAGAGTGGAAGCTTCTAGGGGAATTAGACGGGGAGAAGAAAGGCAAACAATGTCAACAACGAATGAACAAAAAGAGGAAAAGATAGTGAATAGCAAGGGAAAAAAAACAACTTCTGCTGTCGTCGTGGTGTGACGCCAATTTGTCAGCCCTCCGAGAAGCCGGTCCAGGAACCCAAGCGAAAATGGACTATAACGTTGTCCGATGTCCGAATAAAAGGCCCATCACCAAGGTCGCGTTTATCGATAACACCAGAGGTCGACAAGCCTGGGAGCGGCTTTTCCTAGTGGCCGTCTCTCACATCTTTCTCACTGGATCCAGCATCTCTTATCGATAAGACAATGTTCTCCAGTGACGCCATGTCCACTTTTTGCCAGGAGCCCCTCCCGTCCCTCCATCCAAGAAAGTTGCTGATCACCCGTTCTCTCGCCGTCCATCTCATGATCTCGCCCAGCTCGCAAGATTAGCTACCCATTGAGAGACCCCTACAGCCTCCGATTATCGACCCGAAAAGGACCCCCAATTTCGCCGCGCTGAGACACGCGTTTATGCCCAAAGGCGCCATTCGCCATGACGTCCGCGCAATCGAGTCACCCTCCGGCGGCCGCGGAGATGGAGACGCCAGCCTCCAAGATACCTGTGCTACTGCTAAAGACAAAGTCAAGTCCCGGCGACTCGTACGAAGACCTCTTTTCGGGGTCTGGCAGTGATGGAGTCGGGTTTGCGCCGCAATTCGTGCCTGTGCTGCTGCACCAATTTCTCGATGAGGGCATGAAGGAGGTGGCCGCTCTGCTCCGCGAGGGTCGCATTGGCAAGCAGCAGCACCACCAATACGGCGGCCTCATCTTTACTTCGCAGCGCGCAGTGGAAGCGTTCGTGAAGCTGGTCGAGGACGGCAAAGACGGTGTGTTGAGACCTCAATTGGCGCCGCCCTCCACGCCAGCTTGATAAGGAGAAGAAGAAAAAAAGAAAAGGAAAACACACACTTACACGGGCTCTTGCATGTGACAGAAGACATCGCCGCGAATAATACAAACGACCCCTCCTCACCAACATCATGGCCTCACCTCCAACACGTCCCCGTCTACAGCGTCGGCCCCGCAACGACCCGGGCCCTCGCCGCCGTCCCGCAGAACCCTCCGCTCCGCGTCTTCGGCAGCCACACCGGCAACGGCGCCACCCTCGCCCCTTACATCCTCGCCCACTACAAGGAATGGTATCCGGAACGAGCTACCCTTCCGCCGCTACTCTTCCTCGTTGGCGAGACTCGCCGCGACATTATCCCAAAGACGCTGCAGGACGGTGCTCTTCCGGACGACCAGCGCATCCGTGTCACCGAGACGGTCGTGTACGGGACCGGCGTCATGGAGAGCTTCCCGGTGGACCTCAGGCATGTGCTTAGTGAGACCCGAGATGACCCTGTGCGGTGGGTGGTTGTCTTCTCGCCCACCGGGTGTGACAGCTTGCTCCAGGTCATGGGCGTCCTGGATGCTGAGACGGGCAAAGTCCGCGAGGACGGTGTGCGGGACGGCAAGACGTTTGTTGCGACAATTGGACCCACGACACGGGATCACCTGCGATCCTTTGGCTTCGAGCCCGACGTGTGCGCCGAGTCGCCGACCCCTCAGGGCGTCTTGGACGGGATCCGGGAGTTTATGGTCAGAAATCGGAGTTGATAGTGAGCCAATATCAAGCATAAACCCCCCTCTGAAAACCCACAGGGTTTCAAGTGAGATGAGTTTGAAGTGTTGCTACAAAGGAAAATGAAAACAGTATACGACAAATACCATATGTCAGTAGAGTCGGGAGTGTCAGCTCCGGGTATCATTATATCTCTACTCATCCACATCAGGTCTCGTTTCCCTCCATGCTCAGACTCCCGTCCCTCTCTCATAGTATGTGCGCGGAGACATGTACCCAAGAAGCGCCGCCTAGAGTATGTGAATTTTAGGTCATCCACCATCTTTTCCCTTTTTTTTTTTTTGCCATGGGCGTAGCAGTCAACTCCCCTACCCTTGTATCCTCCTTTTAATGAGAGATCCGTTCATCCAGCGCAGCAAAACAGTGTCGTCCGTACCAATACTCCGAGCGCCATGCACAGCTCAAAACGGGGACCGAGGCCCCTAAAACATCATGAAAAAGCCAGCATCACACGCCCATGACCCAGAGCTCCACGCCCATAACTCCAAACTTGGTCCCCTCGTCACTGAGCGGCTCGTTGCCAAACGTCTCGCACCGCGAGCTGTGGCCCATCTCCAGCCCGTTGTCCAGCCACAGCCCGTAATGCCCACCGCCCGAACCAACGCTCAGAAAGCCCGTCTCGCAGTTGATGCAGAAGTCGTTGAGCCCGCTGTACGGGAACGCCTTGAACCTGACCGCCTCGCTCGGCGCGGGGGACACCGGACGGGACCCTGTGGGCGTGTTGCCTTCCGACGGTGTTTTTGGCGGCGGAGCGAGCGTCGTAGTGCGAGAGTTGAGGTTTGCGGTATCGGCGGAGGGAGGGAGTGGCAGTGGTGCCAGGGTCGACGCGCGCCAGAGGAAGCATTCGCCGTTGCCAAAGTACGAGTGAGCAGGATGGGGATACTCGGAGAGGTATGCGCCGAAGATCTGTGTCGGCAGAAGAAGAAAGAAAAATCATGTCAGTTCCAAAGGGGACGTCATATCATGTTTTCGGTATCGACTCACCCCGCCCTCCAGATCCTTGACAACCAAGACATAGCCGGCACGCTTGCCCTCGTACTGACGGCACCGCTGATAAAGCGTTGTCAGGCTCGCGCCGTCCTGCTCGAGGCTGTAGATGAGGTTCCAGTCATCGACGATGCGTAACCGCTCGGGGACCATGGTGCGAATCTCCTCCGCCACCGCGTTGGTCAGCAGCCTGGCCGACGAAGGCGTGCTCTCCCGATAGCCGTGCAGAATCAGCGGATCGAGTGGCGGCGGACGCAGCGGACTCGCAGTGCGGCGCACAGGAGTAAAGACGCCGTTGATGCCGTCCTTGGCGCCGTTGCCGTTATGGTGCTTGTGCTCGTACTCGTCATAGGCGGTGTCGGCCTGGCTGGGGAACGACCCTTCGCTCGAGAAGCGGCGGATGAGGCCGGTCCACATGTTGGAGATGTACGACGCGGAAGCGCGGTTCGGGTTTGACGCGAGGGAGGGAGTATGAGCGCCGGAGGAGTCGGGCGTGTCAGGGGAGTCGTTGCGGTCGGACAAGCTCATGATGATGAAGGCGGACGCTAAACGACAGGGAGGCAGAGGAGAGATTGGATATAGATGATTGTCGGGAGGAGCAGATTCCTAGGTTAAGATGCGAGGGAATAATTCAAACATCGAAGAAAGAGAGACCTGACTGAGATCAAGGTTCGACGACAAAGAGGGTAAAAAAGTAAGTGGTCGCGAGTTAACGTTATAACGGGAACGCTTTTGTCGGATCTGTTTGGATCTGAGACATTCGAGGGAACAGGCTCCCCAATAAAATGAGTCGGAGATCAGCAAACGATAGCCTGGAACTCTGACGCAGCTGCGTTGGAGAGAGCTAGTGGAGCCAGAGATAGCGGGGTTCTAGTGCCTAGAGGGGGCAAAAGGAAAACCACCTGATAATCTGCGGAACTGACGTAAATGGGGTGCGTTGAATGGCCTCTTGAGAGGCCAGGTAGTGATTTGCTTCCGTCCCTTCAAGGCCACGTTCACGAGTCGTGGCCGTTTATATGGCCAGTAACTCAAGATTGAAGCCCTCGCCATCGTATCAACCCAGGTTTCCAGCTGACCCCCTTGCTTCGATGCGCCTCTCGGACACGCTGGCAAACCTCCTGATGGTCATGAACAAAGAGCAACATCATTACCTAAGATGCTAGCCCAGTCTGGCCAATGGCGCTCATTAGCTCTGTCACCAACAAGAGAAGCAGAAAAGGGTGATCTGGAATGCCCATTCTTTCGGAAGCTTGCAATGTGATGGAGACCGGATGGCTTCATTCCAAAGACTCATGATGGGATTTTGGCTGTAAGTGGCTTTGAAACACGGGCTCGGAGCATGCTGGAACAAACATCATTTTTAGACATAGCTATCTACATAGGAAATAGCTTGCAACACAATAAACTACGGGGTATGCACATCACCGTCATCTTCTCTATATCCTCTTCCCCAAACCTGCACCTCTCCGCTTGGGCCTCTTGGTCGACTCGAGTCTCAGACCCTGCCGGCTACCAACGCTGCCTCAAACAAGGACACGTCGTCAGTTGCATGATATGCAAAGGAAACCCAGAGAGGTGATTCTGCGTGCGCTTGTGTTTGTGTCTATCTTATCATCTCCAAACTCATCGCCATGCTATTCATCCAGCTGCCCCAAAATTCTCAAGTGTCATGATTGTCACGACGCCTGCCCAACGGCCGTGATTTCAAAATTCCTTGCATTGCTCCGGGGTTTCCTGGATCCCCGGCCCCAGATCCCAGATCGCAGACCAAAATTCCAGCTTCCCGACACCAGGTTCCACCTCACAATTTACCTCATAATCTCCTGGTAAATCAACTGCTTCAGCTGCTCCTTGCTCAAGTTGTCCTTGTGCTTGTCAAAATCGAAGAACTCCTCGGGAATCGGGGGCGCTGTCGGCTCGTCCTCGGGATCGTGGTAAGGCTCCAGGTAAGGGTGCTTCAGAGCTTCCTCCACAGTGATGCGCTTAACGGGGTTGAAGGCCAGCAGCTTCTCAAGCAGGTCCAGGGCCAGGTCTGAGGTCTTGGGGAAGAGAGTTCGGAACGGCACCTTCTTCTTAAAGGGCAGCGATCGGATGTATTCTCGAGCACGGCGCGACTTGATTCCGTAGTAGTCCTCCATGGTGGGCGTGCCCAGCACGTCCAGAATGAGGGTCAACTGATGGTGATCTGAGGCATCACGGTCAGTATCCCCGCCTTGTCTCAACGTCTAAATCATCGACTTACAGTCCTTGCCAGGGAAAAGAGGCTTGCCGCTGAGCATCTCAGCCAGAATGCAGCCGACGGACCACACATCAATGGCCTTGGTGTACTCCTTGAAGGTCAACATGATCTCCGGCGCACGGTACCATCGGGTCGCAACGTATTCAGTCATGAAGCCCGAGTTGTCCTCCTGCGAAGCCGCAGATCGAGCAAGACCGAAGTCGCACACCTTCAGATCGCAGTTGGCGTTGAGAAGGAGGTTAGAGGGCTTGAGATCTCGGTGAAGGACGTTGGCCGAGTGCATCGCCTTGAGCGCGCGAAGTGTCTGGTAGATGAAATACTGGCAGTGGTCGTCTGACAGATCCTGGGTGCGAATGACTCGATGCATGTCCGTCTCCATCAACTCCTGCGGTGTAGCCCGTTAGCCATCGTCACCCCCCTTTGCGACACATCGCTATGATGAGGCACAAACCTGAATTAGGTAAACTTCGTTAAAGGACTCGTAATTTCGGGGCTTCTGGATGTCGAGAATCGAGATGATGTTCTCGTGGTTAAAGTATCGCAACAACTTCATCTCGCGCAGGGTTCTTAGGCAGAACATAGAGTGGTCGAAGGGGGTGATCTTCTTGATGGCGACCTTTTGGCTGGAAGGCTTGTGAATAGCGGAGCTGGTCGGGTTGTAAGCAATCAGCCCGCCCGACGGCTACATGGCTTCAGGGCCGCGAAAGAAACATACCAGACAACGCCATATGCACCCTCGCCTACCACGTCCTGGATGTCGTACTGCTCACTCACGTTGAATGAGATCTTGCGTGACCCCGCAGGGTTGGGAGGGTTCGATCGAGACATTGTCGTGATGCAGGAAGGACGCTGCTGTAGAAAAAAGTTGGGTGAGGAGAGGTTTACGAATGGACGTCGCGTGCTGTCGCGCAATCGCCCTGTCAGGAGTTTGTCGAGATATGAAGGTAAAAAGGCCAAAGAAAGGGGGACCAGCCAAGGCTTCTTTGTTCGCAATCTCTGGTCAAAGGCGGATGAGGGGTAAGGTACTGAGCTCCACCCAGCACTTGAGCAAACGTGTCGAGAAACAGCCGACTCACGGACCTGTTGGGCTGGCGGCTGAGGGTTTATATCCCACGGAGAAGTCGAGGGCGACAAACGAAATGGAGAAGAGAGAAAGTCGACGATGATCGCTGGGAGGGTCGCAACGGCGGCGCTGTGGTCAAGCGAGGTAGCAAAGGTGGGATCCAGCTCCGCTCGGGCCGTGCTTCTTCAAATAGCCCGCGGCGGCGCGGGGCACAACGGGGGTGGTCAAGCGCCTGTAGACAGCTAGCGTCGTGGCGATGGCCCAGGTTTCAGTCGGCTCGCCGTCGCGAACGGTGAGTATAGGTAGGGGATCGCGACACGGGCTTAGTTGCTACGGAGAATGGCTCCAAATCTGGGTCGCTTGGGCTGGCCTGTGAGCAAACGCCCAGAAACGTCAGTGTCAAGGGAACCAGCAATGACAGGGAATTTCGGCAATGTCTAGAAAATAAGCGACTGGAAGAGTAAGACGAGACGAGACAAGCCGCGACGACGCAGAGTGAATCAAGGCGTGAAGACGGGCGGGATGCGAGGGGGGTTGAGGGAGAAGATGAAAAGGCGGAAGAAGGCTGACGAGGCAGAAAGAAAAGGCGACTGCGATTAGTTGTACGGGACTTCCCGTCATCTGATCTGTCCACTTTCAATCGCTGTTGGCCTGATGACTGAACAATTGCCAGATGTGATGAAGCCTGAGCTGGGCGGCTAAGGACCGACAACGACTTGTCGTGGCGGAGATGGGGGGGTAAGCCTGGGTGGGTTGAGTGACCAGCGTCTGGTCTGGCGTTGTCTCGGGACGTTTCCACTCAGAAGCTCAGATAGAGAGAGACAGAGCCTAAAGAGCCTAGACAGCGATGAGAGAACCAGTCTTGCGGCGCCGCTTGGAATCGCCCTGAAGCTCCTAGGACGAGGAGAGCTCGGATCTCAAAGCGAGACGAACGCATTCGTTTGTGGGAGGCTGGGGCCCCTTTGGACAGGGTCGCGATGGTGGCTCTTCTCTGTCTCTCTCTGTGGCCGCCTAGACCGGCCGAGAACTTGGGTGTAATGATCGTCAGGAGGGGTAATAGAAACCGGCACGTACCTCTTTGAGGCTAATGAGAGTCGCTGGACAAGGTGCCCCCGCCTGGGTGAAGCAGTCGAACCTGGAACAGACAAAAAGGCGGCTGGAGGTATGATCAAAGAATGCAGAGTGAGACTATCGTCGCGAGCCGATATTGCAGGGCGAGAATGAGACTGTTGTAAATGCCCTTCACATGTGGGAGAGGAGTGAAAGAAGGGGAGAAGCAGGCGGGGGAGGGGGGATGTTGAAAGGCAAGACAAAGTTGGGGACGGCAGCGGGCGGGACGGACAGCATGAAGTGTGGGTGGTGGGCATGGTGTACTTGAGGGTACAACAGACTCCAACTGTGCTCAGTGGGTGGCCGAGGAGCTGCAGCAGACGATCCAGGTAGCTCTCGAGTATCGCTTCAACTGGATGTACCCATTCGTTCCTCGGAAACCTCCAGGGGTTCCGTTTTAGCTAAAGGTGTGGCGCCGCTCACCGTTTCAAACTCGCCTCTTGACTTGCCTTCTGGGTTGCCCTACCTAGTTGGCCCCCAGCCCAGAAACAAAGATAGCATCAACACGAGCACCTTTTGAGACGACCATCCCAGAAGGGACCAAGGCGAAATATGATATCGAATTCCTGCCTATTGACGCCAAGGCCCTTGTCGAGCCTCCAACTGGGTGGCCGCCGGGCCCAGAACAACCTGGGGCGCATTTGCACTCCCCCATGCTAGTAAATGAGAACGCCGCAACAGGTCGAAACATCCCAAAGCACGGAATCCTACCTCGATATGGACCTCTCTGGCTTTTGCACTGCCCGGTTTTCAGTGGAGCAGGCAGAGAGCGTGAATCCTGGTCTGACAAAGAGCCCTCCCCCAGCCCCC
>JAVIXY010000022.1:123939-239348 GCA_033030565.1 Fusarium nematophilum | reverse complement strand
CCCCCCCCCCCCCTACTGCGGCGACACTTCTTCATGCGTTTCACCATCTGACGGGGAAGCGAAACATGCCACTGGGGGCATCCGAGGGCCCTCCAGTAATGGTCCATATCTCGATTTCTCACAGCCGTCCTTGGATTTTATCCTGTCCAAACGATGCTCATGACCATCTCGTGTGGTTCGATCGACGCCTATTCAAAGACAGACTCAATCCCCGTCTTAAAATAAACCTCCAATAAGCCCCGGCGCCTAATCCCATCTCCAATTGGCCCGTTGAGCCCCCCCAGGCGCGTGTGTTTCACACCCACCACTACCACTGCGTTTCATAATTGGATCGTGAGCCCCTTGTATCTTCTCGTACCCTTTGCCATGCGACAGGGGCACCACGCTCTGGTGCCTGTATCAGAATTCACGGGGAGCTGGAATGCTGCGGGCCACCACCTCCTCGGCCATGGTTCTGACTCTCTGTTGGCCCAGGAGATCGGTCTCTGAGCGTTCCTTTCCTGGATTGCTGGGTTTCTAAAAATACACTGCATCATTGTGCATTCCTGTCTGGCGGCTTTGGTTGGCTGGCCGGCCTTCTTGGCTTCTGCATTATGGTTTGGGAAGCGTGCCTCTCAACTAGTTGCAGTTGTCACAATATCTGCCATACCCGATGATCATGCCTACGAAGCCAGGACACAGGCCTGCAGCTTGGGTAGCCTCCAATGCATCTTCGCGGTTGATCTGCACTCTGCATGTTTGATCACAAAAGAATCCATTCTCTCTAATAGACATCACTCGTCCCTCCGTCTCTCTGTTGCTCAAACAGCCCGCCACATCCACAGTACCCCGACTCCAGCTTCCCACCATTGAATCCCTCCTCATCCCGATATTACAAGGACTGCTCCAATCCAGCTGTCCGTCTACAAGGGTATGACTCTGACCCGTTCGATTTACTGAACAACCTGCATAACACTCGTGGTTAGCATCGTTTATCACTGCGGCAGAAATCCATGACACCAACTCAACTCACCTTTTCCCTCATCATGCCTAGCCATTGTGCTGCGCTTACGCCCTGATCGGCTCGGTCCTCCACCAGTAACGTCTGCGCCCACAACTTCAGGCTGGGCTCTCCATCCTCCCTCACAATATAGAGGTGAGGCAGTGTGATGCTGCCCACGCCCAGAGACTTGTAATCCCGGCTCTTCTGGACCACTGCCCGCACGCGCTCATTGAAGTCTCCATCCAGCTCCGGCACGCGACCCTTGCCAACCTGGAGCTGGCTTTTGTCTTCGACTCCAAACACATCCTGAACCAGCTGTGGCACCGCATCTCGGCCGATCCACAGGAACTGCGTCTGTCCATCGTCGATCAAGTAAAGACCGTAGGGGACGAGCTTTTCTGACGACAGGTTAAGCGCCGGTGGGAGCACAATCTGGCCAGTCTCGTCGTCGGGCGTTCCCGCGTTCTCCGGCATGTCATGCAGCGAGTACAGCCGGGGGTAAATGTATCGCATCAGGAGCGGCACAGGCAGTGTGGATAGGAGGCAGAGTGCCGCGGATCTGATGTCGGACGGAATCTGAGCTGACTTTCGGAGTCCCACGTTCTTGATCAAACCAAGGAACAAGAGAGGGAGACCGCGCAGGTTGGCAGGGAACTGCAGACCACCGCCCATGCTGCCTCCGGCAAGCTCCTTCTTGAAGGTCTGTAGGAGCTCGGTGAGTTTGCTCTGCAGTGCATCCCGAGCGGCGTCAAGGCCGCTCGATAGAGCCCGCTCGACAGCCTTGTGGCTGAAGTAGGTGGTGATGGCGCACTGATCGGCCGAGGCATACATATCGGACAGGTTTGTCGTCGTGGGGAGTGCCAGCGTCATGACACGGATGCGGCGCTCACCATTGCAGGTCGTGTGCAACACGGCCGCCTGGAGGCAGATGACATTCTTAGTGAGGTTCTCGTCAATCGCTACCTCAACCACGTAGCATTGGTCGCGGGGGAAAGCGGGGAAAGCGCAGAGATCGGAGCTTCGGTTGAAGAAGTTGCCGTAGAAGGTGTTCATCCGCAGGCCGCTGGTAGCACGGACACGGAGGACAGCCTCCAAACCAATCTCGGACGACAGGTAGTCGCTAAACTCGGAGGCAAACTTGAGAGCGTCCTCGGGTCGCGAGGCGTGCCAGCCAGGGTAGAACCATGTTTGACCACCAGTGTACCTGGGAAGGTTGCTGAGGGAAGCAACATCCTGGTACTGAGACGAGAAGAGGAACATATCGATCGACACCTGGCTCTTTGAACACTCCACAGCGAAGCTCTTATAGAAGCTGTTGGCAGTTTGCAGGAGACTGCCCTCCTTGGATGTACCAAGCAACTTCTTGTCTTCTCGCATCTCGAGCTTGCCAACACCCATGTTGGGCAGAGAAGCACTCAGGACGACAATCTTACCTCCCAGAGTGGAGATGAGCTTGTGAGCAGCGCGCAGAGCCGATCCCATGCATGAGCCGTTGCTCTGGTTGTTCTGGAACATATCAGGCAACTTCTGAAGGAATCTCTCCACGCTCTGCCGGCTCTCAGTCAGGGGGACCAAGAGATCGGTCGGGATAGGGAGGAAGGGCTCGTCAAGGTCGCTGACGACAAGCATGCTGGGCTCGCCGTTCTCGTCAGAGTCCTTGGGGACCGAGAAGTAGTGCAGGCTGGAGTCGACGGCAAGGAAACCCAGGCGTGTGCGACGGTCGGCATTCGGTATCCTGTTAAGGCTGTCCAGAATTGTTCGAGCCGCAGTGGCCAGGAGGCCTGTCGAGACGGCGGCATAGCTGACGTCGAAGCAGAACAGGTAGATGAGGGGCTGAGGAGGCCGGACCATGTACTCCTGGGGCGCAACGAACTCCACGACGGCGTGGTTGAGCTCGGGACGCTGCCATCGGTCCACGCTCTGCTGGGCAGCAGCATCCCAATCGAAAGCCTGAGGAACGTCGTTGGTCAGGTTACACATGTTGCACCTCCAACGATGCCCCTGGTCCAAGAAGGTGACATAAGGGTTGATGTATGTCCTGCATCGTCGACAACGCGAAATCACCTGGTCTTGAACGATAGGCACGGGATCCTCATCATCGTGAAGCGAGCCATAAGGCTGGATGACAAGAGCGAGGGGAAGCTTGGACTTCTTGAGCAGAGAGTGAGTTGTCGGAACGGCGTTGAGCGTAGATCGGAAGTATCGCGGAGAGCAGTTGGCGTTGGGGGATGGAGTGACGCTCGTCTAGCAAGCGCGCTGGTTAGCAGACGAGAGGGGTCATTGAGACACGACAGTTCCGTCGACTTACGTTGGGAGGGAGAATAATGGGCGGCGGAGGGAGGTCGAGCTCCGAGACATTGAAGGGCTGGCTCAGGAGATCGGTAGGATAGAGCTGGTTCAGAACAGCAGGACGAGCCTGCTGGGCGGCCTGGGGTTGTTGAGCCTGACCAGCAATGTTCATGTTACCCATGCCCTGAGTGATGCCGCCAACGCCTGGCGCCGGCTGAGAAGCACCCGGCACCGGGTAACCTTGATCGGGACCTTGATATCCATACTGAGGAGTCTGAGGAGCAGCGGGCTGCTGTGCGCCATAACCCTGAGGATACTGGTAACCCTGGGGAGCCGCGGCCTGGGGCTCGGCCTGGTAGCCTCCGTAGCCGGGCGTCGTCTGGGCGGGAGCGGCACCGAACTGTTGGGGAGCTCCCTGAGGCTGGCCACCGGCGACGGCGTTGGCGCCAGTTCCGACCTCGAAGGCCTGAGCCGCATATCCTCGCTTCTTCTTCTTGTGGACGGAGTGGTCCTGCTGCTGCGGCTGCTGGGCGGCAGCTTGGTCTTCGTAAGTCTGCTCAGGTTGCTGGTCTTCAGCGGCATAGGAGCCATATTGCTGGCCCGCGTAGCCGCCGAAGCCATCGCCGGGAGGGGGCATGGACATGATTGAACGGCGAAGGGAGCTGCGGCGCACCCGAGGAAGGGGATGATGGGTCGGTCAATCGGTCGAGGGTCGGTGAAGGAGGCGGCGCTGCAGGGGAGCAGGCGAGTGTGAGTATGGGGGATGACAAGAGGATGAGAGGCGACTCCAGACCCGGGCGTCCCAGTCGAGGTGTTGTGAACGTTGGACTGGGATGGATGGAATGGAGATGGAGATGGTCGGCGGGTGGTGGTGATGAGCTCAGAGCTGGGATAGTCTGGCCTCTTCGGGATTGACACCGCCACAAAGAGCCAAGAAAGCCCGCCAAAAGGAGGGGCGGATTTTACTGATTGGTGCCTGAGCCACGATATCAGATGCCACAGGATGCAAAAGGACAACGAGATCAGAAGCAGGATCACATGCGAAGAAATGAGTCACTGTCAAGGCAGGCTGTCGGGTCATTTTCAACGCCTCGTTACCATTTTCATATGAAGTATCGGTATGCAAAGGACCAGGAGCTGTTGGGTTTAAACTTGAAGTCGAGGCCTGTTGTGGCTGGTGCTTTAGCTTGGCGGTTGGGGTGCAAATAGACTCGCTTCCAAGAGATCATTGACATAATAACTACGTACTTTTGGTGGAGAATCTTCCCACAAGATGTACAATTTATTTTTACAACTAGGTATATCTTTTTAATGCAACCCAGCCTCGTGCGGACAAGGTACCAGCCACATGAACACGGGCCTTGGGAGTTCGGAGGCAGGAGGAGCCCTGGATCTGGCAATGAGATGTGACTCAACGGAGTACAATCTCAACCCGAGAGAAACGTGTCTTTATCTTCGATTTCTAGGCACTCGTTGACTGATGTGCCCCAACTCTCCATGACCAATTCGCTTTCTAGAAAGCCGATTTCACCACCGCTTCAAACGCTCTCTACCTGGGTCAACATCTGCCTCATCGTTGCGGTGAAACATGGAGCAAAGCCCAGCTATGGATCAAGTGTTCCGTCTTTCTTAGTCAAGCACCATCTGCTGCCCTTGGTCCCTCTCTGGGCTAATGAGACTTCGTTACACGTTCACATGGATAATCCTCTACGCAACGGGCAGTTTCCTATGTCTGGCATGGAATAATCTTATCCTGGGCCTCGAGCTACAGACTTTGGCTTCGACATTGACTACATGTAGTAGGTAATACAACATGTGAAGGATTCGCTGCAGCCAACAACGGCAATCAGGCACGAAAAGGGATATGAGGTCTTGGCTCACTCTCTCTTGCTAGTATCCTACTAATCTGATGACTGACTGCCTGCTCATCAAACCTTCCCTACACTAAGTATCACCAGCCCGGTGATGGCGAGGATAGTAACTAATCCAAGCCACAATGGGGCGGCCTTTATCGTGAAGCTATCCCAACGATTGGGATTGTACCCGTCAACCCCTAATCGATAAATAACAAGCGCGGTCTGCCACCAGAGGAGGCTTCCCAGTTGCCAGCCGATCATGAAGAAGACCATGGCCATGTACTGATCTGATGGCCAACTAAACGAGAAACCCAATATGCAGAGTACCGTCAAGAGGCTTGCTGCGACGGAGTAAGTCATCAAGCCCAACCGCGGGTTCTGCCCTGGGCTCGGTTCTGTTTCCGAAGATGGCGGAGGGGAAGCGGCCTTAATCGGAAGATGCGAGGTAGCCGGGGGTGTAAAATGGGAGAGAGACGGGATTGGAGGAGTATAGGGAGGCGGTGGTGTATCAGGGCCGCGAATGATAAAGCTTGGAGGAACCGGAGTGGGATCTTGACGATGCTCGAATTTGGTCGACGACATGGCAGCTGCTTGGACTGGAGGTGTACTCAGACTAAGAGGGAAGCGGAGCAGAGCGGCAGTCGGGACGTGCGTGGGGGTTAGAGATGATGAGAATGAGCATTTGAAGAAAATGAGATGATAGCAATGGATAGCAACAGCTGAGACGAAGAAGAGGGGGAGGATGGGAGAGAGAATTGGAATGTAACTGTACTCCACGCCAGTTTGTCAAGTATTCATCGAAACGCGAGGGTCTCTACTTCCAAAGGTAAAGCACTCTTGCTTCCATACCATCACAACGGCGTACTACTTTAAGACTAAGGTAGGTAGGTAAAGCCGGTGATCTTAGAATGTAAGAAAGAACAACCGCATGCTCACGAGGAACAACGATTAGTACCTGAATATGGGTATCTTTAAATACATTGACTCACGATCTAAATTATAAGATCAAGGTAAAGTAAAGGCTGGATTTACAATTCTTTTATACTTATCCTCCGCTAGAGCTTATTTTTCACATCTCCCACAACCGAGCTGGCGAGTATACATTCACGACTTAACCGCGAGGAGGGCTAGTCATCAAACCGCTTGACATAGGCAAGAGTTATGCAGTCTCCCGCTGATCGCTGCCCCTTTGTTCCATGCTCTGGTTGCGAGGTGCAATGGCACAATAACGATACACATCACCGTGTCTTGTCAGAGCATGTGAAGTTTAGCATTCTCTCACAAGGGAAAATCGGAGAACACAGACGAGGAAGGGAACCGTGGGGGAGTTAATGACGGAGCAGAGGCCTAAGACGACACGGAGCTCGGAGACGGAATGGACCATCGACTTCAGGTTCGCGGAAGGACTTCAGAGTCAGAATATTGAGGGCGGAGATTTGGGGCAGGATCGGGACCGGAGGCCCGAAGAAGCGGTCGGCGCGGTATACCGAGGAATAGACCGGGACTTGAAGGCGTGGTCACCAATCACAAACGCCCCCAAGCATCGTCTCATACTTGCTATCATCCGATCTGGACAAAGAAATGGAGGGATAAAGACACAAACCGAGACTAGAATGAGGATGAGCTTAGGGCACGCATCGTGACGGCAGTGGCATGGGCAGAAGGAGTAGGAACTAGAGAGAGAGATGATGCCTAGGGTTGTGGTTGTAGAAGGCTGATACCACCCAGGACCCTTTCCTAAGATGAGAGCCGCCCAATCATACTTCAGATCGCCGTGGCTGATGGCTATATCCGTGTGGGAATAATAGCAGCCCCAGATCCTGGCGAGTTGCCTCTTCACGTCTCCGCTGCAATGTTCGGAGCGGCCATTTGTCTACTTCAAGTTGTTGTTGTCCTCACAATCTTTCTGATGAGTCCATAAACAGCAGTGTTCTCTGCCCTGACGAGCAGACGGCCTTTAGCAACCTTGGCATCTACATGACTGGTTATCTGAGCATTTCCGTCGTCGTGCTTTAAGTGGTACCCGAACCGTAGAAGCCGGGCTTAATAGGCGACGAAGTCGAGGTAGATTTGAGGGAAGCGCTCTATCTTCACAGGCTCCAATGTCTTTGGCTTGAAGTACATGAGTCGAACAGATGTCAGCACGAGTGCGAAGGCTGCTCGACCGACTAAGCTCAGATGAAGAGAGATGCATTGGATCACGGTCATTGGCAACACTTACCAATGGTTGCGTCGACATCAAGTAAGGTGGACGCCTCAAGTGAGCACGACTTCAATGTTGGGCGGGTGCTTCATGAGAGTTTCAGCGTTTGAAGATGTTCATCTCGCTCATCTTGCTTTTCTGTGAGAGAAGTGCTCACTAGAGAATGGGAAGGATGGAGCAGTCTGAAGCGGGGATATGCTTGATCAAACCGTCCGAGGTGCCGTCTTGGGAAAGCTTGGGAGGTTGCAGCTCAAGGGTTGGCGGTGCCGGATAGTGACAACGTCATGTGAAAGCGACATGTAGCCAGTTTAGAATGAAACAACCCAAGGCCGGTGCCTTGCCGGGTGTTGTAAGCAAGGGATGTGAAAGAGCTGACTCTTGTAATTGACAAGTGTGCCTTTGCCAGGAGTTGATTTCCCAATCAGATCTGGCCCCTCGAGCTACAAACACCAAAGTGCCATTGCCGGGATTGTTTGTTTGATGGCTGCAGTACAAGTGGCCTAGAGCTGCACAGACAACAGCCACTTTCTGCACTGATCAAGAATCGAGATCACCAGACGAAACTCAGCCGACCGCCCGTCATACAAGCCACCAAAGTCCCTTTTTTCTTTTTTCCCCCCCTTTTCGAAGCTATTCGCTTGGATTCACAGGGTGCCACCAAGGTAAGCATAAGCGAGTCTGGAAGCAAGACATGTCCGCATCCGTCCAGATTTCATTTTCCATCTCATCTCATGTTCAGCAACAGACAGGCACAGCCCCGTTGCATGGATCGGCCGGCATCCAGTGCAGCGGCCCGAGTGGCTAACTCGGCATCCATTTAGAGGGGTGAGGAAAACGTTTGCTCACCTTTATCGTAAAGCTGTTTTCGGCTTTATTCATCGCCCACTTATGGTGGGAAAATGGTACAAATTCGGTGAAACAAACCAACTTGAATACAATTTCATACAAGATTCCTTCTTGCAATGTATCTCTTTGCCTCTTCGCCTCTTCGCCTCTTGCGCTCTCCATGGCCCCTTCCTCATTGACGAATGTCCCATTAATTTTGTCAACCCTTCTCCACACCATCCACTGACCTCCCCATCAACAGCGCCATTACCCCCTCCGTTCTAGCGGCATCGCCCACTAAGGTTACAGGTGGGCAGCGAGCTGAGGGGCCCCCTGTCGCCTGCAGGACCCTTTTTTTCGATTGGCACAATCCAGGTCGAGGTCGCGAACAGGTACATTTACCACATGCTTCCCCCTTCCTCACATCCATCCCATCAAAAACTGGGCTGCAGCCAGCTTTTTTTTTTTTTTTCTTGCACTTTCTGCGCAACCCCTTTCGGCGGCCTCTTTTTTACCTCCTCCTCCTCTTTCAACCTTTTTTAAACTCTCTCGTCCTCCCGCGTTGATCGCCGTGGCGCCTCTCTTCTCTATATAACGAACGACGCCGACTGTCTTCCTGTTTCCGCTTCTTTGACGATAGCTCGCACATCTGCGATCCTGAGCGAAACGATCCGATCACCCTCCCCCCTCCCAAATTACATTCCACGTAACGTTTCTACCTCGGCGCCCGCGCACCACTCTAAACCATGGCCAGGCAACCCTCAACTCTCAGGTACGCCACGGGCCTCCCCTCGCAGTGTCCCCTAAGGCGAGAACCGCGGCCCCCCCGCTGACCTACCCGCGCAGCCAAGTCCTCCCCCTCATTATTGTCTTCGCCATCCTCGGCGTCGGAGGCTGGGTCGGCTACCAGGTCTACCTCAGCGTCGCCAAGATGCAGGACGCCGCCTCGGAGCGCATGGGCAAAAAGAACGTCGTGTTCACCAAGGACGGCGTCAAGGTCGGGGTCAAGCAGATGAAGAACGAGAAATACGTCGACGCGACACAGAGCTGGGTCGTCAAGGCCTGGAACCTCGGGACGGCGAGTAATAGCGACGAGGCAAGGTGCGTTTCCATACGAGAGAGATCGGTTCTGCTTCCAAAAAGCTCAGAACCAGTCGGATGTGGATGCCCCCTGAGTCTTTGACTGACACCACAACAGCAAGAAGCGAAAGTGAGCAGCTCGGTTCTTGCTCGCGATTATGTATTTGAATGAATGGTTCGAAAACACGAGGAATCTACAGACCTTGCTCGAGGACAGCAATGGAGGAGGTCCGGCAGCAGGTCAAACAACCCTCCGAGGACCATCAGAATTGCGCCATGCTTGAAATTTGGGAAGCCTGACTATGAGGAACGCGCTGGAGCCGCAATTGAAGGTTCGCATGTGGCTGCTAATATTTATACCCGGGAACGGCAAGCATCTTATCTGGGCGTGTTGGGTATGGAACTACAACCAAGTCTCCGGCTCGGTTTTTCATGATGGCCCGGCAAGAATCGATAACTGCATTGTACGACCTCCATTTGACAAGATATGTATGCACGAGTCAGACATGCCAACCGCCTCACCGAATCGTGTTTGCCCATGTTATATTGTTAATAGAACATACGTCAAATCATATCCCGCTGTGTGGTTGCTCGCGATCATTTAGACAGTCTTGCTTTGCGCCGTAGACAGATATACCCAAAATTGTGCAAAATGGTTGATTTGAAGAGACAAGGTTTTGAACGCCAAATACCCAACAATCGCCACGTCATATTGACATGACGTCGAGGCTATAGCTCCCTTACTTTTATACCCCAAGCACCATAGAGTTGAGGTGGAGCGAGTGACTGTAGATTTTTCCAACAGAACAAATTAACCAACAGCGTCCACCCAGACGCAAGCCCCCAAAATGAACCAACCCAAGAATGCTAGCCCCAGTCCTTTGTCATGAACGGTAAGAAGCAGATCACTGATTTAGGTCATCGCTGTGACTGTCGTTGCTGTTGCGATGGTTGCGCCGCGGATGCACTAGTTTTTAGGTTCAGGAGGCCGTCAACCACTTTCTCATCAAGCTGGCCCGAAGTGCCCATGACCTTCATCAACAACTCGGTCTTTTGGCGCTCGATCTGCTCCTTGTGCATCGCCTCGCGCTGCTGAATCGGGTTCATGGCATATCCTGCCGTCGGCGGGGCCGCCCTCGCCGACAGCAACTTCTCGAAGTTGTGGGCCATTGGGTACGGGCTGGCCATCAGCCCATCTCGCCGGATGAGCATCGATGGAACTCGGAGGTTGAGCTGGAGAGTTTGCATTGTCAGTCCTGAACTTCAAACGGCAAAAAGAAAGTAGGACATGAAGGAAAAAGAAAGGCGAGAATAAAAAGAAAAGAAAAGTGTGGTTGTGAAAAGAGCTCGACGAGGGTGTCCTTACCTGATTTAGGATGTTGGCATATCTCACTCCAAGCTGGTTGCCAATAAAGTGAAGTCGACCCTTGACCCATGCCCTCTGGGCGTCGGTCGTGTAGTCCTGACCCTGGACGCAGGTCAGGGGCCATGTCAGGAAATATCCGGGCAAGCCCTTGAGTGCATCCTCCTCTCCACATCCGAACGCGGATAGATTGGCTCGTTCCAAGAGCTCCCTGCGCTTGGAGAACCAGCCAAGCTGATATGGGACAGAGGAGATGATGTCGGTGATCATGTCGACACATGTCCTGGCCGCTGTCGCGTATTCGGGCGTCGTTCGGTAATCCACCGGAGAGCACACCCATGCGGCGCAGCGCACAATCAACGATGCCAGGATGAGGCGGGAGGTTCGCATCAGGTTCCAGACACTGACGACCCACAGGTCTTGATACGCGTCAACCCGTCCCGGGAAAACTTCTGCGAGGCCATAGTTGCCGTTAGGAACATGATCCTCCCAAGCCACGGCCTTGTAGCGGAAGTAGTCGGGTAGTTCCTTAATCCAGGTGACATGCTGTTGGTCGAGGGTCTGGCATCGCCGGATCATATCAAGCAGCAGCTCAATGTTCTCGGGGCTCCGTGCAAGTGTCGTCATCAGGCGATTGACCTCGGCTCTTAGCTCTGCCGTGCGAATGTTGAGCCGCTGACACTCGGCGCCGAAACGGTTCTTGATGCCATCTGTGATCCACCACTCGACTCCCATGATGGGGGCTTTGCCTGTGCTCAGAGTATGAATGATCTAGGTAGCATGGTCAGAATCTGGAATCGTATCTTTCAGTCTTGGAAAGGGCGCTGTGCATACCATTTGTGTTCGTGCGGCGACAAACAGCGCCAGACCTATCTTGGTCCGTGACTGCTTCTTGTCTCTAGCCTTGACTAGCTGAATGGCTCCCTCGATATGAGAGCCCCAAGCGAGCATACCCAATTGTTTGGCGGTGATGTTCTCAAATAGACCCAGCATAAGGACGGCGGCCAGAGTAGAATCCTTCGTGGCTTGTTCAGGGTCTTTGATGGCGGCGAAAGTGGCCGCCAGAGCCTTGGTATAGTGCCCCAAGGCTTCGTTCTCGAGGTTATTTCCAGGGCCTACACGGTTCCCGAGGGAGGCAACGGCACAGGCATCAAAGGCGTATTTGAAATGGGGAGCCGGATTTTCGGCCTTGAGGAGCGGAATCACGAATTCCATGTAGCCGCGGGTGCTGTCGTAGGCGGGGAGAAGGACAAAGTTGGACATGAAGTGGCACGTAGCCTGCTGGTCTACGGGGAGCTGGAGAGTCGTGAGGAGAGACTGGTCGGGGGTTCTCTTGGTGATGGATGAGATCTGGGAGACATCTTTGGAGCCGGTCTTGCCCTGCTTCTGTGCCATGGCCTTCTTGTTGGCCTTCCTGGCCCTTCTCTCAGTAGCCTGGGTCTCATTTCGAAAAACGAGATCGAATTCATCCTTGTAGCCTGGGCATTGTCTCCTCGATTTTGCGCATTGGTTACAAGTCGGCTTCGTCTCATCGCACTGTAAAGGGTGAGTAAGGACGTCAGAGTGGACTCTACGAGCGAGGCCAGGGGTTTTAGACCAAGCCAACATCTCTCGAGAGAGGCCCGAGGTTGGAACATACCTTGATTCTTCGAGCCCTGCACATCTGGCAACCCCGGGAGGGCTTGCCACAGTAGACCATGGTGAGGAATAGCGATGAAGTGCAGAAGAGTGGTAAGGAGGAGCTAAGCAAGGAGGTCGTGATGGAGATGACAAAGTAGCTGAAAGAGGAAGAGTTGACGGCGGAGAAAGGGCGGGAACAAGGTGGTTACTGAGGGAAAACTGATTGTTTAACGGCCTCCGGGGAGGACAGGGAAGACGAGGACCAAGGGGATGGGCGTACGAAGACGCGAGGTTGCATAGGGGGGTGAAAGAGAGCGAGTGCCCCAACCGGAAGGACGGCCAGCCGTGCGGTGGGCTAAGGGTAGACGGATTGATACTGTGAGAGCGAGCGGGGGGAGGGCAACAGTTGTCACTTGAAGCACGAGCCGCTTGATCGTCGTTATTGTCAGCACCAGAGGAGGCTGAGGGAAAACAAGTCGAGTCAGGCCCGAGACGTGAGCGGGAGCCTCGGCTATCAGAGACGAAGGATAGCGGTCGACTGAAGTGCTGACTCGCGAATATCTCTGGGATCCGAATCTCTTGATTGTCAAGGCTATCGGCGAGTTGCCTTGAGGATGGTGGAGGAGGGTTGGGAGAAACGAGAGAAGAGACGAGGAAAGTCGGTGGAAGAAGAGTTCAAGAACTTGAATCCAGGGCGGGAGACGATGCTGGATATGTTTGCTTCGCCTTACACGGCGGGGGCTAACACAGACGACAGCGGGTTTGTGGTGGAACCTAAACTGCGAGATGGAGGGGAGGACAAGGGGGCGGCGTGATGACACTGATGAGACAGCCAAGTTTGTGACAGTTGCTGATCCGCCTACAGGAGGATTCGGTTGTCGTGTGAGTGATAACGAGGGCGGAGGGAAGAGACAGGCTCGGTTGGACACCTAGAGGGGGGAATTGCTTTTTTTTGACTGTGTCTTGAACGAGAGAAGAGGACGCAAAGGAATCCAGATGGGACCTGGCCCCGCTTCAACGGGTCGACGTCGACGGTGGCAGCGGTTCAGAGTTTCGGGATGAACCAACTCCTTCCTGTCGGTCTGGAACGAACAAGATGGAGGCGAAGAGAGGAGGTGGAGGGTAGCCAAGCTCTGCTTGGGATAATTAGACCCAGGTTCTGGTAGGGAGTAGTTGGTTCGTAGTTGAGAAGCGAAGACGGGAAGCGGGAAGTGGGAAGCCGTACCCCGTCGTGATGCAAGCAGCAAGCCACGAGGCGTTGGATGGAGGTCCACTGGCGTCTTTGTTCGGGGAGGCTGGGGCGCAGGCTTGCAGGGGCGTTACAGGGCCTTGCAGGGAGGGCGGGCGACCGTTTTGGGCAGGGGGGGGGCCCCTCCAGACATCTCGGAGACCTTAAGCAAAAGCTTGGTCTCGACACGGTATGCCAAGAACCGAGTGCACCGTGTTTAGCCTGTGCCTGAGTCGTCAACGCTTGAAATGGCGTCGACGATGAGACCTCGACTCGACTGATCAGCTCCGGCGCATGGATCACTAATGGACCACCTGGGGGGGGCTGGTTGGATGTATCGATGCATCGTGCGGTAGTCATGGGCCTGGGCGTCCCCTCTTTCCCACATCGTTGGGGCCGTCTCAAAGCTCGAGTTCTCTCGGGGGACTGGGGATAAATAATGGAGTTGCGGAAATGGGACCCGGGAGGAAAAGGATATCGAAGGACTGCCGAAGGATGAAGCAATTGTCAGAGAGATCGGAAGTGGCCTTGAAACGCGAAGCTAAAACATATGAGATGAGATCTGCTGCAAGTGCTTCTTATCCCCGTCGTCGAGCAGCCAAGAGCCTGAAGATGGCATTTGTTGATCGATTTGGTGTTGTTGAGTGAGTTTTATCTGCCAAGATAGTGGAGGTTGTAATCACCAGAAACTAAGAAGGCACCGCCTCACTTGACGTCCGAAAGAGGCAATGCGAGCAACTTACACAAAGGCAGCTACACCCCGGCTTTTGTGTCTTCATTAATATTTCATAACCCGGCATCCGTCTCTTCCGGAGGACCGATATCCATCAAGTCTCTTCCATCCATCTTGCATGTTACCTGCCTACCTACCAACTCTGTGCTAAACATGATCCGCATGGCACTCTCCAACGTCACCGCGAACCTCGCTGCAACCCCAATCAAAAGTCTCTCGACAAAAGGTCAAAGCACAATCTGCAAGGTCGTCGTATCCATCCGTTTCACATTCTCTGGGCGGGTCAGAGACTGCCTATTCCAAACACCGATAAAGCCCAAGACAACTCGGGGCACGTACTGGCACAGTGCGAGGCGCTTCCCTCGGCCAGGCCTCTATTTCGACGAGCCTAACATCCACTCAATCCCCATCTTTCTTCCAGGAACAAGGGGCAGCAGGAACGGGGTCTGGTTGCCTATCACGGTTGCGGTACCGAGGCGTCAAACCCGTCGGATGAAGAAGATTGATCGCTTTGACACTCTGCCCCTTTCGACTCTCAAACTGCCTCGGCAGCCGCCCGCGACAGCGCCTGACAGGCAGGCAGGGTAGCTTTACTTGGACAGGACACAGGCGAGGCGAGGCGAGGCGCTGCAGGGCAAGCTAGAGATGATTCAAGGCTGATAGGGCTGGCCCGCTTTCTAGGGTCCGTGAACCGGGTCCTTTTGACATGAGGCCTTCCAGGCTCCCGGCCCAGAAAGAGCAAGCCTTCGCCTGGCCTAGCACGACGCCGTCTCTTAGTGCCTTGCCAAATGTCGCATGAGGGGTGCTTCTTTTGGCAATTGCGGCTAACGTTGTTCAGTTATTCCAGGGGTCGCTGTCTCGGCCGGCAACGCCTCTTTGCCCGTTGAGGGTTTCACATATTCGATCCGTCGTCTTCCGGTTTCTCTGTCCAAGACATTGGCGACGATGGGCAATCAATTTGACTGCCAGTTAATACTCCAATTGTGGATTCAAATCCCAAGGACGAGGGACTGGAATCAGCATGTCGAGCATCGCTCCTCTTTCGTGCGCGTACCGCGGACATACAGCACAAGCTCCCATCTACCCCAAAACACCAAACACCAAACAGCAAGCCCACATTCCTACGACTTGGGAAGAGTCCATTATCGATACTGTGCAAAGCCAGAGAGGCTGCCAGCAACGACCAACAGCACCAGCCAAACATATCTGCAGCCCCCATCACGCCGCGTGCTCTTCGAGCACAGCTGGGGCGGTGGCGTGCGTCCATGTTCAAAGCGTTCTTCCCCAGGCACAGCCTGGCGTCTCAGTCCGAGACATGCGTCTGATTGCTAGCCCCTCGCCCGCCCCCCGTCCATCTTCGATCCGCATCGTCACCTGGGATCCGCATCTCCAGACCCGCAAACACAAAACGGCATCTTCCATGGCAGGCTCACTCAGACGCAGGCTAAGCTGAGCCCAGATTCCATGATTCCACACCCATTTTAAGAAATGTTTGCGGCTAATGATCACCAGACTTTCGTTTTGAGTGGCCTCCTCGTCTCCACAGGATCCGCCGGCAGGGAGATTAAGCTCTCCCCCGCATACTCTCCGAGTCACTTGCTCACTTGTTGCAGATCCTGTTCTCGTTTCCCAAGTATCCGTTGCTCTCCCCGAGTGGTCGATATTCTCTTCCAAACCTTCCAAGCTCATCACTCAATCCAGAGAAGTGGCGCTGACCTGGACGCCTGAAACCTTGCTGGCTGTGACACACGGAACTTGGTTAGACCAGCCTGGCGCCTGGGTCTTGCAGCCACGCTTTCTACAATTGACTAACGAACGAGAAGCCACCATCGAGGTCTTGTGTGACGTTTGCACATATCCCACTCAATGGCTACATGCCAGAGCTATGCAATTAGCTGAGCAGCCTACAGCCTCGGTGGATAGACAGAGTCCAAGGAAACGAGTCAGGAACATAGTTTTGAATCACTGACGGCGCCGCTCGGGAAATTTAGAGTTGAAGGGTCGTTTCAAGTTTTCTCATTCACTTATAATTGACATGGCCTTCGCAGAGTCGTGCCGTGAGTCTCGGCGGGAGGCTGCATCTAACCTCTTGACATGGCTCCCATTATGGATGCTATTTACCGACATCATAAAGAGTTATTTGTCAATGTAAGTCAGCGTCTTGGTGTTGTCGTGGTGCATGCGTAATAAAAACATGGATAGTTCCATGAAAGCAGCTTCAAGTTGTTTGCTGCTTCGCGCCTAGAGTGCATTGAGCCACCAGAATGTGAAGGGTTAGCTGTCCCAAGACAAGGCGAGCCTCCGAGTCATGGGCTTCAACAAACAGCCACGGCATGGTGCGTAAGGGTAGTTTCGCTCTACTTTCCCTCTGGAGTGGAACCTGACACTCAAGTCTTCTAGGAGCCTTTTGTTTGCAGAGATCACCGACTGTGGTCCATCAGAGCCTCGTTTCCTCCCTGCTTTCCATCGCCTTGGGGGACACTCCGATACCAGTATCCGTTGCTCCTAGCTTCGAATCCATTCTGCAAGCAATAAATGACATCACTAAAGCCTCTGCGAGCTACCAGAGTCCAAGGAACATGCAGGACTGCTCTGCGATGAGAATAAACTATAAACGCTCGACCTGATACAAGCCCCACGCGCTTGTGAAAGCGGCAATCCAGACTTGGTCGTTCTCGGCCTTGCCTTCTGGCCCGTCAGAAGTTTGAGTGCGGAAGCCTCTAATGTTGCCACCTCGACTGAGCGCCTCCGGATGGTGAGACGGGCGGCAGCCCGTCTCAGCAGCTGCATTGAGTTCAGCCTCGGATACAACCAATAAGCAGTCCTATTTCGATGCACTTGTTGAACATGAGACGGACCTTGCGATGCCACTGGTGTCTCGCCATACAAGTGTGGAAAGGCTGTGCAAGGCGGCTGCGAGAACTACCTATGAGGCGAAGGCGATGACGGATGGGCAAACTCATCCCTTGTTGAGGGAGAATTGCTGTCTGTCCGATATCCGAGCCACGACTGAAACTACCATCTCTTGACGCCGGCTCCAACCTCTGTCCAAGTTTGCAAGACGATGGCAGCCATTCTGACAAAGTCTTCCGCCCGGCATAGGTACGATTTAGCTCATGGTCCGTGAGAGCTGGCCGAGGCTGAGCACATGTCAACCCCCCCAGAAATCAACATTCCCGGCGAGCCAGGCCGGCTTCCCCGTGCCAGACTCCGGCTTGACAGGGCCCTTGTGCTACCCCACATTTCGGTGTGCCGGCCGGCTTGCCTCATTCGGCCACCGTGACCGGGACCGGGAAGCGCTTACCCACGGCTCCGCACGTGAGCTCTTCTCCTCAAGCAGCAATCCATGTGTTATCCTCCCATCTCGTCAACCGAAGGGCGCAGGTGCTTATAATAAAATTGCTCACGCATAAAGGCTTGGACGTGACCGCAAACAAATACTTTGAATCATCATCTATTTATCAAACAAATCCCTATCTTTTGTTCAAAGATCAAAGACACATCCCCCAAAAATGAGCCGTCTATCAGACTACCGCCTCCTCTCCTTCGACGTCTACGGCACTCTCATCGACTGGGAGACGGGCGTCCTCAACGGGCTCAAGCCTCTCCTGGACGCCAACGGCGCCAGCTTCTCCCGAGAGCACCTCTTGACCGTCTACCACGAGTTCGAGCACACCCAGCAGGAAAAGACCCCGGACATGAAGTACTCTGAGCTCCTCGCCACGATCCACCCCCAGATCGCAGAGCGCCTCGGCCTGCCCAGGCCCAGCGCCGAGCAGGACAAGGCCTTTGGCGACTCCATCGGGAGCTGGCCCGCGTTCCCCGACACCGTCGACGCCCTGCGGCGCCTCGGCAGGCACTACAAGCTCGTCGTGCTGTCCAACGTCGACCGCGAGTCCTTCGCCGGGAGCAACTCGGGCCCCCTCCAGGGCGTCCCCTTCGACCTCGTCATCACGGCCCAGGACGTCGGCAGCTACAAGCCCGACCTCGGCAACTTTGAGCACATGCTGCGCGAGGTCGAGTCCAGGTTCGGCATCCCCAAGGCCCAGGTCCTCCAGACGGCGCAGAGCCAGTTCCACGACCACCAGCCGGCCAACAAGATGGGCATCAAGTCGAGCTGGATCGAGAGGGCCGGGGCAGTCATGGGTAACCGAGAGAACCCCGTCTACGACTGGAGGTTTGCTACTCTGGGGGATATGGCGGATGCGTTGGAGAAGGAGCTTTAAGCATAGACGAATAGAACTTGAGTCTCTCGATTATTAGGTCCTGTGCTGCTTGCTTGTATTCCAGAATGATTAAATGGCGATTTCTGCGTAGTCATCTGCCAACTTGTAGTCAATGCCTTGTTGCCTGGTGGCGTGGCCATTGAAAGTACTTTGAAACTCAATGCATGTGTTTTAATCTATTTTATTAATCACATTTCGTGGAAATTCATTTCGCCTTCCGCTTACTCCTTGTCCAAGTAGTCATCAAAAATGAGTCGTTTACTCAACCCCCTTTATTGCAATGACTGGATCTCTATTCCCAACCTCTATACTACATCGTGACCTCTTGTATCAACTCGGCAAGGGCCTGCATAAGCCCCTTTACCAACTCACCCTCCACAACACCATCCTGCCACGTAAAGCCCAGCCCGAGCCGGCCATCTCTCCCCGACGCGGCACTGACCTTGACCGCCCCCGAGCAGGCACTGGCACTCTGGCTGAACATGAGGCTCTGGATCTGAGCATCCCCCTGCCCCAGGCCCGGTGCCTCTCCCAGCCGGCCGACATTGCTCAACTCCCAAGCAGCCCAGCGCTTCTTCCCCAGCTTGCCAGCCAGCCATTGCATCATATTGGGAACATGCCTGAGATATCCCACCGGCATGTCAGCGCCCATGCCGCGTAAAGTCTCGTCGATGGTGTTCTTGGTGCGTTTCGCGTCCTTCCATATGGATAGAGACTCTCTGTTGTATATCTTGCTGAAAGAGCCCACATAGCATCCCACTGAGCGGGCGTTCACCGTGGGAGGCAAGAACCGCCGCAAGGAGACGGCACAGTCTCCCTGCACGACGGTGTAGCCAGGAGGCAGAAGGCGGAAGAATGCTCCAGCGATCAGGGCCATCAGACCTGCCGTCATAGAAACTCCATTCTCCTTGCATTTCGCTCTTAGGCCGTTGAAGGAAGCCTCGGACAACCACAGAGACGAAAACTTGGTTCGTACAGGCAACGTCTGTTGTTTCCCGCTCCAGCAGTGTCGAGGCGGCTCTCCAGGGTGTTGCTGGTCATGAACGAAGCCAGGGGAAACAGGAAGGGGAACCATGGATTCCAGAGGTGGAACCAGCATCTCCTGGCATCCTTGGACCATATCGGATGCAGGGCCGGTGTGAGCAGCGGCGAGGGCGTGCTCGAGGTCCTGGTGGAGGATTAGGGCGCTCTGCGTATCCACTAACGAGTGATGAAAACACAGGCAGAGAGTGAACCAGGAGCCATCGTCAGGATTTGTGAGCACAGATATCCTCCAAAACGGAACAGGCGAGTTGTCCTGCTTGAACGGGGAGTTGTGTTGAGCCTCGAGCAGTTCGTCCAGGGTAGGATCTGTGGCCGAGCCAGGGGTGTAACCCGCCTTTTCGATAAAAGCGACGACTTGATTCAGGTCGATCTGCTGCAGTCGAACGAACCACGGCGTGGCTGGAATTTCAACAGGTATGGCGGATAGAATAGGGTGTTTTGCTATCACGGTAGCCAGACTGCGGAACAGTGCCGCCTTGAGGCGGGCACCATGTTTGTTAGAATATGTGGCCGTCACGCAGACGTTGGTGTAGATCCCAAGGCAACTCCGTGCAGTTGAATATTGCTCCGCAAAGCCTACAAGGTATCAGCTGTTCCAGTTCCCCTTGAGATACTGTATCAAACAAACTCACCAAGGGGCCGTAGACCAGCAAGCGAGTGGGTTTCCATGTCACCTAACTAATGGATGTGTCAGAGTGAATCAACTCAACAACTGCGACGAGGGTTCACGTCAGATTTTGATTAGTAACTTGTCAGGCATTCTTTGGCTCGTCAGTTGCGAGGTCGGATACTATCTCCGGCCGGTCGAGCTAAAGGTGCCGGTGACTCCACTGGTTCGTGCCGGCTTTCAATGCCCGCGCCCGGTATGTCACCGGCACAAGCGGGGCTTTTTTGCGGGGGGCAGACCGTGGGGGTTGGAGCCGATGCAAGCCAGTTGGTCCCTCGGAGATTCAAACGACAGTTGCGGTGCGTTAAGAGTCTGTATATATGAATGCCATTGCGCTGGGGACTATCAATATAGGCAATCCGGATTTTGGTTCCTCGAATACGGAATCGACTGACTCAAAGGAGCCTAGGACTTGAAATCAAGACAGCAGATAGACTCCTAATAAATCATAGACAGATCAGATTTCAAACCTTGGCATCATATTCATAAAGTTGCGACTTATAGAACCCCCCAGAAAGGACAACGCCTGCTAAAACCCATGATCAAACCACTCGCCCAAATCCGGCAAAGAACTCAACTCTGCATACCCAGGCAGCGCATACCCATTCTTACCAGCCGCCATCCCAGAGCACAGGCTGCTCGCCGACGAAGCCCCAAACAGATTCAGCATTGGGTTATCCTGCCTCGGCAGCTGCAGAGCCTCCCCCGGGACAATCTGCTGCATGGCGACCCAGTTCCGAAACTGGAGGTAGCCGTCCTCCCCCCCCTCCCCCTCCTCCTCCCCCTCGTTCGCGTGGTGGTTCAGCCTGTCAAAGGCAATCTCCAGGCCCTCGACCGCCCGCCTCTCGCAGCTGGTGGAGAAGACGCCGATCGACATGTTCCTCAGCAGCTCCATGCCTCGCTTGCTGGCGTCCTTGAGCTGGCTGCTCCTGTCGGATATGCACTTGGCCACGAGGGCCAGGACGGCGGCGCAGCAGGAGCTGAACTCGGTGTACGACGACTTGGAGAGCCGGCCTTCGTCCTGGAGGACCTGGCAGAGGTCGATCGTGGCGACGGCGCTGCTGATGCAGTCGTCGACCAGGTCCCCGCGGAGCCTGAGCCACTCCGGAGCCGGGGCGTCTTTTGTTTTGATATTTGATTCGTCAAAGATGAAGGATCGGCCGATGGAGATGTGCACCAGGTGATACGTCAGAGCGAGGTGTATGTTGGATCGGAAGAGCGGTTTCCCAGGCGTCAGGTCTCGGCAGAAGGTGTCTTGAGAGAGGCCTTTCCAATAACTCTGCAGTTGTTCCTTGACCTTGACTATGTTTTGGAAAGTCTTGACCCGCTGTGTTCTGTCACTATTTTTCAATGCCAGTCTGCAACTAGCTAGTTAGCGGCGTCGCTTTTTGGGGTCTTGGACAAGGCAAAAAAGAGAAACTCACATTCCGTCTCGGGCATCCTCCATGAAAATGGTCAACTTGAGCATAGCCATGATGTTTTGAAAAGGGTTGATTCTCTCCCTTGGCTGCAGCTCTACCAGATCGGTCGGGAGATTCGCATCGATATCCAGTCGCGAAATCGAGACGGGTCTGCCGTGAAGGATACAAATTCGTCTGTGAAATGTTAGTTGCTGCCATAGGAGTTGAGAAAGCAGAGGCGTATACCTCTCTAGGGTGTAGGCAGTCCACCAAACTCTCTTTCGCAACTCAACCTCCCGAGCTGGGATAGTCCCGCCGCAGTTCTGATGCATGTTGGTCTGGGTTGCAACTTTGATGGCAATTCCAAAGTAAGTGCAGGACAACCCAGCCGGGTCAATAGGGAGCACGTAGATGCCGAAGAGGAGAAAGGCCTGGATGCTTTCCAGGGAAGCCATGGCCAAGATGTCCGGAATCAGATTCGACGCCTTGCGGTAAAACGTCAGAGCAAGTGTATCATCCATGGTCTGGCAGACATTGTAGGCATCCCTGACGAGTCCCCTGCATGAGCCTTGCGACGAGGGCGGCTGCTGCAGGTGTGCGAACTGCGTCCCGAGGGCAAAAACCATCAGGGCGGTGCAGACCCAGGGAGCATCGTTGATGCCCACTCTTGTGGACGACGAGTAGAACTGGTCCAGCCGCTGCCGAAGTGTTTCCTCGTCGACGTAGAAGTAGTTGGTCTGGGCAAATTCAAAGAAGACGTTGAGGAGGACGAGGGCCGCCTGCGCGGGAGGGAAGAGAGAAGCAGCCTCGAGGACCACGGCATCTCGGGAGAGGAGCTGGGTAGAGGGAGATGCGTCGTCCACGGCTGTTTCTGGACTGGGGTCCTGCTGAAGCGGGTGAGTTGGAACTGTCCTGGTTCGGAGCCAAGGGAGAAACCGTACCTCGGAGTTGGGGCCATCGAGCTGGTCCTTCACCTTCTGTTGGACCCGGCGGGAGAAATCGAGATGGGAGAACTCTGCGTGAACTTGGATAATGTCAGCGTGGTCTATGTAATGCAACATGGCCAGCCACTTACCAGTCGACGCTGGTGACAGAGCATCCATATCCTTGCCATCACTGCTCCCATCATCATGCTCGCCGTCAGGCAACCCCTGCCGAAGGGTAGCAATGACTGCTTGCAGATTCTCGCGGCTGCACTGCCCGAGGCCGGTGAAGTAACGCACAACGTGCTCCAGGGCCTGGATGCGCTCCACTTCGAAGAAGGTCGATGGGTCGACCGGCACGGCGACAGCTGGAGGTTCTGCACAGGCCTTATTCTGTTGTGCATTTACACGCGGCACGCGGGTCCTCTTGAAGCTGTCGCTGAACTGACAGGGGCGGCCATATTTCTTGCATCTGTCGCAGGGGACGGTGCCGATGCATTTCTCCTTGAGCCGTCTGCAGTCGTCGCATCTGAGATTGGGGGTGTGAGATAATCTGCGGTCTCGGTGCGAGGAGCAAGGGAGGGGGGGGGGGAGAGTCAACGTTGCTTACGCTCTTGTTGCCCTCCTCGGGCTTCTGCTGGTGTTCCCAGGCCTTGCCTGGGGCTTCCGTTGAGAGGAGGCCCGGTCGTCGATGCTGATCTTTGCTTGGTTGTGGCCCTGCATCATGACAACAAACTCCCTTCAGCAGCTCATCAAACGGACTGCAGCGCGTCTGTCGGTTGTTGGTGCCGGAGGAGGATGTGCCGGTTGTTTTTATCCCGGAATTCAATGTCCAAGACAATTTTTTTTTTTTTTTAGTTCCCCGAATTCATCAAGCTCCCTCATCAACAGCCAGCGCCCAGGTAAATATGTGCCGGTGTGCGCTACGCGCCGGTCGCTGCATCTTGGTCCGGCTTTGGAGCCCCGGTCGCCTCTAACACGCAACCCCAGATTGTCTGATTTGAGCGTCTGCAGATGGATAATTGGACAACTCAGTTGCCACCGATGACCTAGTCCTGCTTTTGCCTTCCGGGACATGTCGCATCGCCACTGGAATCTTTGGCAGCCTCCATTCTGCAGCCTGCCCGGCCTCAGGGGAAAGAAACACTGGAATTATAATGAGGAATTATTCTACAAGCTTCTCCTCAAAGGTAACCTATTTATTTAAAGAATAATAATAAATATTTATTATCCCTAATATATTATCTTTTAATTTATTAGATAATATCTATTTATATTAGAAGATACTTCGATCGCATCGAGTATATAGCCTTTTCCTTTGTATTTTGTCCATCGCGGGCCTGCTTGAACAACCCCCCGTCGGTCGCTTTCCCCAAAGACCCACCTTTCGTCTCTCCACGAACGACGACGTCACTTGGAGTTCATAGTTAAGCAGTAGCTGGCTTCAATCCTTTCCTTGGCAAAATCCTACCCCGAAATGGATAAAAATGCCGGTGGGGTTACTCTTGCGCCCTCGGACATGTCAAGACATCGTACAACCACCGGGCCGGCAACAACAGGCGAGGCCATGTCAAACAAGTCTCACACAGCCACACAAGCATCAAGCGTCTTGTCGATACTTGAACCACTCCGGCCGGGCTGTAGGAATCCGGATCTGAGGCCCAATATTGGCAACGAATGACCTCGCGATGAATCATGCCATGGAGTGGAGGACGACTTTTGGGTGTCGAAAGCAGGCAGCTGATGCTATCTGCAGCGGGTTGAGAGTTGTAAAAAGGACACAAAATTACCCAAACAAGAGCCGTTGATCACTCGAGGCTGCATACCGAATCAAGGGCTCGGCTTGCGCTAGAACTCAATCACCGAGTAGAGAGCTGACATCCATGTCCCAGTTCAAGTTGATATTGATGTAAAACCCCCCTTGCCAAAACCTATGCTCGCTCTAAGTACTCCCAATGACCTGTTCCACTCAGTCCCAATCCCTTTCCTGTCTTGCTCGGGCGCCTTCTAGTTCCCCTGGTCGCGCATCCTCCAATTACACCAGCACATGGGTAAAAGCAATCAAAGTCCAGCTCTCAATGCCCTGAATCTCTGCCAACGGAAAACAATAATAACCCTCCCTGTTCTGTTGTTGTTTTGATGTATAATCTCCTTCTTTGCGTTCGCCTGGTGGTACGAACCGGTTGTTCGTCGTCAAGGCTCTATCCCTCAAACAGATTCGAAACTCCCTCCAGTCCGTCTGGAGTCGTCTTCCGGGCCACCGACATCCCCGACCGAGTGGCCCCCGGCCCCGACTGCGTTGGATCGCTCATGAACTGTTGCGCCATCTTGCTCCGGTTGCTTCTCTTGCGGCTGGAGCTGCCAAATCCGCTGCTCTTGGGAAGCTTGCCCATCTCAGACACGCTGACTCCCTTGAGATCCTTCAGCACGTCCATCACAAGCGCCCGCTGCTGTCGTGTATGCGATCCGGGCTTGGCCATGTAAGCCGACAGTCGATCAAGGTCCGCAGGGTTCACGTTCGGCAGCGAGAGCAGCACATCCCTGGGTGTCGACGTGATCGGGCTGTAGTAGACGACGATGGCCGCCATCAGGGCAGCGAGTTCCTTCTGAAGCTCCACAAAGTAAGGCTCGTGGAATGACGTGATGCACGCCTTGAGAACATCCGTGGAAATGTATTCGCGGATCGCTGACGAGATCGTGGGCGGGATCGGGAACTTGTCACCTGCAATCTGTCCGTCCAAGGGACTCTGCAGCACAGCCTTTGGCAACTGGCCATCCACGAGATGGAACTCGGGAACAAGCGAGATGAACAGCCGCAGGACCATACTGCAGCATCGTGAGTCTCGCATCCTGATTCCGTGCGTGCAGAAAACGAGGAGCGGTTCCACCACCTCCTGATGGAGAAGACAGAACCGTCGAAGAGTTGGGTAATTCGTCTCTGGACCCGGCTCCCCCTCATGACCCGTACTTTCTCCAGTTCCGAGTATCGGCCCGTCTGCGGAAATGTTAGCTTCTCTGGCTTGCAACACTCTCGTGGAATATCTTACTAGGCTTCGTAGGATCAAGAAAGTCTGCCACCATCAGCACCGCCGTGTACGTCACTTGACGCAGAATGCTTTCCGCCTTCATCTCCTCTTTAAGGCCCGCCTCTCCGTCTGCCGCAATCTGCTGCTGCTGCTCCATCTTGTCCCATTCTCCATTGATCTTGGCATCCATTTGCTGGAAGCAGGCCGCGAGCAACTGCGGGAGAAAGTGCTCTCGGTAGTCAACGGGACAGTCGTCAACTAGATATCTCACGAGGTTAAGGAGGTTGCTCTGCTGATGCGTCGATAACCAGACTGAGTCGGCGAACAGAGCCTTGGAGAGTGGTGCTGACAGCCCTTCGAATCCATAGAACTGCCTCTCCAAACGGCTCATGCAGTAGATGATGGCGTATGCGGTTTCCCGAACAAATCGAACGGACCCGCGGATCGTCGAGGCGAGACCCTCGATTGTGTTCTTCTTGTCCATGACGCGAGCGTAGAAGTCATCCTTGCTCCCCTCCGAGATTCCGGCCTGCCAGAATCGGTCGCTCAGGACACGGTTGACCATCGGTCGCATCTCCGGAGGAAGGCCCGCCCAGTTGGTTGGGTTGTGCGAGGCATGCGCAAAGCTAAGAAACTCGAGGAGATCCGCCAGGATGTTGGAAAAGCCATCCTGCCAGAGGGCATATGAAGCCTTGAACGCGTCCGACGTCTTGTCCAGCCTCTCGACGGAGAATGCCAGAAAAGACTTGGTGGAGCGGAGAGGAAGAAGCTTCAGTCGCTCCTCGAGCTCGTTCTGAAGGGCGAGACCCTCTGCGTCAAGTTCGCGCGAGCCCCAATCCTGAATCTCATGCGCCCGCCGGCTCGCCAGGTAGCTCTGAGCCTTGTCCAAGCCCAGCAACTCGCAGAAGCTGCTGTATGACTTGAGAGAGTTTCGGACATCCTCGGTCTGCCATTGTGCCTTGACGGGATCGATAAACTCTCGAAGCTTCTGAATCTTGGCTTGGGCATCTACGCTGGTAGCCCGATGTCTACAGGGTGTCAGCCCGAATATTTGGTGTGACTGCCCGAGTGCCACGACAACTTACATAATGATGAAGAGAAAACTCTTGTATGCGATAGATCGCTTCTCATCGAGAGACCCGGACGACATCATTTCGTTCACTTTGTTTTCAATCTGGTCGTAGACGCCCTGCAGATATTGTTAGCCCAGGTGTGGTGCAAGTGGCGTAGGGGATATTACCAAGAGATGGTCAGGCATCTCCGACGCCAGGCGCTGCAGTTCGACCATGCTCTCCCCTTGAAGGTCCTTAATAGCATCGTTGAAGGCACGATACTCTGGCTGAAGGGCAGGCCATGTCAGCAGAATGTGTTCCAGAACCTTGAGCATGAAGGTGGCGTTCTTGTTAAGGGCGGTGGTCGAGAAATAGACGAGCAATTGCAGGGTCCGCTTCCTTATCATAGGGTCCTCGAAGCTCATCTCTAGCAGCTTGTTACACCAGGATTCCAGGTTCGCTTCAAGCTCTGGTCCCTGCTGTTGATGTTCTGCCGGTCTGTTCTTGCGCCATTTCGTGTATCCCTTAAGAGTTGCCTCGATGACCGTGAACTGAGAGTCTACGCGCAGAACCGGCATAGAATGCTTCGAGTAAGTCTGTTTGTCCAGAGGCGGTTGTCCATCATAGAGATGTTGTAGCAGATCTTCTGTTCGGCCCAGGATGTGAGATATCGCGTCGACCAGTTTCAATTGCACGATGGCCTCAATGATCTGCGAGCTGTATCTTCGATAGTTGCCGAGAAAAGCGTGCCGCTCTGGGATTGTGTCTGTATCTTCTATGAGAAAGAGGAAAGTTGGTTCTTGCGTTTCCTCGGGCAGATTCTCATATCTGACTAGCCGAGAGCTGCAGATCTCCAGGAGTGGTCCAATCAACGAAGACACAAGGTCACTAGGGCCGATTGAACGGTTGCTGAGGAGTCGTGTCCAGGTAACGAGGACCGGGATGGAAACCATCAGGCTCTGGTGCTGGACCACCTGAACCAAGAACTGGAGGAACTCTTCTTTTGAGGCTTCAGGGGGTAGCCTGGAGAACTTTCTGTCAAAGTAGTCCCCGAGGCAAGAAAGCATCTGGGATATTTGTCAGTATAATCCAATAATAATCGTTAACCGGCCCACCTCGGATAGCTTCTTGAGGGTCTGGTATTTATCCTCGTCGATATCCTCTGGGTCTACAGCGGACCATTCGAAGAGACGTTTGCAGAGCTCGATAGATGAGCGATTGTACATCGGAGCGACAAGATCCCTAAACTCCTCATCTAAAAAGTTTGTTCGGCAGTACAGGGCATGAAGAGCTTCGAGGGCAGCCTGTGGGTCTAGTTAGCCCACGACCCCTCTGGGTACAATCCTGGGTTGCGTTACCTTCTGAATGGCGACATGGGACGAGGCGAGACCAGCACACATGATCTCGACACAGTGAGCGGCAGAGACTGCTTTGGGTATGGCCCAGGGCATGAGCGATAGAAAGACGGAGAAGCCTTTGAGTATGCATGACTTGACCTCATCATTGTCCTTGGGCGCCATGCTTAGGCAGTAGTTGAGGAACTTGGACAGACGGTCAAGCCAGCCCTCATGGCCATGTCGTACGGGCGGACCAGGTTGCCGGTTAGGAAACGCCTCGATCAACACGGCAGTAGGGGTGAAGATCTCGACACAGGCCTTACTAAGGACGCCCTCCCGCATGGCAACTACTGAGTCGTCTCCCGTGAAGACTTCATCCGAGAGGTTCTCGAGGACGAACATGACGAGCTCCTTGTGCACCGAGGAATCCGGGATCTCCCACAGCTGGTAGAGCATAGAGTCCATGTCCATCCACTCGGCGCCCCAGCACCGCTTGGCAATCTCGACCCAGAGCTGGGCGATCTTGTTCCGCAGGTACGACGGATCTTCTCTCGAGATAGCCTGGCCGAGGGTCTGAACCCAGCGCCTGACAGCGTCGGCCTGCTCCTCGTTGTATGATGACCACCGATATCTGATTGCATGCTCGAGGAGGGAGAGCGCGTAGTGGCGGACGACGGGGGACTGCGACTTGTCGGACGCGAGGTTGTAGCCTTGCATGGGCGCTTCGGCTATGTCTTTGACCTCCTCGAGGAAGGACTGGGCCTGCCGACGAGCATCGTTGGTCGAGAATGGGCTGTGGACGACCTCGAGGGCCTGGTGTATCTTGGTGAGAACCTCAGAGTCACCGCCAGCTCCGGCGGACGACACGGAGCTACCGTTGGTGGCCATCTCGTTATCTTGGTTCGTCGGAACGGGGGCGATGGGCGACGTGCGACGGGCGAGGATGACTGCACGGGGGCAGCGAAGCGCAGAAGCAAGAGAACTTGTCCTACGCAGGCCCTCTAAGTCGGTTCACACTGCGGCTTGGGCCAAAGTCATGAGGGAGTCGAAGGTTTCGTCTGGTGTTTGCTGTTCGAAGGCCGTTTGCGACAGTAGGTAGGTGTGTAGGTCGGTAGGCAGGTAGCCGAAGCGGATGCCAGAGGAGGATGGATCAAGCGGAGGAAAAACCACTACTTTGCTAGAGCCAAGGAGCAATAATGAGAAAGATACGGGAGATCTCAAGCCAATGGTGGTAGCTCTAAAGCAAGCTCGAGGCGCATGCGGTGCAAAATTTGAGATTGACCAGGCTGCTGACCAAGTCGCTTCACGATGCGTTGTCGAAGATGAAGTGTTGGGCTGGATTCTGGGCAAAAAATGAAAGCTCAGGTTGAGAGCCGAGAGCGACAGCCCGCAGAGAACCTAAAAATGGCAGTGGCGGGGGTGGCCCAGCGCAAGGCGGACACAATAAAGCGTTCACTAATGGGGAATATGTTGCTTGAATGACAAAGAATTAATGAGGAAGCAGGCATAAGGGGGGGAGATTAGGCTTGCGCTTTTTTCAGTAAAAGTAATAAGAATTCGGGTCGTTTGTGCAATCTTGGGGTTTTGTTTGATCAAGTGGCCAGGAGATAAAATGATAGGATTACCTTCTTGACAGCAGTGTTTGGTGATTTCTTCCTGCCCAGCTCCGAATGCACAGTCGCTGTGGCACCCCGTGGCTCAGAAGACTGGGGTCTGTGTTCCAGGTCGTTTCCAGGCCTCCAGGTTGTCTCGCAGGGGGGCCGCCTGGGGGGTCCCTTGGGGGGGCTTGGGGTTCTCTCGGGAGATTCAACCGCGCTGCAAGGCTGAAGGGAATGGGACGAGCTTGACTGGACTCCAGCGAACAACGGGAATAATTAACCCCGCGTTGTGTGTCGGAGCGACTGGAGGAGGGGCTGAGGATCGTCACGTCTGTTGCCCGAATGTGTCTGCCGACGTTCAGCAATCATGCATCCATCATCGGGTCGAGACACGATCTTGATGAGACATGAAAGCGGCAGTCAGCTCGTGCTTGCAGGGGTTGCAGTTATGGCCTTTTCAGGGCCAACCAGGCGGGAGGGACTGAAACCACAACGAGATAATCCTAGTTGAACGCAGGCGTCTCTTGTCTTTTCTACGGCTGTGGCTCATATTCCCATAGACAAAGCAACTTGTCATAGAAGCTTGTCGACACGCACCGCAACTTATCACCAAGTCCCTCCGCTCGCACAAAGTCGCTCCCATAGTTCATGCTCTTGTGCTCCTCAAACCTAGCTAGTACCTTGCAAGTCCAGTCCTTGTCTTCTTTGACTTCCAACTCTACCAACCTGGCACCAGCGTGCATGCACGACGCGAGAATCCGTAGCCTCGTCGTCCCTGCCTCTTCCTGAACGTCGACCAAATCCAGTCGCCAGACTCCGCCTCCCAGGTTCTCCTCCAACACCAGTTCAACTCTCTTCAACCCAAAGGTGTCGTGGGGATCATGAATGATGAAGACACGCAGATGGTCGTCATAGCTTCCCGTCACGACAGCCCTTCCGTGGTCCTTCACGAACAGAGGAAGTGGGAGGATTGCAGTGACTCCTGCAGTGTGCGCCCCTTTGGCTGCGAGGGAAGAGTAAGGCTCTTCGCATGGCGATTCTGGGACATTCGAATCCCAGATACAAGATGTATAGCGAAGGACGGAATCATCTCCACCACAGAAGGCCGTCACCTGGGCCTTGTCTTGGTTCGACTCTGAAGTACCTTCAGAGAAAGCGATACACCACGCCTCAAGTGAATTGGGAATATTTAGGTCGGCAGACTGCTCATTGATGCGGAAGTTTTCATCCAACCGCAACAGCCTTGCGGAACCTGTGGAGGTGGTGATTCCTATCACATCTGGGATCTCGGGGTGCCAGTTGCATTGGAGAAATAGGACATCTTCTCCAATGTCGTCGCATCTGCTTGTCGCAATATGCTCAAGCGGCGACGAAGCGTCTCTGGTTGGATCCAACTTGAAAATGGCAAGGGTACCAGTACTGGAGACTACGGCCAGGAGATTTCTTGAGTCTTTGAATAGGTGAAAGCGAAGATCCAAGATCGCTGATGGGTGCGAGATAGTCTGGACTAGGTTGCTGGGCACTTTGTGAGCTAAATGACGTTGACCCCAGTAACCTTCACATCCAAAGAAAACTTACAGTTCTACGCCATCAACCCTGAAGACCACTAGGCTACCGTTGCGACTCTGGGGCGTCTTTGCTGCATCTTGGGGTCCGTCCTCGTCATCCTCTTGGGTCTGTTCCTTGTCGTCCTTCTCAAGGTTGTAGGTTCCCACCACAAAGAACTCAGGATACGCCGGACAAAATTGGATGCAGCTTGGCGGAAGGTCCAACGTCAAGGAAACCTTGGACGAAACAAGGGCTGAGGCGTCCATTATTCCCCTCACCAAACGTCCTGCGGCAGCCGATATGCATATGCTGGAGGTGTAAGTTTTTTTGGCCCATGAGCAAGCAAACGGATGGAGTAAACTGGAGTAATCGTGGCGGGGCAAGCGGGTGGCTTGCCGTTTGCTGGGATCGGAGCGATCTTCAACGAACTCCGGATCGCGTTTGAGAGACGCGACCGGAGATAGCAAAGCACAAAGAGGGAATTGGATGTTTCAACTGAGATTTAGCATTTTGCTCTCTTTCATTACCTCTAGTGGGAACCGTTTTTGACTAGATATCCCAATGCCTTATCCCTATTGACCGCTAAAAGGATCGCAAATCAACTGCCGAACTAGCACTCATCAGGACGTGAACTTGCTTCTGCGACTTCCTTGTCCAAGGGGCACCACCTCTTTACGTCAACGCTCAGCTTGACGGCACGATCATTCACCTTTCACATCTAAAATCCTCTGCGTTTCTTTCACTTTTACAGCCTGCTGGCTCTCTTTATTATCCTTGTCACACATAATACTCTCCAGAAGAGCAAGAGCCCTCCCCCCACCTGAGCTTGATAACAGACCAGCCGTCTCATAGAGCTTCGTCGTCATCTCTACAATTGGCACTTCCCGAAATGGACTTCTCGGACGATTCGGATTTCTATGGTATGTTGAGCAATACATCGAAGAGATGAACGACAACTAACTCAGATAGGCGATGAGGAGACAGTCGATAACTTGCACCGTCGTGTCAAAGACTTCGACGTTGAAGACTGGATGCTACAGCAGGAGGAAAACCCCGGAAGAGCCCTCCCTAGCAGGGACATGATTTCGGACGCGTCGCATCTTCACAACCCTTATGCCGGCGTCCACTACGCATGGCAACTGACAGAAACCGTCGACGAGTTTCTCGCCCGGCTTCCGCCCCAGACAACAGACATCACCGAGGACACACCGTGGATCTTTATCTGCAATCCGTACATTCCGCGAGTGGAAAAGTCAATGGCTCAGAACCAGCTCAGCAAGGGCAACGAAGACGAAGCGCCGGAGGAGGAGGGGAGTAGAACTGCCCTCGTCATCGAGGGCGGCATGGAGAGACTGGAGCTCTTCAAAAAGTTCATCGAGGGCACAAAGAAGAGCGGCAACGTACTGTCGACGCAAGAGCGAGCGATAAACAAGGAGAGAAAAAAGGCCTCGGAAGACATCCTTATGCTGGCGCACGCCGCCAAAGTCCGCGCAGGCAAGGTATGCGGATACCAGAAGCCCGCCCAGCGCTGTTGCTAACCCAGGTATCCAGTGGATGCTCTTTTGCCCTCCAGCTGAGGTCAACGACGTCTGGGAGATCGTAGCCAAGGCAACAGCCAATAACGAGCTCGGCATCGCGGCAAAGGCTGCTCCTCGCCCTGCCAATGACGATTTCCGCAAGGATCGTCTCATCTGCGTGTACACGACCGATTTCGCAGACAGGGCTGACGTTGGGCGAGTCCTCCAGAAGCTGCGAGAGCTCAGATTGGTGGAAGCGCGAGGACGGCCGATCTACTACAAGCCAGGTGAGTCAGAGGTTGCCTGTTGGGAAAAAAGGAGGCTTACCCAGAACAACAGATGCGTACACGTACATTGGGATATCTTCTGGCAATACCTGGGGCCTAAAGGCGTCCATATATAGCTCGACTGAGCTCTTTTGAAAATGGGACCAAGTTGAAGAAGCGTAATGAAGAGCTCTCGCGATTGCGCAGACCGGGAAGAAATGACATGTCCAATGGGAATATCGTTGTCGATAATCAGGGTAATCAATGTAAAAACAAGCAACAAGTCATCCAAGCCATGGAAGAGAGACCAAACTCCGGCCGAAACGACGCTGATGCTGATCATGCACCCCGCTAATGTGCCGTCCTCCTTGATTCTGCGCCCGTGAGCTGTCCGATGCCATCCGTGCAAAATACCCCCATCATGAATCCCCCCCCGGGAGAGCCGAACCAAACGCGCCTTCAAATTCCAAAACAAAAATTGCACTCATAAATGTCGTGAAACGTTATGCAGCCCCAATCTCAAGGTCGTTTGGGCCAGCGTCAAGGTCGATATACTTGAGCGGCAGAACCAGTCGGTATGCGCTGTTGCCGTTCAGGTAGTAACGGTGCAGCTTCTTGGAGCGGAGGAAGCCAAGCTGCTCGTACAGCCTCATGGCGGGAACATTGGTCTCCTCGGTCTCGAGGACGATCTCGTCGGCGTTGCGCTTGGCCATGGCGTCGATGGCCTTTTTGACGAGGGCTGTGGCGATGCCGTGGCCGCGAAAGTCAGAGGCGACGGCCAGCATGGCGATGTAACCCCGACGGGTAGGATTTGAATGCGAAGCATGAATTTCCAGCTTGCACACAATAACGCCAATGAGGGATGAGTCGACTGGATTCAATGCCTGGGGAACCGTCAGAAGGCCAGAAAACACCGGCGAGGGAGAGGGCGAACCATGAAGCAGAGGTGTGCCCATTGGCACAAAAAGTAGCGGTAGACATAGATGCTATAGGGCTCACTCAGGTCCTTGGAAATGAGGGCGCGGATGGCTGGCAAATATTGGGCTTCGAGGGAATGTTCGTATTGGACGTAGCGCAGTTCGCCAGGCAGGTTGACAGTTTGGGTAAGGTCCATGGGATGAGGCGTCTTAAGGGGGAGATGGGCGAGACCAGGCCGGTGCTTGGTCCGTGGGCGAGTATGTGAAAGCTTGTTTAGTGCTAGATTCTTGGTTTTCGAGGCTCAGAAGGAGGATGAGATCTCAGATGTTGAAAATGAGATCTTTGACTCGGGCTCTGATGAGGGGCAGAAAAGAATGGAGCTCAGCCGGTATCGGTCTGTGCTCTCTTCAGTGAGGGGTAGGATGAAGAGTGAGTGGTTCCAGGCCGGCAAGAGTCACCAAGGGGGGGAAGATGTCGAGATTTGAGGCTTTGTTGTTTGGGGGTCGAGTTGAGGTGGCGATTTCTTCAGATGCCATGTGGGCAAAGTATTGGTGGATTTCGGGTTTGGCACCGCACAATGTCATTGCGCGTGGGTGCTGCAAGCAGCAGCGCAGCAACACAGCAAGCCTCATTCCTAGGGTGCATGACCACCAGGGCAAGGCAAGGCACGCAGAGCAGTTGGCAGGGGCCCAACGGGCCTTGGTTGCAGCGGGCAGAACACCTAGCTCCAGTCGAAACTGGAGCCCTAGAGCTCCTCCAGCTTGCTACTGCATGGAGGGGGCGGGGCAGCAAGCACTAAAAATGGATGTTAACAAGCATCACACAAGCACACAGGCAAGCCCAAATGCAACCAGACCTGCAATGGCACCGGAGCCCGGAACGGGATGACGAGGTGGGGGGCGTCCGCTGTAAGCGCTGGAACCAATCGTCTTCGGAGGTTTCGGCCCTTTCGGGGACCGGCAAGGGCCGATTCCTCCAGGTTGTCCAAGGGGGCAGGGGCCACGGGGCCTTGGGAGGCTGCGGCTACCGGGCCGGGTCTGGACTCGCATTAATCCTACCAGCCTTGGACGCTGAGATGGGAAGATGGGCCAAGAAACAGCCAAAAGAAGAGAGAGTCGAGGAGAGCATGTGATTATCAGCTGGCAATTGAGTCCAAGGGATGGGCAAACGATCTCCTTGCCTCGAGCTTTGACCTCTCCCGTCCTGTCCGGGCTGTCCCCCTTCACAATTTCTGGCCTCAAGTCTCGTGCCTGATGCTCCGTGCCTTGGCCTTTGACGTCAGGTGCCTGCCTATCAGGCACGCCCAGCATGTCTCTCGACCATCGACTCCCTGGAGTTTTCATGTGAACATCTAGGGCGAGCCGCGACCTTGATACCACGTTGCGATTGACTTTTGGCTGACTCTTTCATTCCTCGGGGGATATTTTATCTTGCTAGTGTACTGTAAAAGGAGTACGCGTTTCATTCTCAGAGACTCCCTTACATCTTTTGCGCCTTCGGCCCTCGCGGCCCCCGGTTTTTGTTTAAGCACGCACCCACCATCAGCGTCATAACTACGTACATGTAATTCTTTAATAACCAGCGCTTCCCAGCCCGCAAACTTCACCGCATTCCCGCCATCCTCTTCTCACTACAGAGCCCAGACTACATAGACGGCGCCTCAGAGAGGCCCGCTCCCTCGTCGACACCATGGCGACTACATTGCGACGCCGAAATGTCCAAGAGGCGGCAACAAAAGCCTTCGACAGCGACGATACCTCCAGGGATGAAAGCCCAGCGCCCGACCCAGCCACCCACGTCCATGTCGTCGAGCACGTTGTTCCCAAGACCCGAAAGCGCCGCAATACCTTCATCTTCCTGCTCGGCAGCTTGTTCGGCATCATCGCCGCCGGCTTCTTCGCTTCGAGCAATGACCTCATCGACCTCCCCGAGTTCTCCGACCTGTCCATGGACAGCCTTCTCGATGCGCTGCCCGCTGGTCTGGTCAAAGATATGCGCGACCTCATCCAAGGAGAGCGCGACTTTGCCGAGTCCTACGAATCGTTCTCTGTTGGCACAAAGGCTCGTGCGGAGGGCCTCGAAGCATATCACCCCATGATCATGATTCCCGGTGTCATTTCCACGGGACTCGAGTCCTGGGGAACTGCCAACATCTCAAGAGCCTATTTTAGAAGGCGACTTTGGGGAAGCTGGACCATGATGAAGGCATTGGTCATGGATAAAGACATCTGGAAGAAGCACATCATGCTCGACAAGCGGACCGGCCTCGACCCACCCTTGGTGAAACTGAGGGCTGCCCAGGGTTTTGATGCGACCGACTTCTTCATCACCGGTTACTGGATCTGGAACAAGATATTCGAGAACCTAGCCTCCGTTGGCTACGATCCCACAAACTCTTTTACTGCCGCTTATGACTGGCGGTTGTCCTACCCTAACCTTGAAGTGCGGGACCGCTACTTCACCCGACTAAAGTCGTACATCGAGATTGCGGTCGCCGTTGATGGCAGAAAAGTCGTCCTCGCCTCCCACAGCATGGGAAGCCAGGTTCTCTACTACTTCTTTCACTGGGTGCAGTCCGAGCAGGGTGGTCGCGGCGGCCAGGACTGGGTTCAGCTTCACGTGGACTCTTGGATCAACATCAGCGGCTGTATGCTCGGTGCAGTCAAGGACTTGACAGCCGTCCTCTCGGGTGAGATGCGTGATACCGCTCAGCTGAACCCTTTCGCCATGTACGGACTCGAAAAGTTCTTGAGCAAGGAAGAGAGGGCCGAGCTATTCCGCGCGATGCCCGGCATCTCTTCCATGCTGCCCATGGGAGGCAATGCCATTTGGGGCAACCTGACCTGGGCGCCGGATGACTTGCCAGGCCAGAACTACTCGTACGGGTCCGTCTTGAACTTCAGGACCGGTGCAAACTGGACGACCCCTGATCGCAACTTCACCGTCGAAGATTCTTTGTCCTATCTTTTCAACACGACCGAGGATTGGTACCAGGATCAAATCAAGGGGAGCTATTCTCGTGGCGTCGCTCACACAATCGAAGAGGTGGAAGCCAACGAGCTGGACCCCAAGAAGTGGATCAACCCTCTTGAGACTCGATTGCCCCTTGCCCCGGGCCTCAAGATCTACTGCTTCTACGGCGTTGGAAAGCCCACTGAGCGCGCATATTACTACCGTTCCCCTGACCAGCCGTTGTTGACTAGCCTCAACATCACAATTGACACGGGCTTCACAGACGGGGATGTAGACCACGGCGTCCTCATGGGAGAGGGTGACGGTACTGTGAACCTCATCAGCACTGGCTACATGTGCAATCGTGGCTGGCACATGAAGCGATACAACCCTGCGGGAGTCAAGGTCACAGTGGTCGAGATGCCACACGAACCCGAGCGATTCAACCCGCGAGGAGGACCTCGGACAGCTGACCACGTCGACATCCTGGGGCGACACAACCTGAACGAGCTTGTGCTGCGTGTGGCTGGCGGAAAGGGTGACACGATCATGGACTACGTCGTCAGCAACATCAGCGAGTATGCAGCCAACGTCCCGATATACGATGATGACGAAGAGGTGGGTTCATAGAGCGAGCTCCTCGAGAGTTTGTCGGGGGGCGCTTTGTTGGCTGCGTTTGGGTATACGGTTTGGCGTTTGGGAGTATATACCAAGAGAGGGATAGAATATCTGATTAGTCAGGTGATACCATCGCATGCGCTGAATGCATTAATAGAGTACGAGGCTCTCAGTGATTAGCATTCAAGCTGTGCTGTGTGTTCTCGGGAGGGATCATGGTGAGGTGCAAGCAAGATGGCGTCCCCCCCCCCTGCCGGGTTCGGAGTTGATTCTCAAATCGACATGTGGCGGTGCATGCTGCTCTTGAAGTGCACTAGCCACACATGCGAGAAATCATGAGCACAGAGTTTATCGCGTCCGTGTTGTGTGCCGCCAAGCCCACGTTAAACGGATGAGGTCACGGCATAACGGCTGCAGCGAGTCGGCCACAGTAATCCTGACCCCGCCACCTTGATTCTGGAACACGAACTTGCTCTCGAACCTTGCATTCCCCGACTTGACATCGCGCCAGGAGATGACCGCTGCGTCAGCGCCCGCAACTGGAAGCCATTGTCAGTTGGCTCGTCTCCTCGTCCTGTCCCCAGCGTAACTTGCCCGGTCGATACACTGCAAAACCATACCTGGATCCCAGCCTCGGCAGCAGGACCCGATGCCTTGGCGGCTGTTCCCATACGATATCGAGAATCATGGCGGATTTCGAAGACGCTCCCCTCTCTCCCGAGGATGAGGAGCAGCTCTGGGCTGGTGAGTTTGGCCCGGCGGCGCGACGTCGCAATCAATGAGACCTGCAAACGGAGCAAAGGCTGACACGGCGAGCTGGCAGAACTCGGCAAATGCGTATCGAGTCAGTGCGAGAGCCACGAGACCATCGACGATGCCCTGCGCTCCTGGGTAGATTTGACCACCCGCCTACGCGATCACTTCTACGAGTCCCAAGATGAGATAATCACCTGCGCGCAGATGCTCCTCGCCAGCGACCTGTTCCAGGCCAACCGGGAATACGTTCGCACCCAGATCATCTACAGCCTTCTCCAGGAGGACGAGGTCGGACCGCTGCACGCCATCGCCTGCTTTCTGCTCCTCGACGGCTGCCAGGACGAGACGATGTTCCCCCGCATGGTCGGCGAGGCCTGCTTCCCCCGCCTCCTGGAGCTGATCAATGGCCGTCGAGACGAAGATCCACGCCTGCATAGACTGCTGCTCCAACTCATGTACGAGATGTCGCGCATGGAGCGCCTTCGTGGCGATGACTTGGTGGTGGTGGACGATGCCTTCGTTCACTATCTGTTCAATTTGATCGAGGAGGTGTCTGACGATGTGCATGATCCCTATCACTATCCCACAATCCGAGTTCTGGTGGGTACCAACACGAGTATCTGCACGTCAACGGCGGCTGACCTAGATAAACAGCTGGTCTTGAACGAACAGTATATGCTTGCCTCGACCGACGCCGTCAGCGATCCGTCGTCTCCTTCAGAGCCCTTGACGAACAGAATTGTTAAATGCCTAAGTCTTCACGGGCCGTCGTTTCGGACGTTTGGCGAAAACATCATCTTGCTCCTGAACCGCGAGACGGAGACTTCCCTGCAGCTGCTTATCTTGAAGCTCCTCTATCTGCTCTTCACGAACAAGGCGACGTACGAATACTTCTACACAAATGATCTGAGAGTGCTCCTGGACGTCATCATTCGGAACCTGATGGACCTACCAGACGAAAAGATGTCATTGAGGCACACCTACCTACGAGTGCTCTATCCGCTGCTGGCGCACACGCAGCTAAGCCAGCCACCGCATTATAAACAGGATGAGATTCTTCGAGTGCTCAATATTCTCCGAGGCTCGCACAACGTGCATTTTGCCCCGGCCGACGAGACGACACTGCGTCTCGTCGACCGCGTATCCAAGGTCAAGTGGATTGAGGACGCGGACCAGACAGCCCCGGGATCCGGTGAAGCGGAAGTGGCGCGCAGATTCCTGGGCATCAGCCTGTCGCGCTCCGAGACCTCGAGTAGTATCAGCGTGAGCGATGTCGCGGCAGTCAAGGAGAAGCCGGGCGTGCAGACGCCGAGCCGAGCAGGCGATGGAGCTGATGCCAACGCCGATGCCGATGCCGATACAGATGCTGACGCGTCGGAAGAGGGCGTCACCATGGCAGTGAGGCCAAAGAAGCCTCTACCCGCGGTGCCGAAGCATCGCCATGGCGTCCCTTTTGCACAGAAGTTTGTCAACGGTGCCGGTGGCCAGAAGAAGACGCCACCCAAGGCACCGCCGCCGAGACGATTCGGGCGGATGAAGGCGGTTGAACATCCTCCTGCGGAGCCAGTTAAGGAGACAGTTCCAGAGCAGGAGGCATGAAATGAGACGATTTCCGAATCCCACAAATACAATATTGGCCAGAGCAGGATGTGACTGCCAAGACCCAGGACGAACGTTCAGAGAGCGGAAAGGCTGAGGGACGGCTGAGCCCAGACATGCAGTGGGATGAGATCTACATCCAGTGGAGAGCACCGGTTGATACCACGACGCTAGGGAGATCTTGGTTTGACGACGGCGTTGTGGAGCTTTCACTTTGTTGGGCACAAAGCATCAGGTACGGCGTTTCGGATCGATATGGGAGATTGCAAGCAGAGCAAGCAGAGCCGAAGGACAGCCGAAGGAGGCCTCATTACTGCCGTGTGTCACAGGAGTAACAAAGTACAGTTACTATAGGATAGCACGTGTAAAGCTCTTTTTTGACGGGGAGGGAGTTGAAAGAATCAATATGTATTCAACGGTTGCATGTGGTTGATAATAACATCATTGAGGAGGTTGTACGACTCGCTGATACTACGGCATGCGTGGCAAGTGTCTCGAAGAACTCAGGATGCTGCACAATGAATGCCCACCTCCAGTCTCCTTTGGAATTATCAGGATGAGAAGAATGGTGAAATCACACATCCTCAACAGTTCAGGGGATCAAAGTTTGTTTCTTGTGGAATCAACCGAGTGCACTCTGTAATTCATACCCAGCCGGATTCGGCTCCAAGGATAAACATGATTCTACATACGTGTAGGTTTTAGATAGCTTCCATGGAGTCCACAATGGATCTCAGCTGACTTGAGAAACAACTGAGAAACAATCCAAGAAACCCACCTGGAACACCAAACTGCAGATCTGGGAGACGGCGATGCCGAGGATTCAGGTCGTAAAACCAGACCCGGGTACGCGGGGCCGAAGGTACAGTAGACGGGGGTGGATAAACCCGTGGCCACTGACTGGTGTGTGGCTGAGCAGTGCAACCAGGAACGAGTTGGAAGAGCGGGCCGTGAGTTTCTGGGGAATAATGATCGACGTTAGTCGTCGCAGGTTGAGGGCATCACCAGAGGGCAGAGGGCAGAAGGCAGGCCAAGGGACCTTGGGTGGCGCTGACGACGTCATCGTGGGAAAGTGGAGGTGGGGGCCAGGAGCGAGAAACTGGCTGCAGCCAACGGCACGATGAGCCCGAAGGGGGGGGAATGAATGGATGGTACCTTGGGCTACTTGTCACAGCTCATGTCGGCTGAAATTTAGCGGGAATTGGGAACCCTAAAGATGACAAGCAGGGAACTTTGGTGCTGTCAGCCGAGGTAGACGGAATGTACCCTTGATGGATCCATGATGAGCCCATCCGGTGTAAGTGATGGAGTTTCCGTCCTTGGCGCGCAACTCAAGGAACTGCTGAATGTCCCCCTGCCCTGGCTTGCAAGTTGCAGGTCCCTCATCTGCATCATCGTTTCGCTCCAAACAACCATCCCAACGAACATCATTCACATCATACATTGCCGCTTAGGCTGTCGCCAGCACACCTTCCAAGCTTGGCCATCGCCTTCGCTCTCTAGTCCCTATTCTTGGCATATGGTATCACACTCTTTCACGCCTGGTTCCGTCTACATTTTACAACCAGTCCGCAAACCTACACCGAGGTCTAGATCCCATTCATTCTTCCTCCCAGTTTCTCACCTCGACGGATCCGATTCATTCTCCTCTATTGTGGTGGAACAGCCAGCCAGGCCCCTAGATCTTCAGTCCACTACCAATACCTGCTCATTCTCATCCCTTGCCTCACCCGAGCTGGAGCTGAACTCCCAGACAGCATTGCCCACGGACTGTGTAGTACTGCGCGCCTAACAGGAGCGACAAGCAAGGTACGTCGGATCTCCATCATCATCATTGTCTCAGACCAGTCTGCCACTACAAACAACCTGAGGTGGGCTTCTGAGGCACTAGCCTCGCACCGAGCTCGAGCGAAGCTCCATTTTGGCGCTAGCCCCCTCCGCTGTTTGGGCTGTCGACGTGCGCCGCCAGCGGTCAGTGTGCGCCCATTGCGTCAACACCATCATCCCGCCGCCCGCAACGTAACCTGCAAGTGTACACCCTGATTTTTGGTTGATTTTTTGGGGTTGGGCGAGCAACCACCCGCGCTCCGCTTTGCCCTCCCCTCCACTTCGACGTCCGCGCGCCCTTTTTACTACGTACTGACTCTCTAGGTCCCTCACCCATTCGTTTCGGCCTCCGTCTACTCCTCGTGGTCCAGCCCGTCCTTTGTCTCGAGCCCGTAGCGTTATTAGTCCTGACCTCGTAGCTACCTTGCCTAGGTCGTGGCAGGAGGCATAATAGCGCCACCTCCGCCATGGATCTACCTCCGTCACAGTCTCAGTCTCAACCTTCGTCTTTTCCTCATCATCCTGCTCCTCCTCAGAACCCTTACTACTCTTATTCATATGGTCGGGATTCCTCCCCAGAGTCGTCCTCGGCCTCTTACCAGCGTGCTACCGCCCACAACACCGCCGCCAACGCAAACACAATCTCGCAGCCACAGTACGACGACGACTATCACCGCTCGAATTCGCTACACGCACCGCAACCTCTGTCGCAACAAGCCGGCCGCTTCACCGAGGAATGGGGTGCTTCACAGCGCGGGTCCTCCGTCCTTGATTTCCCCCAAAACGGTGCAAACATGCAGCGCGCCAACTCGGTACATAGCTTCAATGCGGGCGACGACCAGCAGCTCCCCGTCCGCCAGAACACCCTCAAGAAGAAGAACTCGCTGCGCCGGAATGGGAGCCTCAGGCGTAGCAGCAGTCGTCGCAGCATGAGGGCTGGCAGCGTCAAGAGCCTGGCCTTGCAGTCCACGTCGGATCCTGACGAGGCGCACAGCGCTTTCCACTGCCCGGTTCCCACCTCAGGCAATCCGACCGACGCCCTCGCGAACCGATTCCAAAACTGGAGAAAGGTGCTCAAGGACCTCATCGCCTACTTCCGGGAGATCCAAACCCACTATGAGCACCGTTCCAAGTCACTCCTCAAGCTCGCCAATATCTCCAACAACATCTCGGCGCCACCGGGCTTCCTCCAATCAGCTGGCATTGATGATGCGCTTCAATTTCTGCGGGTCTACAACAAGAACGCAATTCTCGAGGCCAACAAGGCCAAAGAAATCGAGGAGGATGTCATCCTCGCGCTTACAGGGTTGCGAAGTGATCTTCAGCAGAAGATCAAGGAGATCAAGAACTTGTCAGGCGATTTCAAGAATTCGGTCGACAAGGAGATGGATCATACTCGGAAAGCCGTCAAGAGCCTTGGCGATGTGTTGGGCCGCAATGAAATGGACGAGTCCTTGACGACTGGGAAGCAGGATCCGTACCTGCTACGGCTGGCTGTCGATCGTCAAGTGGAGCGTCAGATTGACGAGGAGAACTATCTTCACCAGGCCTACCTAAACCTTGAGAACTCAGGTCGAGAGCTGGAGTCCATCGTGGTTGGAGAGATTCAGAAGGCTTATAATGCCTACGCTGGCATTCTAAAGCGCGAGGCCGACAACTCGTATAGCGTTATTGGCGAACTTCGGGATGGCCCTATATCGATGCCCAAGGATCACGAGTGGATGCACTTTGTCACCCACGACGAGAAATTCGTCGACCCAAACATCCCTCTGAGGACCGCGGACCAGATTCACTATCCCGGACAGGACCACGAGGCGGCCCAGGAGATTCGAGCCGGGTTGCTAGAGCGCAAGAGCAAATATCTCAAGAGTTATACAGCCGGCTGGTACGTCATTATCGATGCCATTATGTGATAATAACTAACCATTGTGCTCTAGGTATGTACTTTCTGCCACGCATCTCCACGAATTCAAGTCGGCGGACAAGGCGCAAGCCCCCGTCATGTCTCTATACCTCCCAGAACAGAAACTAGGCTCCCACTCGAACGAAGGAGGCTCCTCAAACAAGTTCATCCTAAAGGGTCGCCAGGCTGGCGGGATGCATCGTGGACACACCTGGGTCTTCCGCGCCGAGAGCCACGACACCATGATGGCGTGGTACGAGGATATCAAGGCGCTCACCGAGAAGACTCCAGAGGAGCGCAGCCAGTTCGTGCGGAGCCATTCGAGAAGCCTGAGCCGGTCATCCCGACGGTCAGTTAGTAGCGATGGACTGGTCGACGAGGAAGACGAGGAGCCCTTCACGGCCGACACGGAATCATTTACCAACCCGGGACCGAGGCAACAAGACACGACACCCCGGCGATCTCAAGCAGGTGGGCGGTTCCCATCTGATATCCAAGTCAATGCGCAACGTGGCTTACAGGCCTCTCATTCGCCTTCTAGTATAAGCTCTGGCTTCCAGGACCATCACAAGGACCCCGTGGCACCACCGCTTGTCACGGGGGCCCTGTCTGCTCCAGCTGCCGGAGACTCCGAGCAAGACCGGGAGAACCATCTGGGCTACGGAGCTGTTCACCAGACGCCCATGGATGAGATGCCCTCGCACGCCGCCATCGCCAGCCAGAAGGCACATTACGACGGAGTCAACCCCTACACGAGCGAGCCAGTCCAGCAGACTCCTGTTCAGCAGCAGCCCGTCCAGCTGACGGATTTTGTCGAGCAGAACCGAGGTCGTGATCATTTCGTTCCTGTTGTGATCCCTCAGGGTAAGGATGAGCGCGGCGGTGACGTTTCCAACACCGAGCGCCAGTTTGACGCACAGCCCGACACCTACCAGGAGCCGCGACAACAACAACAGTACGATGGATACGTGCTTGGAGGAAATGCTCTCCAGACATCTGCCTACAGCCAGCCTTCCCACAATGACCCTGCAGCTTATGAGGAGCAACCGTCTTACGACCAGCAGCCAGGTTGGGAGGGCCAGGCCAACGGTGGTGCAAAGACAACCAACTACCACACGATTGCGGTTGGTGACGGGTTTCCCAGGCTAGATGGCGGTGCCGCTGGCGAGTCTCAGCCGCCGGCTGACAAGGCGGAATCGGTGTTTACAGAGCCTGACTCGGTTCTGCTGCGAACTGACGACGAGGACGATGCTCCTGTACCGGTACGACCATCGGCGAACAACAGAACCGAAAGCCACAACACCATCTCGAACCTGCACATTCCTGGCGGGTATCCCAAGAGCACGCCAGCGTAAGGCGGAATGGGATCTGCCGGGCTTTCCTTAGTATGGGTATTCAATTTCCTGATCTCTCTTTTTGGTTAGTATGTATATATCGCGAGCAAGGCGAAGTTGTTTCAAAACATGGACACAAATGGGAAGTGGGTTGTCTTGCAAGAGACAGGAGGCGTTCGTTACGAGACGTGTCGTTCTTATGTCCCTCGTTAGGCTTTGAATTGTATGCTTTTGGCTATTATAACCGGCGAGCTTTATGCAATGATTTTTGGCAAGCTAAAAAGTTGAATTGATCTTTTCACGCTTGAATTGGCCTTGATACCGAGCATCATGAGGTTATAGAATTCGGTGATTCTGAATGAGGCTGTATGTAGTGGACCTTGGCCGGACACCGCCAGATAGTTTTTCCGCCCGCAAAGGCCCCCACCAATCGGCGTGCTCCAAGCTAGCTCCCGCCAGACCTTCGGTGGGAACAAGGCGCCTTCCCTTCGAAAATTTCACACAGAAAAAAAAAGTTCGTTCTCGAACCGGATCCGACGACATCGCGAACTTTTGCGGGCACGCGAACAAATACACAACGACGAGCCAAGAGCGGACGGTGCGAGTAAGAAAAAAAAGAACCGGGATTCGCGATTTTCTCCAATTGGCGCCGGGCGCGAGCTAGAATTCGACACAATGTCTTTCCGAGGCGGTTCGCGAGGTCGCGGTGGTAGCGGGTTTGGTGGACGTGGAGGCGGTAGGTCTTTTTTTGTCTTTTCTCTCCTGTTGATCTCTGCACTCTAGTGTACGAGGAGCGCGGAGAGCGATCGATTGGGGCGAAGGGGCTGGGGAGTTTTGAGGCGGTGATCCTTGAGCTATGGGTTCAAAGCACACGGAATCTACAGTCCAGATATGCTAACGTGGACATGTCCAGGCCGTGGAGGTTTCCAGCAGCGAGACATGGGCCCTCCTGCGCAAATCCTTGGTATGTCCGCAATTCCCCCCTTCCAAGAAAAAGAAGCACATCAGCTAACGGCTGAAGAAATGGGCAAGTTCATGCACGCCTGCGAGGGCGAGATGGTCTGCGAGTCCATCAACCCCAAGGTCCCCCACTTCAACGCCCAGATCTTCCTCGAGAACAAGACGGCCGTCGGCAAGGTCGACGAGGTGCTCGGCCCCATCAACCAGGTCTTCTTCACCATCAAGCCCACCGAGGGCATCCAGGCCACCTCGTTCAAGGAGGGCGACAAGTTCTACATCGGCTCCGAGAAGCTGCTGCCTCTCGACAAGTTCCTCCCCAAGCCCAAGCCCCCGCCGGGCGCCCCCAAGCTCAAGCGCGCCGGCGGCGGCGGACGCGGCGGTCCCCGTGGAGGTGGTCGCGGAGGCCGTGGCGGCTTCGGCGGCGGACGCGGTGGCTTCGGTGGCGGCCGAGGTGGTCCTCGGGGTGGTGGCCGCGGTGGCTTTGGCGGCCGTGGAGGTGGTCGCGGCGGAAGCGGTGGCTTCTCGCGGGGCGGCGGCGGCGGCGGCGGCTTCGGCGGCGGCTTCGGCGGTGGTCGGGGACGCGGTGGCTTCAGCCGGGGTGGTCGATAATCCCACACGACGATCACGACATGTCGGAAAGGAAGCTCAACATCAACTGCTGCCGTGGTAGTAGTAGAAAGTGGAGAGGGACACGCGACCCACGAAACAGTGTTGTTCAAAAGAAAACCTTGGGAGAGGGAGGGAGTGAGGAAAGAGGGATTATGTACTTCTGGCGTTATACGGGATCTGTTTCACTGTCATTTCTTCCTTTTGCTTGGTTTGGTTTTCCCCCGCCCCGCTGGCTCTATGTCCAAATCCTACCATGCGCGCATGGTACGGCATTGGAGTTTGTACAGACACAGAGGATACGTGGATTCGAAAGAGAAGAGAAGAGAGAAAACGAAAACGGGCAACCTTTCACGCTCATTTGCTGCATTGGTGATCTCGACTTGTGACTGTATTGTGTCTAACTAGGGTACGCCTCTAATTATCTGCCTCACCATTCCGGGTCAGGCTCACTGGGGTATATTCGATTGTTAACTCCTCAAGATCCCCTTATCCTTTCAACGCCTAAAATACGCAGCACAAAGAAGCCCCAGAGCAAATATGAGGCTTAACCCACTTAAGCCCAGCCCAAAATATTGCGCGTCTCGATACCCTCTCAAGGGTTCGTCCCCTCTGCCCCCCTCTGCCATCTCGATCGCACCCGCCATCCCCAAGCTCATAGAAAAGGAGAATGCCGCCAACATGGTGGTCAGGCTGCCCGCGAGCCCAGGATGGCCCTGCGGTATACTCCGGGAGAGCACTGTCGTTGAAGAGGGAACGATCAAGACCATACTGATGCCCATGACGATGGTACTGATGAATGCGTTCAGCCAGTACGACTGTTGGGACGGGGCGGTGGCCATGAGGGCAGAGGCGATCAACGTGGTAACCGACGCAAGAACCATGGCCAGTTGCGCCGTCAAGTCGTGGTTCACAAAGGGACTCCCTACGAAGCCAACGACGACACCGACCGCAGCGATGGGCACGAGTGCTGCCCCCACGTGAAGAGGTTCCCATCCTCTCAGAATCTCGATAAACTGGATCAGATACCAGACCCAGACGCCAAAGGCCGCCCAGCTGGCTGTGACAAACCCAAGCGTGGCACACGCAGATGCACGCATCCGGTTGAAGCGGACCAGAGCATGGCTAGCCTGCGTCTCGAAGAAGGCAAAAAGCAGGGCAAAGATGACGCCGGCCACGATGAGAACGTAGGGTTCGGCGGTCTTGAAGGACACAATGGCCGCTTGATTCCAGCCGACGCCGAAAAGCACCATGGCAGCAATGCCGAACAAGACACCCAACAGGTCGAGGCGTTTCCAGAGGCTCTCTTCAAAGTCGTGGACCAAGACCCTTTGGATGGGAATGATGAGGAAGCTCGAGGCCCCTAATGCCAGACACACAGCCGCCGTCGAATAGAACGCCCAAGGCCAAGATGCGAATCCAGCAAAGAGCCCAGTCATGACCGAGCCAAGGACGAAACCCAAGGGAGCAGCCGCCTCGAACAAGCCCAGGGCGAGCGTTTTGCGTGGTCCAGGTGGATAAGCATGTTGCAACATGCTTTGACCGTTAGGGATAAGCAGCGCGGGCCCGATGCCTTGCATGCCACGGCAGACGCAGAAGTATATGGTGCCCGCGCCACCGTGCTTTTGGACGTATTCGCTCAGTCCGGCCAGGAGGCTGAAAAGGGCAAGCCATAGATAGCCTGCGATGAAGGTGTATCTTCGGCGGTAAACGTGGCCAATCCGGTTCCCGAGGAGCGTGGTTGCCCCAAAGCTAAGCGCATATGCTGTCGAGTACCAAGTGAGATGCCCTGCTGTACGATCTGGTTCGGGAAACGACTCTGCGATTCTTCGTGCGGATACCAAGGTCTGAGCGAGGCCAGCAAAGGCCAGCACCTGAGCCATACATATGACAGTAACAAAGAGGCTCTCGCTGGTCGAGTGGCTGAACTCGATCGGTTTGGCTCCTTCAGCCAGGGGCTTCCTCCGCAGTCCCTTGGTCATGAGCGGCTCCGGGTCGGAGCCTGCGCGGATATGAGTCGTTGTGCCTAGCGGTTGCGTCTCGGTACCGCAGTCAGGTCTAAGAACAATGTACTGGTGGTGCTGGGTCGTCGACTTGAACGATTCGAAGCGTCTGGCGGCCTGGACAAGGCCACCATGGTTGACTGCGAGATCTGACGAGGATGGTGCTGGAGTCATAGGAGTTACAGGGGAGATGTATGGTTGCGGTTCTGCCAAGGTCACCGGGATGCTGAAGCGCACTTGGTCCGGTGGCGGAGTATGGGGAGTATTCAGACGGGGCGGGAGGTTTGGGGTTGCAAGGCGAATCAGGTCTTCGGGAACGTGGGCCATTGTCTCTGTCATTTCTGCGTCTGGGTCCTGCTCGAGGAAAGAATCCGACTCGGTCTTCGGTGAGCGACCTGGAACGAGGACGGTTGGAACAGAGGTGCTTTGGTACGGAGATATTGAGGACGAGGGCATGTCAGGCATGCTCGTGTGCCTCATGGGATCTAGGTCAAGCAAGCGCTGAGATGAGTCGCTGGAGTTGGAGGTGCTCCGGGAGTGCGTGTAAGTGGGCGCTGGCGCCGCTGGAGAGTAGCCGCCATATTGCTGCTGGTAGTGGTGACGAAAAGATTCAGTCACGGCGATCATGGTATCAGTGACATTCTGGATAGCAGCATTGACACGCTGATGCTCGCGGCGCGCCTCCGACTTCTCAGAGTCCTGCCGCGACAAGTCCGTCCTGAGGGGCTCCATTGTGAGGGTGAATGAGGGGGGGCGGCAGTCAGCACCAGAGAATCAGCGTCAGCACCGAACACCACTTATTATATAGAGGCTTGGGAGTTGTCGATCCCAGCGCGGGAGGATGTGAGAAATAAGAGCACCAGCGAAAGGAAGCGTCAAGGAAGACAGAGAGAAAGGCGAAGTCGTGGTGAAAACATGGCGTCTAAATCAGAGACGCCGGCGAAGTTCTAGAAAACACAGGCATCTGACAAGGAAGCCAGAGTGACAGGGACAAGCGGGAGAAGAAAGAAAGGACTGGGCGGACACCATGATAATATGGCAAAGAGGCTTGCGCTTGCAAGGCGGAAAGGGACAAGCCCCAGTCCTTGGCCATCCGCCGATTCGGGACTGAGGCGCCGCGTCTGAGCCGCCAGGGCTGATTTTGACTTGCTCGTCACCTCCGACTGCGCGCTAACCTTACACGCTTGGGAGGGTTCCGAGGCTAGGGTACGGTAATAAGTCTTGGGTGGGTGGTTGCCCGAGACGGTTTTAGTTGCCCATGAACCGAGATGAAGGATGGAGTAAAACAGGATGGGGGGCCCCAGGTGTTCTCCGTAGAAGCACCAGAAATAGAACGACGTAGTAGTAGATAGATTCGGACAGCAGCGGACCGGTGAGAAAGTTGCAGAGATATGAGAGCTTAGAGATGAGGGGATTCATGACTCTTCTTGCTGGATTCTTCTCATGAGTGCCACCTTACCAACAAACCAAAGAGTCGCCCCCACCTCAACTGCGTAGGATCGGTGACTTGTCGAGGCTTGGGTCCGCATCGTATCTTGGAAGGACAGGGGGCCAACGGGAGGGGCCGGGGGCGTCTCAGGCGCAGGAGAGCCGAATAAGAGCGGAAGAAGCTGAGGTCGCCGTAGTAGGCGACGACCTCGGCGGGTGATGCGAAGCACCCTCATTCTCGCGATGCCTGTGGCGGCGGTTGTGATCATGCTCCAAAGCGGGAAAGCGCTTGCGCCTGGTTGGCCGGCTGGCCGATGGCGTCCCAGAGGTTGTCGCTGATTTGCCTATCGAGTGAAGGTGATGGTGCAGGAGGACGAAAATGTGTAAGCGGCGGCTGCGACCAACAGCCACAAAAGATGGCGGCCCAACAGCTTCGATCCTCCTTTCCTGCCAAACTCATTCACTTACTACCTACGGAAGTTCCGATCAACTCAGTTCTCCAGAGGTTGTTTAAGTTAGTCGGAACACAAGCTTCCGTACCCAGGCCAGGAGGTATATTACCCGTGCTATTATCACAATCAGTTCTTCTCACCCACAAACACACACAACATCACTCTTCTCGTGCCTGCATCTCAACCCCCCCCCCGCCTGTCAGCCCCGCATTCATAGCCGCACGCTTGCCCCAACCCGCTCGCTCACACCATCCCATGTCCAACACAGCCGCATCTTCTGCCCATGCTCCCCTCTGCAGGGAGAAGAGAAAAGTGTGTGGGATGGGGGCGGGAACCCAGGTCTGAGCTCCTCGACACCAACCCACTGGCCAATGCCCTCTGCGCCTCTCATCGCGTGTTTCACACAGAGATATCTCACGCCAAGGAGCTAAGCTTGACAAACCCTGCTTGATCGAGAAACGGGAGTGGCCGAGTCGATGAACCTGAAGCTTCGCTGGTTTTTTCCTCAGGACGTCCGTAGACCTCGCAAGAGGCAACAAGCTCTGTGCCATGTATATAACATAAACAGACCGTATCATGTTGATCTATTCCGCCCACGCCATCCCCAACCAACCGGGCTGTTGTGCAACGATGGATTCCGGCACATCCGGCAGACGAGGTTTGTTTGCTGGTCATCTTCCTGTTGCTTTGCGTTCGAGTATGGCGTGGGTGCCTATGTATCTCTCTTCTGCGCTATGTTGCCAGGGGTCATCAACATGCATGAAGCTATCATCCCAGCATGAACTTGGCGGCGCAGACAAGCCTTCGGCTTGCTTATCTTACATGTCAGTTCGGAGTTCGCGCTGCTTCCCCGATACATTGAGAGTCAGGGAAGAGGTCATACTACTAAGTAGCCACTGTGTAGCTGCGTCTACTGCTTTGTAGTCCGTGGTTGCACTCAAGGTCGTGGTATGAAGGTGACTTTGCCGAGTTGGCACAGTGTCGCCCGGGCTATAATATAACTTCACGACTATTATGTTGGGTGCACTTATTAAGGAATGTATGGGTATCATAAACTACCTTTGTTTAGTGAGCTGGGTCAATCATCCTGTCCAAGTATATCGCTCAGTCCCATGAGGAACCATGTCTCCGATTGCTATTCCGCTCTTTTGTTTTATTTCGCGTATCCCTTTGCCCTCCAAATATCCCGGCCGTCCGATCCCCCATCCTGCCCTCCTATTTCCCGTCTCGTAATGATGTCATCACCGTTAGTTGTCCCGTGTTGAACGGTCTCTCGGGACCATCCGTTTAGGGTTTCGGTATCCGGATCGTCTTGCTTGTCATGAGGCAGCCGTGGATGACAAAGAGCAAAACTACGGGGTGGAGCTCGAGGGCAGAGCCTTGGAACCAGGTACCAAAGGGCAGGTTGTCATGGATCCAACCCTGAGACAACCAGTACGCCATAATCGCGTCCATGCCGAGCGAGGTGGGGATGGGCGTTCCCTCAAAGTATTGACTCTTGCCCGAGGCGTCCTTGGGCAGGACCGCGACAGTCACGTTGAATCGAGCGAGGCGAGTGAGGCCGCATAGGACGAAGAAAGTGAGGCCAACCGTGTCAGCGAGGGAGCGGAAACCAAGAGTAAAGGCCACCATGGCCGGGGCAACGCCGAAGGAGATCTGTCCATTGCTTCGCGTTAGTCACGATGGAGGTTGCACGGGAAGCACACATACCAAGTCGGCAAGAGAATCCAATTCCTGGCCCATGAGACTGCTCTTCTTCCTCCACCTCGCCACCTTGCCATCCAAAAAGTCAAAGAACAGGCCGAAAGGCAGGAAACCGAGCGCCAGCCAGACATTGTCAAACGTGTTAGGGTCGCCGAGGCAGTATCGTAGCGACGAGAAGATGGACAGGACACCGCAGGCACCTACAGGTCGTCCCCGTTAGTCATCTTGTCTCCTCACCCAAAGCACCCAACGGATCAATTGCGTCGCGTGCCGCCATGTGGAACACGTACCGTTCATGAGCGTAATCGAGTCGGCGAGGTGCATAGCGCGCACGAGAGAAAAGTGCCCGACATCTGCAGACAGGAGCATCTTTTGCTTGTCCATCGCTGTAGATCATGGCATTGTTAGCTGCACAGCTCCTATCTCCCGCTCTTCTTGTCCCCAGAGAGCATTCAACGGCAGACACGCACCAGGGTTGGAGGACGCGCCGTCCTTGGGGATGTTTCCGTTGGAGTTGGACGCCATAGTGCTGCTCCGCCTTGACATTCTGCGGCGACCGATGGCCACAGGTGTAGATGGGAGCGGGTTGTGCGGTTTGAAGAAGCCGACGAGGCGGATGGATACGAAGAGGACTCTGGTTCTCCGGGGCTCTCTGCGTCTGGTGTGGCGAGGCAATCGCAGCTGGGTCTCGAGCTTTGTCGTGAAGCAGCGGTGTCGATCGACGAGAAGAGCGAAATGTCGGAGAGGAGCAAGCAAGATCTGATGATATTGAGAAGGATACAGCTCCGTGAGCTCAAATTCAGCCTACTCTTATGGATATGGGAGGTTGTGGCGGAGGGGAAAGCGACGTTCCCAACGAGGATGCGAAGGTGGTTGACGTTGAGGACTGCGGTCGCGGTTGCGGGTTTGCTGCTCGGCACAGCCAACTTCTTGCCTTGCTTGAGTGGGGATGCCGTCATCGTTGTGCGCGCTACGCCCAGACCTGCTTAGCGCAGGGATGCCCTTTTCACGTGATCATCGGTGGGCTTAGACACTCAACGTTTTGAATGTCACCAGCCATAATCACATGGGAGACCGAGACGGTATTCCAAAGGTCACATTTGCGCCTTCTTGAGCCACGTCCAACCTTACAATTGCTACATCAGAGGGGAGCGTTCAGATGCCAAGAAAGCCTTACCGTTGACGTAAGGTTGTAGTTGGTCACAGGGCCGCCTCTCGCACAGACTCCTGCTTTCACCGCAAAGTCGGCATCTTGCTCCAAACTCCTCGGCTGCTGACGGTGGCTGCCAGTAGCTGAATGGATACGAACGCAACTCTTTTATCTGCATCAGCACACACCGTCACATATCTCCCATGGTCAACAGGCTCACGCTTCCAAGGTCAGTCATTTCATGCGGCGTTTGAATCCAGGTCCGCCTCCTGATGGTATAATATGTACGTCGTCTCAAAGTGCTACTACGTCTGCGTGTATGTGACTCGTGTGACCCCGCGAGAGGCAGTAGACAAGAAGTTAACCCCAAACTCCGCATCCAGACCAATATCCCTGACGATGCTTGCGACATGTTTTTTTGTCGCTGTGAAATGATTAGACGTGCAAGCGCACATAAGCATGAAACAGTCGAATCGTAGCCTCCGAGTTTCCCGTCATGTGCCTCCCGAACAATGCCCATTAGTGCCTATCCGTCCAACGTTTCAAAACCTTCGTTTTTTATGTGCTGCTGTATCGTGTTCGATCGATATATGTAGAACGTCCATTTTTCGCGCCTGTTCATCGGGTGATAAGGACAGAGAAACCGTCGAGCCACTGGCCACATGAGCCCGAAATGCCACAAATCGTGTATCCTCGGGGGGGTATCAAGGTATGCCTACATCGCACGTTAGTTTGCAGAAACACGCATAGAGCGGCGGCAGACTTACGAATCTCCTCCGTGTGCGTTGCCATAGACGGGCGACTTCCGTCCCAGACTAGTCAAGATTTGCAATCCATCAATCCAGAACCCAGACCGCACAAGAAACCCGCTAATATACTCGCCACGGCGAACATCTGGGAGAAAGATTGTTAGGCCGTTGCCCACACATATCAAGTCGTACCAACTCACCGAATTCAAACACGTCACCTCCTTTCTTACCGCCCTTCTTTCCAAACAACTGAGTTGATTCATCATCATAGATAAACTCCAATCCGTCCACCGCCATTCCGTGATAGACGATCACCCGTGAAAGAACTCGGTCCTGCTTGACGGCGCTGGTGAAAATAATCTCGGCTGGCTGGCTGCCATCCATCTTGGAGCTTCCCAGTTTTCTGCTTCGGAATGCATTTTTTCCGTTTGACAGCTTGACCAAGGACTCCTTGGATGCAAACCTCTTAAAGTCGTCAATGTCCAGTGAACCGCCCCCATACGACTTGACTGAAACTTTGATAGAACCTTTTCTCTTGTTCTCGGGTAGTCTTCCGCGCAGTTCGTGTTCGCTCAAGGTTACTTGCCGGGAGGGTGACCCTTGGTCGGTTGGGTATTCAATCCAGGCGTGGCAGACATCGTCGCCATCCGCATAGATCTCTATAAAACAAATACCGGTAGCTGCCATAACAAGAACGTTTCCGTTCTCGACAGGGAAGGCCTGTACGCTCCCGTCGGGGTTCATCAAGGGGTCGTTCGGGAGGCGGAAGGCTGGATGAGTCCGGAAGCGTAGGCAGTCGAGGCGGTGCCACCCGCACTCGTCCGCTTGCAGGGCCAGGCCTCCCTTGGACTTGGTCCTTGTACAGTAGGCCTCGCGAGCAACAAAGGTGCGGTTGAGGACAACGTAATCTCGTAACATGACGCCACTCTCCTGGTGGGGGCACCCAAATAGGTGACCCGTCTCATGCAAATGTGCACCAATGCCTATATTGGCAGCTTCCCAGGAGCTGCCGGCCTCATTGCAGTCGTTGGCCACATGGTTCGTGTCCGTGGGCGTGCAATCTGTAAACGCTGGTGCAACTTCCTCGAAGCTCGTGGGGTAGCTCTGCAAACAGTGAGATCCAAAGATTGCGAGCTGTAGATCGCCATCTCCTCCTCCAAGAGCTGCGTGACCCGTGACGGTCTTTGCGGCCTTGTCCCAGTGGGCATCCAGGAGAAGGCATGAGACATAGAGCTTCTGCCCAGGCAACGGGTTGAAGTGCTTCTTTACGGCTTCCGAGGCAATCCCAAAGAGTGCGTCCTTCTGGGTGGCCTTTTCGTACTGTTGGGCCTTGTTGAGATCTCGGAGCTCGGCGACAGTCTTGTCGCAGCGAATGACATGAACCCTGGCTTCGGATCGCATGGTGCCATTCTCCCGATCACGATAGTTGGCAGATCCAGTTGTCCACTCTTCGTCGAACCGGAATGCGCGTCGACCAAGCTTATTACGCCACATCTGCTCTGACGTGAATGCCTGCCACAGGTACGCCGCCATTCTGAACTTCCTGACTGCAGTCTCCAGCCCATTGCCTTCCCTTTCCGCACGCGCAGGCAAAGCATCGAACGTTCCTGGGGAGTCCTTGGCGAGCAAGATGGCGAGCTGCAACGGCGGAGCATTGTTTACGGGGAGCATGTGGACGGTGAGGTACGACACGTGGATCGGGTTGGTACTGTTGCTATTGGCAAGCTTCGGGCTTGAGAACTCAAATCGGAGCTTGTTGGGGCCCGGCTGAAGGTATACGAGAGCCTTGAAGTGGGAGCTGCAGACGGGCCAGCTAACCACAGGAAAGTTGTCGTCGAGCCGGCAGACATTGAGGGTTCCGTCGAGCGCACGTTGAGAAGGGTCACCGATAGTGCCGTATACTAGGAGAACTTTTTGATAAACCTAGAAAGTGTGAGCAGTTGTCAAAATAGCCTGCAAGGAGGCAGTCCAGAGGGTCTTGGCAGCAGCATCTTGTACTACAAGACCCCCTGAGAATATGGCTTGCGATTACGAGCGCGCTCAACAGCCGATTGGACCCTGCGTCGAGAGAAAAAGAAATAAGCAGACATACCCAGGCATTTTCCGAAATGTTGGTTAACCTTGGTGCATACGGCGACACCGGCAAACTCGGCTTCCCGTTGATAGACGGAGCACCCAGACCAGACATGCCGGAGACGCTATGTCGGTTTGAGCTCGAGGACAACGGCGGTCGCAGTTGGACATTCTGAAGGCTCTGGCTCTGCGTGATATTGGATTGTCTGCGCTGGAGCTGCTGCTGGTCTTTTACTTGCAGATGAAGGGCGGGATCTGACTGGTGGTTGATGGAGGGCGGCGTCAAGGAACCGCTCGAGGGCGAAGTCCCCTGGCTGCCAGCGCCATCGCTGGATGTATCGGCGGAGCGATCAGTACGGAAACTGGACCTCGATCGGCGGCGCAGGCTGCTGAGAAAGGACGGAGCCATGGTCGCCCGCGACTAGAACCCGTCCTCAACGAAGGGTGTTTGCGATGGTCGTCGAGGAAAGTTGTCGTCGAGGTCGTCGGGGTCGTCGAGGGCGAGGTCAAGGGTGATGCTGTAGAGACGGGGGATGGGATGGGCTCGAAGCGAAGGAAAGGTTTTCAAGTTCCGTAGTCCGACTTGTACAGTTCGGAGAAACGTTTGCTCGTATTTGAATCTTGGAGGCACGAATTGGGGGGGTGGTATGCGGCAGGACAGTGGAGTGAGGTCTCGAAGGGGGGGGGTGTGGGTGGAAGCGAGCGACCGAAGCTGTCGAATGTTGACAACGGGATAGGCAGGAGCGCGGCAGCTGGCAGCTTCCTACCAAAACGGGAGATGCTAGAGAGGAAAGACGAAAGATGCAAAGAGCAGAAAATGGAGGTGTCCAGTGGAATGATATTAAGGAGCCCAAAAACTGGAAAGGAAAAAAAGCCCACACTTCCGGATTCTGCGCTGCCTTGGAAAGATGGCCCTCATCAACCTCTCCCCGGCCACACCCCTGGCTGAGTATCCTGGATGGGATGGAGAAGAATAGATGATGGATGACGGATGGCGGAAGGCGGCCGGACAACACGACAACACGGCCACAACCGGTCCCCCCAGGCTGGTGCTCTCGCCGATAGTGCGCTGGGAGTCGCTGAAACTTGTCCGGGGGGTCCGCTAAGAGGTGGGTAGCAGGGCTACTGCGGGTGATGCTTGTCGTTGCAAGCAAAGTTGGAGAGGCGGAGCGTTCCAGTGGAGGCTGCTTGAGGATGATGGTGGAGGGGTGGCGGAGTGGAGGGAGAGGTACTTCGTAATAACTCCATATTGGCTATGATTCACTGTGCCATACAGGCCAAAAAGAATGGAACTTCAGTCTGCTGTGTTTCCGGGAGGCTACCATGAGTCCGGCATTGTACCACGGATTAATTAGACGCTGATCCATTCACTTGTTTGACCAGCACAGAAGTCTTGGTGCCGTAGAAAGATAACGAGAAACTTCACACCAGAGAGCTCATCCCAGCTCGGGCAAATATAACTGGAGCAACACCTCGAGGAGGGAGGATCGCGATCATTGCGGACAAGGTAAACCAAGGACCAGGCACCACCACACATTACTGTGGGCTACAAGTGGAGTTGGCAACCGCATCCAGCGGGAACAGCTTTAAAAAAGATCCCGGATGCCCGCCAAAGAGCGACCCAGGATTGGGTGTGTCGCATCCTGATAGTCGTAGGTTGATATATCGGGTCGGCGATTTATCAGACAGCGCCCGCCGCCGGTTGGCATAGGCTCTTGGAAGACGATCGGTCGATGACGTCGGCCCCCCGTCTCCTCCCAGCGGGACCAGCCCGTGCCGGCGCCGATGGGCCATCCAACAAGATTGCGTTTGAATCCATATCTTGCTCGCTTGGTGAGAATAGCGGTCGGCTTGTGCAAGCGGTGGGAGTGGAGGTGAGGTGAACCCATTGATGAGGTGGTGGTGATGATGGTAAAGCCGTGCTGCGGCTCGCTGCTGCGGCTTAAAAATAATAGTTTTCCTATCGAAAGACTCCCAGTGATGACGCTTCCTGTTGATGCACTCTGGATCACTCTTGATTGGGATGACCATGTCCATCTTGTTTCAGAGCCACTCTTGTACCAAGAAACCAGATCCATGTTCCTGGAAAGACGAATCCATCCAGACGCCAATCAGACATCTCCAGCAACTTGTTCTATATTTGCGGCGACGCAGATTCAATGTACTGAGAATGAAAGACACAGCTGCCGATCCACCATTGCAAGGGGAAGATGGTTAACATGCGACGCGCCAGCAAGACGGAAGCGCCCAAGTTGCCAACCAAGACCTTGCATCGTAATGGGATCTTTTCGGGACAATTGGGGCAGGAAGGGAGAATCGCCATGAGAAAATGTGGGCAGAGATGCTTTTCTCAGCGGTATGCCCGCGCGGCAGAGGCCGAAAAAATAGCATCCTTAGTAAACGTTGGGCGTGTGATGCTGGATGATGACGAACTGACGACGATCCCTCGTGTTTGATGGGAATAACGTGGACCTGAATGTGGTCCCCCTCCTCGACTGGCTTGCCGTTCAGTGGCTGGTTGGAGCTCGATCATGAAACGGACGAATATGCTAACAAGTCTCTCCGAGGATGTCTCTCCTTTGGAAATTCGTGTTTGAAACATGAATCTCTCACGGTTGTCCCTTCAACTGCGGCGTTGATAAATCACCGGACAAGGGTACCTATATGCCAAAAGAAGACGTCATAAATCACTAGGCAGGTGCCAGTTCAGCAGACTTTGATCGGGCAGCACAAGCTTCCAAACCTTCCAAGGTTCTTTCTCCCACATCCCAGTCCCCTACAGAGTTCACTTCCCCGCTCCATCCTCGCCCAGGCTTTCAAGAGGAGAGCGGGTGCTTCCATTGTCTTTAGGTTTCCTTCCCCTCAGAGCTCCCGGTCAGGGCACATTCCAGATCAGCAATTGCGTTCCGCGGCTCAAGTTTTCTAGATACTGATTCTTCGGGGGCAATATTAGAATGATAAAGATCCCGGGAAATTCAGCCACAAGGCATGTGAGGTGCCGAAAGCGCTACCCACGCTCGTGGTGGAAAGAAAACACCGGAATGATGAATAGGGAACATGCTCTAAAATACTCCTCATAAGATGGCCTAAATTCATAATAAAAAAATAGCTAAATATATAGAATTTATTATAGTATTATCTTCTAATTTTTTAGATATTATTATTAAGGATAAGAGGATGCTAGTATTAGTATTAAAGGAGACCTCTTCCTATGTATTTTTTCCACTACGGGCCACGTAATTTCCAGGACAAACCAGGACCAGACCTTGGTCACGGCCCCTTTGACTCCATTCGGGGTAGCTCATCGAGATAGTGCGAGACGGCCAGCTTGGCTCTGGTTGACGACATGACGGTACAGCCGTCGGGGCAAGTCGAGGCTTATCATGCAAATGGGCATCGATTGAGCTCGATCCGCCGTCAGACTGATAATCCTGGCAGCGGTGCTCCCACTCGCTCGAACTGGTGGAGAGGAATAGCGAGATGATCAAAGGCGCCAAAGTCCCTTCTCATCACCAACAAGGGACCTTGCATCTTTGCCATGGAGGCCGGGGAGGGGCAATTCAGCCAGTCGCAGTATATCTTTGCTCTCTTCAGCCAGCCAGCTGGCCATTGTCAGCATCCGAGTTTGGACAACTCCGGGGCAGTCAAAGGCCAATCAAACTCAATAGCTGCCAAAGAGTTGGCAAAAACCCTGAAAGCATCCACCAACACGAGCAAGCATTGTTCCGAATGCATCTACCACTTGAGCCACTTCAGTTGGTAGTGCAAAAGTTTGGTGATCCACGGTTGGTTGGCCTCAATTCGCTCGAAAAAGGAGTTGCTGTTCGTTTGCTGCCTCGAGGACCAACCAAGCAAGCAGGAATCTCAGTATCTTTGGTCTCCCTACTTACATGCACCGACCGAGTTAAGAGCCCTATGACAGGCCTCAGAGAAGCGTCAAATGGGTATAGACCATTCTAAGCGATTGGATTGGACTGGTCCCCCGTGTGCAAAGTGCATGCATAAGTTCCCTCCATTTTTTTTTTTAGGTACCCAGCATTTTGTTAATTAAAATCGCAAGGGCAGAGCAAGGGCTTATTAGCGAGCAAACAAGCAGGCTCAGCTCCCCGACTAGGCCCGTTTCCAGAGGAATGCCGTCAAATTTGGTGCACCCAGCGACCATCTACTCCGTAATTACTGGAGACGTCTCGGATCTGTTGTTTCCTAGGTGCATCGGATGTCAGTCAGGCTGTATAAGTTGTATTCTCGTTTGGTCTCTTTTTTTATTCCTTCAGGCTTTGCGCGCCGGGTTTTCTCCTGCATCAATATCGTATCAGCGACTCGGTATTGAAGGGTTTCGCAACCCCCTTTTTTCTCTCTTCCTAATTTCGAAAGTGAAAACGGTTTACCTCTCAATTGGATCGCAGAAGTTCAGCTGAAGCCAAGGGCAAACAGAACAAAGAAAAGAGCCTGGAGCTTTGAACGTTAAGTCGCTTTCCAGGCCCCTCCCCTGCAAGTGGTTACCCGGCCGCGGCAGCACGAGCCCCTCAGTCGCACGGCTCCATCCAATCCATTAATGAGTTGAGGTTGCCCGGGCCGCTGCTGACCACTCACTTACAGGGCAAGCCTAAAGCACCTACAGCCAGCTAAACTCTGCCTCCGTGCCTTGCGCTTGCGGACTGGGGCACCCTCGAGTCAAACTTCCCGCCTGCACTCCTTTGAACTTGGATTCTTCACGCACCACCTGAACCACCGTTACAACCACACACCAGATTCCCCGTTTCACAGCCGTTCATTCATTCACGACTTGCAGCGCACATTCCCTCACAATCCTCGGACAAAGACGAATTTTTTATATATATCCCCGGAACCAGAAAACAGTTTTGGCAGCGAGAACGCAGCTTTCACGGCGGTTGCCCCTAGCAGCAGAGCAGAAGTGGCCGTCATGTCTTCGCCATGGAAGAAGCAGCCCGAGGACGTCGTTGACAGCGTGCTCAAGCGTGTGGAAGTGAGCAAGGTGAGTTTGGCCGCTTCAGCTGCTTGCGCTGCAACTTTTTCACCTTTTTTAATTAAAAAAAAACCATCTTGTTCAAATACCTTGAATCCCATTCACTGACGTTTTTCTCTTTTTCTCCCCACTTCCAGATCGCACGCCGCCTACAGAACCGCCTTGCTCTCGCCCAGTTCAAGACCAAGCATGGCTGGGAAGACCTCACTCTCGACTCGATCGAGCCCAAAGTTGAAGAGGAGATGCGACGGAAGCGTCTTGCCGAGGGCGACGTCCTCTCCGACTCGTCCTCCAGCGCCTCCGACCTCCCATATCCCTCCCGGGCCCTCATGAGCTCCCCCCTCAAGGCGCCCCTGTTCTCCGACGCCGTCGGCTCCAGCAACGGCAGCACAGGTCATCGCAAGCGCACCTACATGGCCTCCTTCAACGACGTCTCCTCGAGCCCCAGCAAGCGATTCCGAGCCTCGCCCACTGCTCACAAGTCATTCGGCGGCCATGCCTCATGGAAGGACTCGCACCAGCTGGCTCAGTCATCTCCCATCAAGCCCCGCCGACAGCAGCACTTCACCACCTCAGCTGGCCCGGACGTCTCCTTCTTTCAGCAGCGTCTCATGAGCCGTGAGCTGACATCACCCAATTTCGCCGCCCCCTCCGACGATGATGACGATCTCCTGCCTGCTCACTCCTTCAACCCTGCCAACATCCGCTCGTCCCCTCCTCGCACGCCACCCATGCGTTCCCGCACGCTCGCCAGCAAGCGGAGCAAGGACGACGTCGCTTCGGGGGCCAACGGCGGCAAGACTGGTGAAGAGGGTGCCGATCTACTGCTGTACCTCGCAGCATCGCCGTCTCCGGCCGTCAGGACGTCGACCAGGACACGCATGGAGCCACCTTCGACGCCCCCGCAGAAGAACAGCAAGATGGATCTACCTTCGTCGATGATGATGACACCTGGCGGGGGCAACCTCTTCCCAACCACCCCCAGCCAAGCATTTGACTTTGCCGACTTTGTCAATATCACACCCAGTCCTGCGCAAAAGCCATGGAAGACGCCGGTCACCCTAACGGCAACTAGGACACCCGTCAGCGTGACCCAAAGGCGACTCACCTTTGACTAGTCACGGACGCAGTCGGCCAGCGATCCGGCTCCAGGACCCGATTTCCTTGTGTACATGATACCATGAGAGCACATATTACAGCACGCGCGCACGCAATTTTCTTTGCAACCTCTCTTTTCTTGTTTTTCTCGTTCTGTTTGGTTTGCTACCGGCCGTTCAGGTGTACAAAGGCTCTGTACCTATGTCCAGTTTTCCTCTTTTGCGACGGCGTTATAGACTAAGCGGCATGAAATTGGCCTCTGGAGGGAGGCCAAGGTGGCCAGTTCAAAGGGCCAGGAGGTGGTTTATTTTGTTTCATCTCGATCGAGGCGAGAGGCTACGTGCATGGCCTGGCCTGCATCTCGTTACACACAATTTGGGCGGTTCAGGGGAAAAGGTTCGGTACGTCGGGCAGATTAGATGGATGGACGGCTTATGGACAAATGTGACTATTACTCTATTCCTTTTCCTAACCTAAATAAGGCTCATTCTTGCACTCCAATTCTCAAGAGCCCAAGTCATTTTTTTTTCCTGCAATTGTACTCTGTGGAATGATTTACATGTCCGAATGCCCTCGTCAGGCTCCGCAAAGGGTTGGCGCATGACGTTGGATCCGCGTCGAATGCGCGCGTGCGACGGGCAATTTACGCGCGCATGGGACACGGGCGCGTAGCGACGCGACCTCTCGTGGCCAAAAAGGGGGGACCCTGCAGCTTCAATTTAACGTGCCGATGGCCAATCAGCCAATCAGCCACGGGTCGCACCGGGGGTGGCATGATGTCATGGGCGCGTCAGGCCACTCTGGAGGGGGGATGGAGACTGGGATTGGCGAATCGTGTTAGATGGTTGGATGACGCCCTTGGGGAATGGAGTTTTGCAGTTCAAAAACTATTGGAATTTATCTAAACTCTGCGGACGTCGAGCTGCATGGACCACGTAAGGCTAACCTGCCACGTGGAAGCTTGAGATGGCAGCGTTTATTGTCTTGCTTGTGGGTTTCCATCCAGATTGGTGCCAGCATCAAACATTCTTTATCCTATCCGCCTCATTATCGTATCTATTAGACGTGAAACGAGGGACGGACGGCCTATACTACGGCGTGGATTACGAATAACATCAGTCCAGCAGCTCAATCTTTCAAGAGCATCGATTTAATACTGTTTCATTCTGTAACGAGATGCAATGATTCAGCCACTTCATCACTGCCAAAATTAGTCAAGGATAATCATAGAAGCTGTCTATCCTGGCGAATACGACTACATACTCTCTTACACAGTACTCCGGTAACAGCGGCATTACCTGGCGCTATAGAAGAATCCCACAACGACCTCACCAATACAGTCAGCGAGATGCTAAGCAATAAGAGTTCCCACGCTTTTTATCAGCTCGTTATCAAGGTCCTGCAAACAGAAGGTGATGAAGAGTCGTCGATGCCGTCAACCGAATATTTTCGAGCACGAGGCTATAAAAAATATGAGGCTTTGCTTGGAGAGAATCGACTTCAGCCGAACAAATGGAAACCATTCAGATGCCGTTTATAATGACTTCCCCCTTGAGCGAGGCAATAATCTCTACAGTAATACCGGGTTGACAGCCAATTCTGTCAACACCCACCCTGCTCCAAGACAACGGCAATGCCTTGTCGGTGATGGACCAGTCGTCTCCCTGAGCAAGAGAAAAGACGCTTTGGCAGCATCGCTAGCCCTCTCGTTATCTTGTTTGTATGGGCCAAGTGTCCAGGAAGTCGATGATATGTCTTGGCCTCCGTATGTGCCTGTCTATTTCACTTGGTTATATCCTATTATCCTCAAAAGACTGCATTCCAATGTGAACATGATACAGGGCTGAAGGGCGACAACAAGCCGTGGTGTCCCGGTAGCCTGGGTGCTTGAATCTCAATTTTACAACAGTGATAGGAGCGTGCGGTGTAAACGTTGGTTGAATAATTCGCCAATAAAGATTCGGGCTTCGTCACACTTCAATTTCATTCGCCCTGATCAGTCAAAAAGAAAGCACAAGCCAAGCTGGCAGCTAATCTTCCACTTGCATTAAAATTGCTATATTACTAACTTCTCGACGTAGTATAGCAACACACATAGTTCTTCTAATTGACCTCGTCACATCTTTGGTAACATCTCAAATGTGCGGTTTTCTATAGAAACAATGAAACGTAGTTCTGTGGTATCGTAAGCACAAACGCTGACATCCAATATCAACCCTCTTTTGGTATCCATCTAAATTGTCCCATTGCAGTAAGCGAATGAAACCTCCCAAGAACCGTCCGTGCTAATCCCACGTCGAGACACGACGAAGTGAATCCTTTTTTTTTTCTCTCCAATATCAGAGCTTACATAGCTTGACCAACGCTCTGGCGCCCCAGTACCCCGTCACTCTCAGAGCGAGAGTGCCTCACGGGGGGGTATCCCTCCGCTGCGCTGTACCTGGCTGCCCCGTTTGGCATGGGGGGCCAGTCCCCGGCCATGCTCACGCCGCTCGTGTATCGCGAGGTGAAGCTCTCGGCGCGGGAATGCGTCGTCGCCCGTTTTGGCATGCTGTACATGGAACTGACCGTGGTGTAGCGTGGCATGGGGTGGATGTTGTCAACGCTGGGGACATGGCGACCGTCCAGCTCCAGATCGAACGGGTTCGAGTGGATGTTGTCCCGCAATGCCTCCCGGTTCATAGGGGGCGCAAGGGTGTTGCCAGCTGGCCCCTCCGGAGCGAGGTTGCGATACGTGGACGGACCCCGAGATCTCTGGACATCGGCCACATATGTCGACTGAGGGAGCCGGGCAGGACCCAGTGGCGCAATGGAGCTCGAGTCAGCGAACGGATCATCTGGTCGAGGCGGGCGCTGAGGCGGCTGCTGTCGACCGGGAGCCAGAGGAGGCGGCACGAGCGACCCTCTGGACATGTTGCTGGCATCGGAGTAGGGGTTGCCTCTGGCCATGGCGTTGGCATCAGAAAACGGGTTTGGGCTGGGTGTTCTTGTCGTCTCCCGCCCTTTCTCCACCATATCTTGAGCCGCAAGATCCTCGGCGCTGGATTCTTGGATGAGTCGTGACCACCATCCCTGGTGTACCTCGGGCGACGAGCTTGCCCGGTTGGGGTAGTGTCCCATGGATGTGCTCCGGCTATGGGAGGCAGTAGATTCGAGGAATTGAGAGTTTCCTCGGTTCATGTTAACATGGGGAGAGCCGGCGGTTGAGAGCCGAAGCCTCCGGCCAAACTTCTTGGCGTTGACTGTCACTGCAGCCGCCAGCTTGGTGGAACGGGGAGTAGGCCCAAGTGAGTGGTTGTCAATCTCATATTTCTCACCACCGCTGCCACTGCCACTGTTGCTGCCACTACCAGGTCCTTCTGGGGTGAGGGGAAGACCAAGGGGGGTGAGGAGAGTGCTCCTCCGCCTCCTCGTGGTGCGTCTTCTCAAGAACCACAAGAGAAACACTAACACGGACAATCCCATGAAGGAGCCAACAACGCTTCCCACAATGACCGGTGTAGGGGGGGTGTCGTTGGACTCCTGGCTAATGATGTCAATACCAGAACTACCCTCAGTCTCTGAAGCCGTGTCGCTTCCAGCCGTCGGATCGAGTCCGATGGTGGTGATGAGACCGCCCGGCAAGGTTGCTGTGGTAAGAGATGGGCGAGGATCGGTGATGCCCGTTTCGCTATCGTCAGGAATAATGCCTTCGGAAGATTGAGTAGAATCGGGAGCAGAAGCGGCAGTCGTGGACCCCGATACAGTCAGAAGAGTTGTTTCAAAAATCGGAGACGGGCCCGAGAAAGTCAGTGATGCACTGTCAAGAAGGAGAACCTCGGATGTGGCATCTTGCCCCTCGTCCAGTCGAGCCTCGTCGGGGGTCACCGACGGAATCTCCTCAGTCGTCGGCTGAGCAGCCGTTTCGGTGGGTGCCCTCGTGACATCCGCATCACTCGTCTCCGGCACGGCGTCCTCTTGAGCGGTAGTGGTGGGAGCCAGTTCACCCTGCTGGCTCTCATCACCTAGGAGGAGAGACGGGTTGATGGCGAAGAGAGGAGTGTCTGCCGGGGCGCCGGAGGAGGTAATAGCGGATGTAGAGTTGGATATCGCTGTTGAAGCGAAGGGTAGCGTAGCACTCGTGGCGCTTGAGGAAGTGTTGAGTGGAACATGATATGTGATCTCGACGGTCGTTGTCTTGGGGACAACGACGGTGTAAGACTCCATGACGGTTTCGATGACGACTACTGGGGCTCTCTCGGCAAGTGAGACGGAATCGGTGGCGTCGATTTCTCGTGGTATGCCGGCATACTGCCTCCCGAATATGAAGTTAAACCAAGCCCCAGCCCGGAGGCCTAACATATCGACCAGAAAGAAATTCGCGATGCCAGTCGCAGAGAGGGGAGTAAAAGGGACCAGAAGCGACCGGCCCGGCACAGAATGAAGGTTGAGGACACGACGATGAAGCAGGAATTCATATGAGGCCTTGCTGGCCACCTAGCTCCTGTCGATATGCATGTAGATGGATGATCCAGTCACCTTTTGCGTTTGTAATTCGAAGGAACGGAAGAAATGACGGCGTCGTGAGGAGCGTGAGAGCCGTGGCAAAGGAAAGGCAGTGAGTGGAAAACGACGAAAGGAGAGACAGGGAGCGAAAAACAAAGATACAAGGAGAGACACGGAGAGAAACACACACAAAGGGAGAGAGAGAGAGAACGAGAGTGAAACAACGATGAGGTTGACTATGAGGGGGGATGGCACCCTAAACTAGAGCAACGCAACCCGAAGGGGGGGCTCTGAGATTCTAGAGTTTTGCCCGACCCCGAATAGAACGGGATCGGGCGAGGAGCCGGGACGAGAACGAGCAGAGAAAAGCTCAGTTCGGGGCGTGGAGCAGGGGGGAGCAGGGGGTGATACCCTGTTCTGTGACAGATCTGAGGCACGATGCCGTCCCCATGTTGTCTCCGACACTGGCTTGGCGCTAGCTGAAGAACAGAACCGAGCGAAGGAGGGGTTTAAGGGCCGGTTTAGTGATCCCAGGCTTCTGGGACGCCGTCTCGTTGGTCTCGCTGGCCTTGGTCCTTGCCCCATGACGAGAAACGTGGCCAGGCTTGTCAGAGGACGATGCTGCTCGCGTTGCAGAGGGGAGAGGAGGGGAAGAGATGATGACGACTGCGTCGATATCTGTGACATGGAGCAGGAGGATCCGCCTGCATGCCGGATTGAGGAGGATAATTTCCTGCGCTTCTCTCTCATCTCTCTCCTTTCTTTTGATGTGTTCCTGAGCGCCACAGCGGAATGCGGCCTCGGCGATGCGGCCGGGAGTAGCTACTGCGGTGCGGTGCGGTGATACTTGGCCCCCGTTGATGGACGATGTTTGTTGATGGAAAAACGAGCGAGGACCTGAGGAGGAGACACGGCCAGGCCCATCTTCAGTGGAGTCAACGGTGTCTTAGTGGACGTGTTAACGCTGAAAGTGGGGCGCCGTTACTCGTCCAGCGAGTTGTTCTTTCGATTCTAGCGCAAGTGGCTAGGTGGCTAGGTACCTTTCAGAGACGCCCGGTGAGCCACCTGAGACGGCTGACACACTGGGAAGGAGCGCCGGGGCCATGCCTGCCAGGCCTGACAACGGTTGGCGGCCCTGAGAACACCCAAGAGAAGACCCGCTAGAACGAAAGACGGAGAAATATCCCACGAAACAAAACACGCTCTTCCTGCGCACTAGAACGGCTGGCAGACCGGAAAATCTCGTCACCCATTTCGCTTGTTGAGCACCTGCATACGGTACCTGAAAATATACCCGCTTTTGGACAGACGAACGCCGCATGAGACGGAAGGCTAACCACATTTATATTGATTGTCAGGTTTGGCAACGTCCTGATCGGATAAAGTTGTGCAGTGCAATTCCCGCTCGACAGCTTTCCACGAGGAAACATCGAGATCTCTGGAGCGAGTTTCTCGAGTAGATGACTCTGGCCCCGAGATGCCAAGACTCTGTCACCTGCATGATATATCCGGGCAGCCATCCGAACCCCTCGTGCAAATCCCTCCTCCAGATTGATTAAACTTGAATGAGCACTCAAGCATCGTGCATTGATTCCTTATGCGCCGATGCCACCCGTCTCAATTATGCTCCTCCCCTGGACCCTGGCTCCCATCAGTTCATCCCGCCCTCGCACTCAAACATCTCTCTCCGTCTAAGCCCCTGGTCCCAGCCAGGCACCGTCCAGCCCCATCCAGCCCCAGCCGCCCTCATCCCTGTCTTTTTTAGTCTGGATGTCACCACACCTCACCAAGCACACCTAAAATCTGTTCCTGACAACGATGACATTGTACGATTACCGAAACGAAACCTCTTTGCTCCCCTCGCCTCTTCGCACGCTGGGCCTGACCACCACGTGATGAGGCGGCGGTTTGCATGAATTCGAGAACATGTTGAGACTCGACCCCATGTCTCCGAATAAGCTCCAGGGTAAGGCAGAACGGGTGATCGACCGCCTTTCGAGTGTTTCCTTGCAGTCCTTGCTTAATAGCAAGGTATTATGAAGTAATCCTCCATTGAATTGTAGCTCTTCCGGTACCTAGGGTATCACCCGCGTGCTGTTTCTCCTGATCGCTGTGGTCTGTGGCTGTGGGTTGTCGTGTGCGGGTTAGGCGGGTTACGCTACGGTCAGTCGGGTTGGGGAATAATCGCTCGCACGATATGGCCCCAAGGCGTACTGGTGGGTTGGGGACGCGAGGCCTTTTGAAACAATGGCTTAGCCTCGCTGAGACATGCTTGCTCATGTTGATTTGTTACGCGTGTCTATAGTGGCTTGGACTCGGGGGCTGTCTTTCACTTGGATTTATCTCGTACTGCCCACAGTTCACATCATGCATCATAACTAACCTGCAATGGGTTATCCAAAAAACCGTAGGGCCATGCACTATACTTTAAAAAAAATCGGTCGTGGTTAATTCACTTGGTGTGTGATGCTGGCCGATGTAACAACTACTGCGATGCGTTGAGAAGAAGAATCAAAGCTACCAGACTGTCAGTCGATGACCCAAAGAAAGAAACCACTTCAAAATCGAGTAATTTTTTTAAAAATTTTTTTTTTGGCTAATGGCGCGATGCCAACCCAATTAGGGGATCAGAGCGGCCCAACAAGCACCACTACAGCAAGAAGAAAACTTTGAGTGAAAGTATCGTACCTGATACCTCGCAGCCTAGATACCCAGATATGTAGTACCCAAATCTAATAGTGGGCTTGTGCCCGCATCGCGAGAAGCATCTTGATACCTTAGCAAGCTTAATTTAAAATAAATATATTTCCTCCTTTATCCACTATAGAAGGATAAGTCCGTACTGCCTCTGTCGTTTACTCCCAGTCAGTTTAATCTTCAACATTAATATTAAACCAACCTGAAGACCTTCATATAACCACAACCGTAACAACAATCACCATATAACAATAACCACAACCACAACTACATCCCTTTACTAAATATCTGTTCCATTCTATAGTGTTAGAGTTCGAGGCGGTAATAACCCCATCGTGAATAAGTACTAAACCTAGGAGCTGCATACCGACGATGAGGTCGCCATGATAGTCGGAAACCCTCATCCTGACCAGAATTTACACCTTATGACGCTATTACAGGAAGTACAGAGAAGCTCACTGACCAGCTTCGTATGCCCTGTGTCTAATGACAACCTGGGTTTGGAACAAGTGGTCGCAAACCGAGTAACAGTAGCTGCGTCCTAGCGGGCCTACCTTTGTGGTAAGGAGGAGAGACAAGCTTTAGGTGCAAGCGTCTAGGTTCTTGTTATACAATGCGAGCTTACTGAGGAAGCTTGGGCCGGCTTACCCGAGAGGATTTATACTCTGCTGTACTAAATGTCGCCTCTCTAAACTGGCGAGGCTTTAGATTGCCGTGGTGTTCTACTGAGCTGGGGAAGTTAGGAAATCCGGTTGAATATGTTCCCAGGAAGAGGAAAGGATACAATATACTTCGCTTTAAACGTATAAAAAGAACCAAACATCGCGCCAGGATTCTCGAATAGTGAGCACACAGGTTTGTCTATCTCGATGTAGATGAAATATTGGCTGCGCTACAACGCTCAATAGCCACCTCCTCCTCCTTGCCATCACCCGCGATATCACAACGACATTCTTGAAACTACCCCCAGCCTCCGCCATTGGTCACCGAAGCAAGCATGCCCTCCTTTACACCTCGGTCTCGAGGTGGGTTGCCGAGCCCTCCTCGTCCCGCGAAGTCTGATGTACACCGTCCTGTACATCTCCGCATTCCTCGAGATGGTCGATAAACGTCCTCGTCGTGAAGAGACGTCGGTGGTGGTATAGATGCTCGTCGTGTTCCGCACACCCGATGCAATGAAATCCCCACTCGACGCTCTGCGACTCTCTATCCAGCCACGGAACATGGGAGGCGGCAGCAAATACCCACGGGTTGGCGCCCTTGTTCCGAAGGCCTTGCCTGACGCCGTGGTCTTCTCCCTCGTGCTCAAAGAAGCTTACGCCCCATTGCTCGAGGGCCATCTCGTGATCATACAAGATCGTGACCCGGGACTCGGCGATCTTTCTTTTCTTTGGCGAGTATCTTCCGGGAATGGCCCTCATCTGGGGCAGATTCTCCAGCTTCAGGCGGCCCCCGAACCAGTCGACGGCCTGCTTCTGGGTCATTGGACGGTAGGCCCCGGCGTTCAACAGGCAGCTGTAGCAAACCCTGTTGAAGGTGACGAGGTACATGTAACCGCCAAAGTCACCGCAAACTTCGCATCTGGGCTCACAAAGCTTCTTCTAGAGAGCCACGCAAGTGATGTCACGAGCTGTGCCGATGGCGAGAATGCCCCTCAGGGTCTTGGGAGCATTGGTGGAGATGGCTCTGAATTGTGGAAGTGATTCGACGATTTCGGCGGTCCGTCTGTTGGCAAGTCGAAATGCAACCAAACTTCGCATGTCGAGTCGTAGGAGAATTTCGCCAAAGAGTTCGGAGGGCAGGACGTCCAGTGATCCAGCATTGGTGATTGGTATATGGCGTATGGAGGCTGGCAAGTCCGGGAGGTTGTCGTCGAGGGTGTGGTCTTCGGCATGGGAGCTGGTGTAAAATTTGTCGGACAAGTCCATATCATGAGAGATCGAGTTATTCTTGGTCATATTGAAGTTGGGTTGCGAATGGGACGGCGTATTGAGAAGTGTAACTGGTATGTGCTCTCGAAGAATGTTGCAATGAGGCGAAGAAGTGAAATTGAGTGACAAAGGAGACTGTGGAATAAGATGAAAGGCCCACTGGTGCCTCTTCGTAAATGCTTTCAATGAGAAGACGTGATGTTGAGTGGAGAAAGAGATGGTGTATCGAGAAGGGTAACTTGTATGCGGCCTCGGGAAATGCTGAAATGAGAAGAAGGAGTGATGTGAAGTTGCGAGAGAGACGTGTATTGAGACGGGTAGCTTGTATGTTGGAGGAATGTTGCAATGTGAAGAAAAAGTGATGTAGATCTGTGAGAGAGACTGTGTATTGATACGGATGCCTCACTGGTATGCTTATTCGTGGTGTTGAGGCATGAAGATGAAGGAGACAAGAGGGTGAAGAGGATGAAGAAGAAAGGAATCCTCGAGAGCTCCGCGAAAGAACCCTAAATACCAGGAAAATATCAAACGATCTATTCACTGCAGGACACCTTATTGTTCTTATTGTCCCTACTGAGCAGTTGCAATAATCCAATGCCTTTGGCACTGCAGACTGACAGTGGTGACCTAGCCAGTGTAAAAGCCTGGCGGCAAACTGGCACCTCTATTGGCTGCACTCTCCCCTCATCACGTAGTGCCATCTCTGAATGGAAATGCATTAGATGCATATTAATGTTACCCATCAGCTAGAATAATAGTTGAAAGCCAAGGAAGGGTTTGAAGTAGGAGGTTATCTCAGTATATAGATACAGATACGGATACTTGACAAAGATGGGTAAGGTATTCACTGCATTTCTGAACCCTGAATTATGCATTGAACAGTCTCTCTTCTATCCAATCAGAAGCAGCTAAATGGCGGGAACAGCTCCGACTAGACATGAAAGCGGCATGGCTTCAGGTACTACCCTGCATTCCCCTCCATGGTTCCACCAGCCATTGGATCCCCTCTGCCAGCTTGACTCGGGCTGCTGCCATTCCGGCGTCGGGTAGCTGCTCCGCTGGCTCGTTCGCTGGCTGCTGCATCGGTCGACTGAGGTGCTACTCCCCCCCTCCCCCAACCCCGCGGCTGCTCCCGCGTGGGCCGATTGACCGACCGTCACCGAATCTTGGAGCTTCCATTCCCTCCAAAGCCACCGTTTTGATCGAGCTGTTGGAAACATCACGCATTCTTGTGAGCCCAGTCGTTTGGCGGCCGCCGGTCTTCTTGTTCATTTGCGAGCTTGCATCCCCATCTTTCCCACGCTTAATACATGCCCTTATCTTGACAGTCTTTTTTATCACTATCTGTCGTCTCTCACTTCACGACCTGCTGACCCCTTTACTTGCACCGCATAACCTACTCCAACCTCATTTCCCCCGCCCTTCAACGACCGAGCGCTGCCTCGCGTGCCTCGAGACCCTCTCCACCTCTAAGCTTGCACAAGAGTGTGTGGTCGAGGCAATTCCTGTGTGTCTCATTGTGCTCCGTTGCACCTGATTAAAGGCCCTGGCCCTGACGCTGACGTCGTCCATTGTGCTTAGCATCTGCTGCTGCGGTACCTTACATCCTTAGCCGCGCCACTACGTCCTCTCCGCCGCCATGTTTGGCAACTTCACCTCCTTTGGTAAGCATCAGGGCCCTCCTTGTATCATTCTATCTCATGACACCCACGCCTGCTTCTCACCTCAGGCTAATCGGCGTGTGATGTTTCTCCTCGTCCTCGCCATCACCCTAAAAACCCTCACCCCGCTCTCTCTGAACCCATGCCGAGCTCCCTCCCTCTTGTCTCATCTCTCTCTGCCCCTCCCCCACACTTTATCCTGTGCCTCCACCCTGATAGACCTCACATCTAAACTTCCATTGTACCAGCCGGCATCCCGGCAAAGTCCAAGATAGATCCAAAAGATGTACCGCCTCCTACGCCTGTTACGCTCCCTCGTTTCCAGCCCTTCGCCCACGATGACGACCCTGTCGACACGGCCTCCGCCCTTGCGTCGCTCCTCCAAAACACGGGCCGATCCACCGCCGCTCTGGGGCCCCTTGGCTTCGCCGCCATCGGCCTCAACCTGAACCTCGATGCGAAGGCCACGGATCTCATTCCCGACCCCTCCTACATCCCAGACTTTGATGAGTGGGACAGGCTGTCTTTGGATGAGGCACGGGACAAGAACCAGTCCACTCGGAACCCCATCAGAAACGGGAATCTCTCCCCGGGATGCCAGGTTTATCTCGAACGCAAGAAGGAACTCTCGAACCTCAATGAAGACGCTTTTCGAACCGTGCGAAGACTCCCAACGCCCAAGGGAAAGCAGCAAGCTCGATTGGGGAACGCCTACGAGTTCTTCCGCTGCTTGGAAGCCTTCACTTCCTTCTGGGACGACCCTACCCAGCCTCCACTGCTCCCGCCATCCCCCGAAGCCTCTCCCGAGGCGACTCCGTCTGCAGGAGCGGCGAACTCGGAAGAAGCGAAGCCTGCGAGCCCGAGCGAAGTCGACGGGCCTTCGTACTTCCGCACCAGCCCCGGTTCGACCATGCCTCCTGAGTACCGAAACAATGTCATGTCGGCTTTCATCAAGCTCGTGGCTTATGATTTTGGCTGCAACGTGTCGCCGTCTCGCGTTGAGCCTCGCCTCCACTTGACCTCCCCGGTGGGATCCAGCCCTCGCAAGACCTACTGCCCCTCCGGCTGCCTTTTCGTATTCCAGAGTCCGACCACTCGCGAGGCTGCCCGCGCCGGCGTCGTCCACGGACCGGTGGCGGCTGTCAGCTCTAGAGGAACCACCGACTTCACTGTGCCAGACCCCGAGACGGCTCAATCATTGGATCTTGCCCGGGAGATTGTGGCCGCACTGATCACGGCCCAACATCGCGCGCGAGAGGGCAAGACCGAGAAGCGTTTCGGTGACGGACAATGGTGGACCACCGAGAAGCGGTGGGGAGGCGGCCCTGGAGGCCCCATCGGGCGTGAGATTGAGAAGGATTCGGTTCAGGGAGACAAGGACACGAAGCCTAGCGACGAGAATGGCTTGCCAGTCTCCAAGAAGCCCCGCAAGAACATGAGCATCTACGATAACTACCGCATGGTCAGACCTCCCTCGTCGACCTGGGACAAGAAAGCCCAGTATGAAGCCATCGGCAGACGAAAGGGCGCCGACTACGACGACATCTTCGTGATGAGCTCGCTGTTCCATCATTTCTCGATTCTCCGCGTGAGAGTACCCAACCGCTTGCTCGAGGCCCTGGACGGGGCGTGCAAGCTGGACTCGGCCAAGCGTAGCTGGGGCAAGGTTGAGGCCTGGAGAAGCCCCTGGTACGATCTGTTCGATACAAAGCAACGCCTGGAGGCTCTCAGGCTGGTATGGGGCATGATGGCATATCAGATGAGAAAGGACACTGGATCTGACGAAGACGTCAACATGACGAATGCCTGAGCCCTTGTGAGGCCATATGGGTGCTGATGGTTAGGAAGCCAACTATTTACCCATGAATTTGGCGGGATCTTTTTATCCGCCACATGGAAGCACAGAATGAGCGAGAAACGCAGGACCAAACACAAAAAGATAGATTTTAGACGTTATATCTAGGCTATCGATACACAGCAACTGTCTATACACATCAAATGCCAACGAGTTCATGTCAAAGAGTTGAGGACTCAGAATTACACGTCGTGATGGGTCCAGGAGGTCGAGATAGAAGTGAGTCGCCCAGCCAATTACGTTGATTGATACACACACCTGGGGATAGTACAGCCGGCCCCCAGACTAGATGGGGGCTGAGCTTCCGGTCCCTTGCAGCAACTCGGCACGTCATCGCGGACACTTGGACGAAAAGGGGGGGGGGGTTTGCGTGCTTCCACTTGCAGTGTCTCAAGTGCCTGGGTCCGAAGTACATGATAAGACCACTACGGGAGTTCCGAGGACCGTGACGTCGGGACGGGGATGACAGATCCCCAGGGGAAGTAAGCGAAACGGGCACTTGGGATATGCAGATGGTGAGCCAGCCACTTTTGGAGGATCCTTTCGAGAATGGGGAGTTGCATGATGTGTGATATTCTGCAGGCGCAGGTGAGCGTGAGACATCCCGAGACGAGACAGAGATAAGGAACACAAAAAAAGACGACGAGATCTTGACGGAATGTCGGCCAGGTCCGGGAGAGCTGGATCGACAGGCTGGAGTTGCGTACTACGAGTGAGGACGATGAACACAGGCACGCCATTTCATCAAAGGAGGCAGCCCCAGGGTGCATCATGGCATGGCAGGGCCCAAGCTTGGCTCCCGCAGCGTGCCAGATTGGCGGGTAGGGCGGGTCTCCCTAATCCCCCCAAATGATAACCCGCCTTCTCTAAGGGCGTGTGCATCAACCAGCTGAAGGGGGATAAGCTGGGGAGTGAACAACCGTTAGCTGAGGGTTTGGGGGGGAGACCCGGCCAAGCTGTCTGCTTGGTGTTTTGCTGCAGTCGTCTGTGTTGGTGGCACGCGTGGCTGCAGGGCTTGTCTTGATCGAGGGAGAGGCCCGCGTGGCATGGCAAGCCTGCTCCGGGAGGACGGAGGAGGTTGCTTGTTTGGTGCTAGAGCTGGGAGGCTCTGGCATGGACCGGAGATGATACGGGAAAGAGTCGAGCGTGTTGGTGGAAGGTTTGGAGGAATATGAGAAATACGCTGGTGGAGATTTGACTTTGGATGCTTATTAGGTAGCAGAAGTTGGGAACTACCCAGGTAGGTAGACTTGTTGAACAAGTGCATCGAGGCTATACAGAAACCGTGCCTCTGGTCCTGGCAACCTGGGTATCTCTTCGTCGTCATACGTTTTAGGTCTTCGAGGTCCCAATGACACGGTTCTGACAACACAACCCCGTCCAACTGAGGCCCTCAATGGGCCAAAGCCTGCCTCCATGTCGTCCTAATTCAAACGGTAACAAGCCACACAAATCCACCGGGAGCCACACCCTCTGTCCCAGAAAGAGTGACGTGGCCCAAGCTCCCGGGCAGCAAGCCACGCCAGCCCCACACCCCTGCAGTTCCCCGCTCAGCTCGCGGCTGAGCTACCTCCTACAGCTCCTGATTGGCCATCCAGGGACGCCTCAGCCCTGCTTCAGCTGTCGGCATGCCCGTCCGCCTAACCCAACTGGGAGGATCTTCGTGCCGCAGGCGGGGAGGCTATCGGAAAATTTCAGCCATCGCTTGCTTTCCTTGTGACGACTTGAACGCTGCCCTTGCTTCGGTTGTTGTTTTGATTTACCAATGCACACCCTCCCCTGCTGTCATTATCCACGGCCTGGCCCGCAGTTCTCGGGGTTTGGGATGCCAAAAGTTATTGCTTTTGGCTGCGTTTGATGGAAGAGACGAGGGCTTCGGAGATGGCACAAGGAGCGGAGGCGATTGAATAAACCCCACGTGCTTTGTTGGTCTGCGGTGGGAATTAAAAATTCACGGATCTAGAGAAATCTCCGTCCTCCTAGAAGCGCCCAGAGAACCGAAGTCCAGCTGTCTATTGGGTCCTGGATGTGCAGTGAATGTTGCTCAGGTCTTCCTCATCCATCCAGTGCTTAACGAAACCCTTGTTCGATAAGCTGCATCGGGATCGCCGTTGCGCCGGGTCGGGAGCGGCGCGCCGAAGCATGCATGCTCAGCCTGACAGGGGTTGCTGTCAGAGTAAAAGGCGGAGGAAGAGAAGAAAAAAAAGAGGACTAAGATCTTTGTCCCCGAGACGTTGAGTGTCGTCAGTGACAGGTGATCAGCTCAGGCACGAAGATTTCAGAATTGGGGGGGTTGCTCCGCGGCTATGGATTGGATCTGCGTGCTTGGGGGAGAAGCCGGGGATGGGGTCACGATGGGTGTTGGCGGTTAGGGCTGCGGCAGGGATAAGGGGGCGCCTCACCCAGGTGGACAGGGGGTGCGGACCAGCAGAGACAGATGTCAAAAGAGATGTTCACGATGCGGTGTTGCATCTCATAGGCTCTGAGGAGATGACGGTCATTTCCAGGTAAGCAGTTACCAGCTCGTTGGGTGGCGGAAGCCAGGGGGTGTGAGAGACCGGGGGGGGGAAGAAAACTTGTGGGGTGTAGGGCGGGCAACGAAGCATATTTTGATGCAATTCCAAACGCAGTAAAACATCATCAAGCATCACGAATGCTGGACCACGAATGCGGCTTCGGGACCCCGGCGGTTGCATTCGGTCTCGTCCGCGTTGTGGATGGATTGGGTAGGATGTCCGTGATGGAACGTCTGGAAACGGATGCGGTTTTCGCAGCATGCGGCATGATATCACAAAGCAGCAGAATAAACGCTGAGAGAGCAACCTTTTCCTGGTAAACGACGTCAGATGGAGATACCGGTGAAGAGTTGCAACGGCGACGGCAGAGCCACGATAGCCGGGATTTGTCTCAGATGGAGGGAGATAGCTGACGGGAAATTCCATTCCCTAGTTTGATGGCGCTGCGTCTTGGTGGTCTGGACCACGGAGCGCACTTGGCATCACGGCCGGAGAGCATGGGGGTTTAGCGAAACCAGAAACCGGCAATTGCAGTGGAAAAGAAAAGCAAAAGGGTGGGAAAGCCAAGAAGAGCCGCAATCGCGGGAAATCTCAGATGACATGGCCTCTGAAATGTCTCAAGAGGCTCAAAAGAGTAGCTCGTAGATCGGCAATACTAGCGACCCTGTCTATAAGACCTCCAGCTAAGGAACTACTCAGATGAAGAGAGATTGACGGTGTCGTCGTGTGCCTGAATCTCAAGTTGCAATGCTACACAGCACAAAAAGCAACAAACTGACAGCAGCAAACTCCGGGCGTGGGCATGGAACAGAAGGGATGGGGGGTGGGTACTCTCAATCCAGACAATTACATGGGCCAAGGCCAAAGCCAAAGGCACGCGCATCACGTCACGCAGCATCTCGACAACACCGAGCTACCGACAAGGTACGGCGAGTCAAGGTGCTGACACAAAAGTGGTCAGCGGTGCTTGGCCGACGACACACAATCACCAAGGAACCTGGAGGCGAACAAACCCCGGGGAAGGGAAAGATTCGGCCGGGTCGGCAACATGACTACGTAACTCCGTAGTAATGGATAGCACGATAAAACCAGAGAGGCCTCTATCCCTGCACAGCCAGACCGCAAATAATCATCCTGAACAACTCAAGCTCGTTTGAGGTCGTCACAAGTTAAAGACGGAACCGTTTAGGGCTATGCTGGCCAGATGGAGCTCATGCTGTTTCCCAGATTAGCCATCCCAAGACCAGCCTATTCTCCAAGGAGCGCTTCTCGTCCGCTGTATTGCCCAGTGACTACTGCATCGTCTGCTGTAGCGCCCCTCGACTATCTCCGTAGTGGTCGCCCAGGTCGTCCACGCAGGCGACTTTGGGCGACAAATGTCTCCTCCACCGCCACCTTTTTTTGGCCGACTCGTGGACCCTTGACCCTTCAATTCTCTCCACTCAATCCACTCCCCTTCTCCATGCTCCATCAGCTGCCCTCCTCCCCACCAGCAATTGTCGGGTGTACTTCCGTTTCGGGGTTTCTGGCGCTGAACCATCTGCTCTTTGCGTGCTGCTGTGCCTCCATTGCCGAGCTGTTGAAATCGTAGGTGTTAGTTGGGGATGTGCTTCTCTGGGAATGGACGTTTGAATGGATATCTAAAAGGGCGAGGGGATCCCGCTCTTGTCGTCGTGCTTTTCCTCAGCTCCTTCAGCTTCAATCAGCAGCTGGCTTATTTTACAGAGACTCGAAGCACTGGTTGCAGGGTCCTCACATAATCAATCAATTGCCCGCCCACCAAAGTCGGCGCTGTCACGTCGTCACACGCCCCCCGACCTGACCCAGAAAGTTCCAGCTTGGATACGGCATTTCTCAGCATCGTCAAATCGACTTCTCCCTTTTCCGAGGTAGAAAATACCATTTTCAGACTTGACTGCCGTGTCTTGTCTCATCTTTGGATCTTGACTTGCCAAGAAAAGACGGACAACGAAGCACAGCTTTTTATTCAGTCGGCACATCCCAAGGCCGAGGCCATCCAGCCAGAAGAAGCACACCCAGACGCCCTCAAACTTGGCCGAATAATCACCCCAAAACCTGCACACCCTCCCCCCCTGCTGGCTATCCAGTTTTACTGTCTGTTTACAACTGGGTTCCTGGCCTCTCACTTTTTTTTATTTTTTTTATTTTTTTTTACTTCTTCTTGTCCTTGTGGTGGTGTTCTCACGCTCGTAACTTCTCGGCGCTCCTCGACCTTTATTAAACGGGCATCCGTCGCGTGCCGAGCATAAGCACCATAAGCAGCTTCCCTCCTCCTCTTTGGCTGGCGACAAAAACCTAACCTCTTCACCTCTTCACCATCTTCACCATTCTCAATCCCCCCGCCTTCAGCTTCAGCTTCAATAGACGACCGTGCGCGAGTGTCTCTGCTTTTAGCTTCTAATCGGCAGCCCTCCGCATTCTCTTTGTCTGTGTCTCTCCTCGGGGCGAATCGTCGACGCTACGGATACAGCTACGGCTACCTAGGACCTCCCTCGTGCCCCGCGCGTGCGCAACAAACAACCCAGCATCAGCAATCATCCACCCACCCACCGCTCACGGGGTCCTACGCGCGTGTTGCCGCTTGCAAGGGTACATCATCAACACCTTTATATCCGCTGCTGCGCCAAGTACCTCTTTTTTTCTCTTGGCGCTTGGCTGAGCTGCCGAACCCCGTCCTCCTCGACATCGACCTCCACCGAACCCGAGCCTAAGCCCGACCACATCCTCCAGCCATCAAACGACATCACCGCCTGGCGCTCGTGATACCGGCCATTCTTGCTCCTTGACATCTTCAACTTCAATCGCCCTTCCCTCCGGCTCCAAAACTCGCCCCTCGATCTCCATCTCGCTGCCCTGACATGTCGGGATATCCGGGCTACAATTCTGGCCGCTACGGCCCGCCGCAACCCCAATACCAGGGCAATTATTACCCGTGCGACCTCCCCATCCCATCCCATCTCCATCTCCGCTGTGCCTCTGCCCAAAAATGCCCATCCCCCGCATTCTCATGTGTCGATCGCCATGCCGCTTCCCGCCGCCTCTACTCGCCCAGCCATTCATTCAGCAGCTTTTGACTGACCTCATTTCCGTCTCAATAGACAGCAGCCTACCTACGGCTACCCGCAGGGTCAGCCTTCTCCTCAGCCACCTTACGGATATCACCAGCCGCCTCCTCCACAACAATACGGCGGCTATCAGGTACAGAATCCCTCGCTCGAATGTCCATTATGAGATGCTCCTGCTCGCTTCCCTTCTCGATTGCCAATCAGCCTAATCAACCTCATTCTGACATGCGCATAGCAACCTCAACCTCAACCTCAGCAGCAGCAGCAGCAGCAGTATGGCCACTACCAGCAGCAGCCCCAGGCTAACTACCAAACACGACCTGGTACGATACCCGCCCTCCCGACCGACTGGAATCACACCGATGCGGAACCAGCTAACGCTCCGTCAGGCCCCCCTCCTCCTCCCACAGCTCCTCAGCAATTCGGCCACGGTGCCCCCAATAGCTATGCCTTCAGATACTCCAACTGCACCGGCAGGAGAAAAGCCTTGTTGATTGGTATCAACTATTTCGGCCAGCGCGGCCAGCTGCGCGGTTGCATCAACGATGTCCGCAACATGACCGCCTACCTTTCGGAGCACTTTGGCTACAAGCGTGAGGATATGGTAATCCTTACCGATGATCAGCAGAATCCGATGAGCCAACCTACCAAACAAAACATCCTGCGAGCCATGCACTGGCTAGTGAAGGACGCTCGCCCTAATGACTCGTTGTTCTTCCATTACTCAGGTTCGAACCCAACCCTCATGACGCTCATATTCCTTATTTCAGACTGCTAACTATCGCAGGCCATGGTGGTCAAACCAAAGATCTGGATGGCGATGAGGATGATGGTTACGATGAGGTCATTTACCCCGTCGACTTCCGGCAAACCGGCCACATCACCGACGACGAGATGCACCGCATCATGGTCCGGCCGCTGCAGTCTGGCGTCCGTCTGACAGCCATCTTCGACTCGTGCCATTCCGGCACCGCCCTGGACCTGCCCTACATCTACTCGACACAGGGTATCCTCAAGGAGCCCAACCTGGCCAAGGAAGCCGGCCAAGGCCTGCTCAGCGTCATCTCCTCGTACAGCCAAGGCGACCTTGGCGGTGTGGCTAGCAACATCTTTGGCTTCATCAAGAAGGCAGCCAATGGCGACGATGCTCGCGACCGCGCTCTCAGGACCAAGACCTCTCCCGCCGACGTCATCATGTGGTCCGGCAGCAAGGACGATCAGACTTCGTGGGTGCCCCCCTTTCCTCAGTCTTACCCTACTTACCAGATGACCCCGGCTTGATCATCGGTACCTTTCTGTCTTGAATGTTTGGTTCGTGTCTTGTTGCTGGGATGGGTTTCCCAGCTTGTTTTTGGTCAGCGTGGTGCATGGCGTTTTCAGACTGGACAGGCGGCAAAAAAAAAAAAAATCGATGTATCTAGCGTTTTAATCATGTTTCTTCGGCTCGGGCACGCCCCAGATGTCAGATACAGCCTCCTTGCGAGCCTGTAGTTTGGCGTCTGGGGCGACGAGCTACGTTGGATCGGCCGGGATCCTCCCCCTGCTTTTACACCGTCGATATCCGTCATGGGCCAGCAGCTAACCATTACATACAGTGCCGATGCGACCATTGCCTCCCAGGCCACCGGTGCCATGTCCTGGGCCTTTGTCACCGCCCTGAAGAAGAACCCCCAGCAGAGCTACGTCCAGCTCCTCAACAGCATCCGCGACGAGCTCTCCACCCGCTACACCCAGAAGCCGCAGCTCTCCTGCAGCCATCCTCTCGGTACGCCCCCCTTCTTGACACCAGGTGCTTCGTGCCTCATACTGACTCATCTCGCAGACACGAATCTGCTGTTCGTCATGTAATGTATATACCCATGGTCGGGTCTCTATCTTGTACATGGAACTGGAATACCCCGAGCCCTCACAAAAGTCGGCTATCCCTTGCGGCATGCAGGTAATGGAGAAACTGGATGGTTGGGCTGGATGACTGAGTGGCAAGGGAAACAGTAGTTGGAATAACGTTAACCTGGGTATCACGATGGGAGGCTGGCTGTCTGCAGGTTTGGGTGTTTAGTCGTTTTGTGTCTTTTATGGCTTTTTTTTGGTCCTCGGCTGTTGGTTGATGGGATGCACAGGCTTGGAAACGTCTTTGCTTCTCGTACAGCACGGAGAGGAAGGAAGAAAAATAAAAATAAAATCAAACAATTGATTGAAATGCTCATATTTTGGATTGAATGCCTTCCGAAAAGCACAACTTCGTGATGCCGCTGCTTGCTCGCCTTGCCTCTGAACGCCATAATAACATCCATGTAGGTATCCATAACAGCCCCTAACCCAAAAAAAAATGCATCAAGCAATGCCCCCTTCCAGAAGAGACCACTCAAACAAGACTTTGACATAAGACAAAATGCCCTGTAGACCTGCTGTTCCACCCGCCCGTCTCATGAACCCAGCCTGTATCCTCCCGCATCATTCATCACCATCTTGGATAGTCCGCTTACGCCTCGGCTCGTACAACCTTGAGCTGTCGAGATCGCTTCACCTTGCGCTGCTCCTCCGCCGCAACGACAAGGCGCTTCCGCACAGTCTCCTGCTTGGCCCAGTTGCGCGCTGAGAGACGCGCGCGGGCTATGAAGCGCGCCATGACGAGGAAGGTTCGCAGAGAGGGCTTGACGGATGGCGAGTTGGCGGCGGTGGTGTGGCTGGGGAGGGAGAGAGCCTTTCTGTTGCCGAGGAGGTTGGTGCGGATGTCCTCAAGCTCGCGGAGTTGGGCCTTGTTGCTGGATGGTTGTTAGCGGTGTGAAACGTAAAAAGGGGTGTTCAAGAAAACTTACCAGGCGTTGGCGACGTCAAGTTGGAGTTGGAGGAACTTCTTGGCGTACGCCGCATCAGCTCGGAGAGACGCCTCACGCTGGAAGCGGGCTTGCATCCACTCCATCTGCATCACCATGCCTCGCAACTCCTTCTTGTGACGCTCCTCGGCGCTCTCGGCCGCCCGGATCACCGTCTCGAGGGCTTGATCGGCTCCCTCGATCGTCTCCATGGCCTTGCGGTCTGAGCTTGATCGCCGCTCCGATGTCTCGGCTCTGGCTGCGACAGCAGAAGCCTTGATGCGCTCCAGGTCCTTCTGCAGCTTCTCAGCACTCATGCGGAACGCAGCTCGCTCGCTACGTGCGCGTTCGAGCTTGCGGCGGAGTGAGCCCTCGGATGCAACAAGGCTGTCGATGATTTCCTGCTGCTGGCGCACGTCGTGCTCCAGGTTCTCCATCTCTGCCCGGCTCTTCCGTAGTTGTCGGTCCTGCTTGCTGGTATCTGTCTGTTGCGCTGCCATGGCATTGCGCTCGCGCTCCGCCTTGTCGAGTTGATGTTTCATGCGCCGAAGAGCCCGCTCGTGTTGAGCCGCCGTGTCCTCGGCCTGTTGTCTTGCCTCCTCAAGAACCTCTTCAAGTACTATCTTCTGGTCCTCCAGGTCTTCTAGTTGTCTCTGCAGGTCTTGGGAAACTTGCATGGTCTTGCGGTCGGCTTCTCGGCTCTTGGATCGCAAGTCATGGATGGACTTTTGAGCTGCAGAAAGCTGGCTTCGGAGTTCTGCAACCTCTGTCTTGCGGCCAGAGTCACTGGTGGACGACCTTGGAGTTGCGATTAAACGGGACACCTCGGTCTCGTGGACCTGGCGCTCGAGTTCGGCAATCTGGCGTTTGAGGCCCTTGACCGTGTCTCGGTTGGCGGACTCCTTCTGGAGGAAATCAAGCTCCTTCTGGCGGGCCGCCGAGAGATCTTTGCGAATCAACGACAGCTCACTGTTGCCCTCGGTGCTCCCGGAAATCTGGCGCGTGTTGAGTTGGGTTTCGTAGTCCTCGATTCGGCGTTCGAGGTCGCGAATGGTGCGTCGGGCGGCGGAAAGGTCATAGTTTTCTGTCGACGACGACTGTCGCAATTTGGTCTGCAACTGAAGAATCTCTTGGCCCAGACGCTCCTCCTCTTCGGCCGCCTTCTCAATCTCCTCCTCGAGCGTCTTCTCTACCGTGTCGCGCTGCTCCATCAGAGCCTTGTTTTCATCTTTGAGGCGACGTACTTCGTTGTCGAGTTTTAGCTTTGCGGTGCGGAGATCTAGTCGTTCCTGGTCAACACGGAGCGTCTCGTTGTCGTAGAGCTTGGCCCGGCGAAGTTCGCCATCGAGTTCGTCTCTCTCCGCCTTGACTTCAGCCAGCGAAGAGTTGACGGAGTGCAGTTCGAGGTTGATCTTTGCCACTTGGTCTTGTAGAGTCTGTTTCTCCTTGGTGATCTTGTCAAGCTGAGAAGTTGCATCTGAGAGCTGCCACTTCAGTCGCGTCACAGATTCCGTTGACTGCTGAGCGCTCTGTTCAGAGGCGGCGTTTGCGGCCTGGGCAGACTCTGCTCGTTGGCGCCAGGTTCTGAGTTGCTCCTTGAGATCATCGACCTCAAGGTTGGCCGCTTCAGACGAATCCGCCCGTTGACGCAATGTCCTGAGTTGCTCTTTGAGGTCATTGATCTCATGGTTGGCTGCTTCGGATGAGCCTGCCCGTTGGCGCCAGGTCCTGAGCTGTTCCTTGAGGTTGTCGATCTCAAGATTGGCAGCTTCAGCTGAATCTGCCTGCAACCGCAATGCTTTCAATTGTTCTCTGAGGCCGTCGATTTCCCTTTGCGCTGCTTGAGATGACGCGGTTTGGGATGAGGCAGTTCGTTGTCGTAGGGACTTGAGTTGGTCCCTTAGATCGTCACACTCTCGCCTGGCCGCCTCGAGCTCGTGACGCCCGGCCCCTTGCTCCTCATCTAATGTTGTTTGCAAGACGTCCACCTCGTCCTCTAACGCCGTGACCTTGCGAACTTGTGTCTGATAGTCGATTTGTGTCTGTCGAAGCTCGTCACGAACAGTGGAAAGTTCATTGCGCAGGTTTGTCAATAGGGTCTGTCGCGTTTCGAGCGCATCTTGAAGGTCCTCGATTTGCCGTGTCAGAACCCCTTCTTCACTCCTGTGCCTCTCGTTCTCGCTCTGTATGGCAGCTTGAAGTTTCGACTCCTTATCGGAGAGGGTTCCTTCAGCTTCCTTGAGACGATCAATAGTTCTTTGTAGGCCAGCTGCCTTCTCCTCCGCACGATCTCGCTCGGATTCAAGATTGTGCTTCTCCGTCTCCCACTTCTCGCTATCGTTGTCGTAGAGGTTGTCCTTTTCGCGGATTTCGGCTTGGAGGTCGGAAATTTCATCGTTGAGGCGATCCATCTCGACCTTATACTGGCCACGAATGTCTTTCTCAATCTCAAGCGCATGCTCTCTCTCCTCGGCGAGGCCCTCCTCAAGATCCTGGACTTCCCTTTCTAGTTTTTCAACCTCTCTTTGAAGAGATTTCGACTCGTTTGTGAGCGCATCGTGTCGAGATTGAAGGATGTTCTTGTCGTCGGAGCGAGCATGGAGATCGGCCTCCAGCTGCTCAATATTGGCGGCCAAGGAGCCCCGTTCACGCTCAAACTTTTCTTGACTCTTCCTGAGTTCCTTGACGGCGGACTGCAAAGACTCCTTCTCCTGGTTCACCTTTGTGTGCTCTTTCTCCAAGGCTGCGTACTCCTGGCCGGACCTGTCGAGGTCTTCCTGCAGGCGAGAAATCTTCTCTTCAACTTGTCGAGAAAGCCCCTTGGTGACCACGGACTTGTTGGCCATCTCTTCCTGAAGCTCTTCGAGGTCGTTCTCAGCTCGCTCTTTCCGGGACACGGCGTCCTCCATCTTGGATTTTGCGTCCTCAACCTGTTCCTCGAGGCGACGAACGTTGTGCTCGAGATCTTGAATCGTGTCTTTGGCTTCTTCTAGCTCCTCGTTGTACTGGGCCTTCTCTTCTAACGCCAGCATCTTTCGTTGAGCGTCCTTGGCTTTCTCTTCCGCCTCTTCCACCTTGTCCTTGAGGTCCTCCATCTGATCCTTGAGACCTTCTAGTTCGTCCTCGCGTTCGGTGAGTAATCGATCCTTTTCTCGAAGGTCTGCTTCCATGTCTCCGATGTCGTCCTGTAGCTTCTCGACCTGGCCGTTGTCTCGCTGCCCCTGGTCTAACTGGCGTCGAAGATCTTCGATGTCTGCTTCACGATCCTCTAGGAGCCGCCGTAGCTTGTCCATCTCGCCTTGCTGGCTCTGGTCGGCATACTTGCGTTTGGCCTTGTCCTGGAGCTCTAGCATCTGTTGGCGGTAGCTCTCGAGGTCCTTCTCGGCAGTCGTTAAGTGTTTCTTGTATCGGTGGAGCTCTCGTTGCATCGTGACCTTGTCGACCTTGAGTTCGGTGTTCTCCTTGAGGGCAGCTTCACTAAAGCCAGGCCCAGCTTTTCGGAGTGCCTCCTCGAGGAAGTGAATCTTGAGTTTGAGACCAAAGTTCTCCTTCTCGATCCGATCAATCACGTTCTCCTGCTCCCGCAGCGATAGCTGATTGCCGTCTTGAAGAGGGCCTTTGTCGCCGCCTCTTCTGTGGGGAAGGGCCATTGGGGTGGACGCAGCGCTACTGCTGTCGACCTCTGGCATGGTGTTCTCCATGTACGATTGATTGCGCGAGCCTGTGTACATGGACGTGTCCATGCGCGGCACGGGAGTCAGATCGCCCTCGTCGATTTTGTCCAATGCAGGCGTATTCGGCACGGCAGTGCCATTCTCTTTTCCAAAGCGCCGCACGCTGTTTCTGGTGGCCGATTTGAGCAAGGGCGTGAACTCGGCGCCTCCGACGCTTGGAGGAAGATTTCGACGGTCGGCCAAGGGTCCTCTCTGACGCGGGGTGCGAAGGTTGACGCCGTTGGAGCGGCCATTGCGGAGCTGCTGAAGGAGATTGCCGTCTTTCGGAGGGGATTGAAACGATGCCTCTTGAGATATGTCTGCAAAGTCAGGCTGTCGGCTGAGGTAGGTCGCGTCCCCAATATTTGTTCGCGGGGTGTCGAGCGCGCCGCCAAAGTCTGGCTGGACCATGGTGGCGGTCGTGGGTGAGTTGTTGTGAGCCTTAGGGATGCCGTATGTCGGGGAGGCAAGGCATGATACAGAGACAAGAGCCCAAGCGCTGATAGGAAATCGACAAGCCTCTGTACAGGGACCTCGAGGGTTGCTGAGGACGGGTTTGTTTAAGTGATAGAAATCAAGATAAAGTCGGGCCAGGTAGGTACGTAAAGACGGGATCAAGCGCGGCGGGCTATAAGCCAACTTTGAATGCGCTTAGGGTGGGCAGGCGCGTTTTTTGTTTACTTTCTATCCCTTTCCGGCCTAGATGCAAAACAATGGTAACTAATCTGAACCAATTGCCGCCTTCCCCCGGCTTAGGGTCTGAACCAATCAAAGGAATGCCCACCGCATGACTCAGCGACGCCCCGATTATTGCATCGACCCCGGTAAGGGCTTCCCATTTCAGACCCAGAGGTGCGGTGCATGGATGATAACATCAAGCGGTCGGATGAGGCGATATGTAGGGAAGCGCAATGACATATTCGTGCTGTTGATCAGCAGCCAGCCCCTGGAATTCTGGACAATCAAAAGGCCCTAAACGCCTCTAACAACTGCATCGCACCAACCTGGAAGCCTCCTCCCACAACAAGGGTCCTTGCCTCTCGCATTTCTATGTATCGCTTCTCACCGCAAGTCAGTGTATCCCGGGATCCAAGGCGGCGCCATGTTCTTTTCCCAGGTCCCAGATGAGATAATCCAGCACCTTCTTTATTACATCCCGCCCGAAGACAACCTCTTGAGTTTTCAACTTCTGTCGCATCGTCTGAGGCGTCTTGGCAATGAGCCCATCCTTTGGAGATTTCACTGCCAGAGCAACTTCAGATTCTGGCATCCAGAGCATCATGTTCGGCGTCGGCTGGGGGAGCGAGCATCCGACACTCCATGGAAGGACCTGTTTATTCTGCGAAACCGCCGCAATGCGCAGCTTGACGTTCTCTTGAAGGAGATCCTCGCGTCCAAAGTGGGCCGCCTGAAGAGGTTCGAAAAGGTTTGCAAGTTCGGATACGACGCCAAAGATTTCCTCCTCGAGCAGTGCAGCGCGGACGGATCTGTGGAGGATGTTTTGGCGCGGCGGTGAGCATCCCCACGAACGAGCCCAATTTGGCTCGAGACTCACACACATCGCGATGCAGGTACTACAGCAAATCCCTCCTGGATAGTATCCACAGAAGCATCGCCGTCGAGGAATGGCACAAGCTTCAATCGGCAAGTCCTGATTCTGGTGCGCATTCTTCGAGTTATAGTCTCGAGCGAGCACTGGGCGCTTTTGATTTATTTGTGCTGCATGATCAACCAGGAGACCTCGATGATGTAAGTGCTCTCTCTGCGTCCTCTAAAACTTACGTGATGCTGACAACACCTCCGAGATCGCCCACCTTCTTGATGCAAAGGCTGCAGAGTTTCGGGATAGTAGGCCAGACTTCTACGAGTTAACCACACGGCAGAAAGCGTTGGCGCTGAACCGCTGGCTTCGGATGAACAACCTGACAGGTTTGCAGCATCCCGAGCGGAACTACCGAAACCTGCGGAATTGCCTCATCGGCCAGGCCTTGCGCCACGAGGACCATGACTCCATCCCCATCATCTCCAGCGCCATCTTTTGCTGCATTGCGGAAAGGCTGGGAATGCAAGCACAGTGCTGCGCGTTCCCAACTCACGTTCATGCCATAGTCTTCGCGGAGCAGGGCAAGACCTTGGACGGCGCTCCTGTTTCTCAAGACGGCGCACCTCTAGAGAGGCTGTACCTGGACCCTTATAGCTCCAGTGAGGAGGTTCCAATGGCTGATCTGCAAGCCATGCTATCTCAGTTTGGCTGGCAAACGAGCACCGATGTTTTCCTATCGCCCGTGACTCCCGTCGCCATCGCGATGCGGACAGCCCGAAACATCAGAGCCACGGCCGCCAGGGTGATCGAGGCACGGGACCAGGCAGAGCCTGAGCTCACGCGGCTCATTACCGGTAATGATTCATCCAACATCGACGCCGCTCTTTATTCGGCGCTGTGGGCATGCCTCCTGCTCACACCAGTCGACTCCTTCGAGTGGGATGAGGTCCTTGAGCCGTTCCTGAACCGATTTGCCAGGAGCTGGTACGAAGATGCGTGGCTGGTCGAGAAGTACATCTTTCCCCTGTACGATCGTTTTGGCCCCTTCCGCGAGAGAATCATTAGGAACAACCCCCGTCGCTGGGATGACCCACGCGAGGTCTTGGGCCTCGTGGATGAGCTGGACGAGCTCGCGCCGCCCATCTTCCGCAGAAATAGCGAGAGAACGCAACCTGTGCTCTACAAGATCGGACAAGTCTTTAAACACCGGCGGTACGGCTGGATCGGTGCTGTCAATGGTTGGACCGACCAGGGTACGCGGCGACTGCCCATGCCACACACCGTGGCTATTGACGAGACGCTGGACGATAACAGCGATACAGAACTACCAAACCTGGTGCGCCCTCGCAACCAGATTTTCTACACGTGCCTGTAAGTCCGCATTAGCATCTGCTTTCTTGCGTGCACTTGGCTGACGCTGTGACCAGACGCACGATGGGACCTGAGCGGCACGTTGTCGCTGAAGACAACATCGTGCTCATTGAAGACCCGAGCGAGGTTCCTGAAAACCTCTTCCCGCAAGCAGGGAAGTTCTTCAAGCGATTTGATGCTGAGACGTGTAGCTTCGTGTCCAACATCACGGAGCAGTATCCCGATGATTGAAACCACTTGCTCGTTTCGTTCATCCCCCCCTCCCCCCTGGTTTGTCACTTTATTTCCTTGCTTCAACATGCATGTGTCTGGTGCTTGGCGGAATACAGCCTCATGTTAGGCTCACGAAAAAATTCTGGCGTTGGAATGGAAAGCGGGTTGGGATGTTAGCGTCTGACTTGACAATCGTTTGATATGTTCACAAGACGAAAGTGAGTTGGCAGATATTGCTTGAATTTAGTACATTACGTTTGAGTTTCAACCCTTGTCCGTGATTTTCCTCGTTGATTAAGGGACCAAAAACTCCGTGGCTATACTGGGTGTTATGCGACTGAAAAGTTCATTCGTGATGTTGACCTTAGCTTCATATCGAGACATCATGACGCCTTGATGACATCTTCCAAGACGCTCTTTTCCGCAAGCTTCTTCATCCATTTATGCAGCGCAGGCCCATAGTCCTTCTTCCGGCCTTTAACACGCTGCTCATCATCCGCAATGGCGATTAGCTCAGCGCGGTACTCGCCCATGGCAGCCTTGGCCTCGATCATGAGCTCTTGGTGCGCCTCATAAGCACTTTGAGTGTCGAAACCGGGCTGTGTGATCTTCTGCTGTAGAGCTTCAGGGATCGGCGAGTCGGTGATGTCTGAAGGGCTGAGGTTGAATTCGGAGAGTTGGTTTTGGTCTTCCAGGTCAAGGGGTTTTGGGTCGACGGCAATGAGGTCTGTGAATGTAGGGCAGGATGACATGCTGGCGTGGAGGTGTCGAAGAGAGCCAGCGGCTCGAGCAATGGCCTGCGAGTGGGCGGCTAGAGGACTCTGGCATAGTGCGAGGAGGTTGAAAGATAGCTGGCTTTCTTCGTATTGCAGCATGCGGCCTTCGATCTGGGGCTGTGCGACGGTGGTCCAGTCACCTTCTGGGACGGGATCTAAGTAAATAGGTGAGTGCTCATCCATGAAGAAGTCAATGGCGAGAATTTGCACTTACCCAGTCTGTGAGGTTTACTCTGGAGGCCATCCAATTCCCAGACGTAGCCCCCCGCTGGAACATAGGCAATGAAGTGGAAGCCATAGTCGGATTTCGTCTTTTTCTTCCTGGGTGCCTTCCTGCCCTTCCTTGGGGCAGCGCGCTTCTTGGCCTTGGTAGACTTGGCCTCGGATGCCTCGTTTTCCAAACACAGGTCGGCGTTGAGATGGTCCATGCGGCGTGTGAAGGAGTTGTGGATGGTGCGGATGAAGCTGTTGTTGCTCAGCTGGTGGCCCCGCAGAGCAGTGTTTAGGTTCTTTGTTGATTCCTTGAACTCCTGGAGTTTGCTGCCTATTTCGATACCATCGGCATTCATGACGATGTTGAGCATCGCCACCGTTGCGCACGCGTTGTCTGTGGTCTACAAGGTATCAGACAAGGCTTCGTGACATGAGTGAGAGGACGCAAAGGAGTAGGTACCTGGTTTGCGAACCAGACGTCGCCCGGGTCTTGGTCCTCGCTGACTTCGTCGTATCCGGGGAGATACTGAAAGAGAAAAATGAGACCGTATACTGGCTGTCTAAGGAGTGTGAGCATTATGTTGGACGGGAAAGTGCAGGGTTGGAAGGACCCTTACGGGAGGAGAGCCAGAGAGTCTTGGTCAATGGTGAATATCTCCTGCGCCTTGACATCCCGGACGCCTAAATCTCGCAGTATTATGTTGAAGAAGGCCTGGCCTTCACTTAGATGCTTCTGGACCAAACAAGAGGGTAGTAAAACTTACTGGTTCCGACTCCAGCTCAATCCATCCCTCCCAGTCTTGGATATCTTCCGGACTCAGCGGCGCCAGCGCCTCATTGAGCAATTGGTCCAAATCCTTGCCGATGCCTTGGTTTGTGTCGTTTGCTGCCTCGCTCGCCTTGCGCTTGGGATTGCGTCTCGGCTCACCCATAGTGGCCGTCGCGTCGCCGTTCGGCAAGGGCTTGCTAGCAAGACGGCTTGACCGACGAAGTGAAGGGGTGTACGAGGCGTCTTCGCACTGCGGTGGATTGTCAGCTTGAGCGTCATGATCCATGGCGATTCCTTGGAAATTGAAGTGATGAGATGATGCGTCGGCAGAGGATGCAGATGGAGGAGCTCGCTCCGCGAAGGTGCAATGGAAGGAGAGGAGGTAGAGTTATTTGGGAGCCATGTAGGACCCGTTGCACGGTCTTTGTTTCGATATTGATGCAACACGCCCTGTTACATGAGTGAGATAGTTCGAATGAAGACGCTTTTGTGTGATATTTGGCCCGAGTTGCAGTTGTTGTAGTTGTCAAGTTGCCGCCAGAAAGCCCAAGCGTGCACCTGCCCAACTGCCATAACGGGGGACCTCTGGTTGTCACACATGGCATATGAGTCCGAGGGTGCAAGGCAATAGCCATCGGCAGTAATAAAAAGGCTAGCATTTTATCGAAATACACTGACCTTTGCTAATGGAGAGGCTAATCTCCAGCGCAACTCAAGACCACTGTCATCAGTAGGTATGGCGCGACTGTAGGTGAGCTTTAGCTACTGTGCCTTGATGTCGCGTGGGAGCAGGGCATAAGTCAGTCTCCGCTTGGTATTACTTCTATAACCGGTGACCTAAGCAATATCATAAGTGGCTTTGCTATGACGTGCACTCATGCCTGTGTTGTTTCGTATACTTCTCTCCTTAGGATTAGATGCTGAGGAGAGCTGGTTTCGTCTGTCTTGAAAGAGCCCCAAAATTTGGCCCAATGGCTGCAGATGTTTGGGGTGTTTCTGGCGCGAGATTGGAACTGGGTGGCCAATCAGTGCGATAAGCTAAGGTAGCTGGCAAAGCAGCTGGAAAGAAAGGGTCTACCAGAAAGATGTGAATGCGTGAGTCTTGAAAAAGAGAAATTCTAAAAACGCATGTACATAAACGATGAACTTGTAATACAGATTCGAAGTATACTATATAGGAGTCCTCCCCTTCTAAACCCTCAAGATGCCATGGAGGATTTCCCGCAATATCGATTACTGAGGTACCATGCGCCGCTGGAGCTGGGCGGGAGATGCCTTGCTAGGCACCGCTAGCTCCAGCCAGCAGGGGCTTTTTCACAGGTCGCGTCTTGACGTGACGCATTTCCCCAAAGAATTTCCCTTGTCGGTCCGTGAAAACCGCATTCAAAACATCAACCTTGAACGAGCAACAAACAAAATCGCACCCACGGTTCTTCAACCCTCACGACCGCGCAACAATCCCGTCGCCCTCTTGGCGCCCGATCAGCCGATTGCTCTTCCATGCTCCCCTTTTAGGCGCTCCTCTTCACCCCGGAATGCGAATGCCATGAGCGAAGCGACTCCCCGCCTGCGGTCTGGGTTCCCAGCTACCCCAGCTACCGCTGCTCAACGATACAACAACCAGCAAACCCCGAGCTCGGCCGGCTCGCCATCTTCCGGCAAGGGCTCCTCGTCGAAATCCCCCTCTCTACCTCTTGCTCCCGAGAGTGTTCTTTCCCAGACCGCCGTTAGCCAACCTGTCATCCCACTGACAGTCCTCGACGCCCCCCAGCAGCGTCTCTATGCCTTTGGTGTTTACGTCTTGCTCTGGGCATGGAAGCTCTACGACTGGCTCCAGGTGGTCGAGGATGGCGATACCTCGTGGTTCCTCTTCCTAAAATGGATATTTATCGACTTCGCCTTTCTCTTTGGCGTCCCAGAGCTAAGGATACCATGGCTTGAACTCTCTCAGCCTGTCGTCACCACCGTCTTCTCCCTGCACCTGGTGCTCAACTACATGCTCATGTTTAATATCCCAGTAGGTTGCCCCAGCAGACTCTATTTAACTCTGGACTAAACTGTTTGACCAGATCCCGTGGCAATCATGGATCCTTGGCTTCGCCAAAGTCCTCTACGACCGCGAAATCTCCGTCTCGGAGCACAACGTCAAGGTCTCCACCATTCTCAACAACCATTCTCTCATCATGGGAAAGCAGATTATCAACATCCTGCCCGAAGGCTCTGCTGTCCTCAATCCCGAGGAGCGCCCCTTCTGCCTGAGTGGGAAGCCCAAGAACGTTGCATCCTTGCCGATTTATTTCAACGCCAGCATCCCTGCCGAGATCGAGCTGATCCGAATCGACCTCGACACAAACAAGGAAGAGACGATCAAAATTCCGCATCGAGAAGTGAGCAGGGTTGCGAGGCAGATTCGGGAACACACGGCCGACCAGACTACGTCCGGCTTCCAGTGGGACTATCCGGTTAAGAAGCCGGGTGTCTATCGACTTGGGAAAGTTTTGGACGAGTACAAACTCGAGGTTCAACGGACCGCCAAGGATACATATGTCGTCCCCTGCCCTGAGGCAAGGATTCAGGCCTCGACGGATTCCCAGAGATGTATCCAAGACCTCTCGGACCTCTCCTTGCAGGTGTACGGTACGCCTCCTTTGAAGATCGTGTACAGCCGCACGATCAACGGCAAGGACCTCAGCTTCCATTTCCAGAGCCTTCAGCCTGATGGCTTCTCTTCGCCTCTTCTTGGCGCTTCCTCGAGTCTCATCCCCGAAGATCAGGATGACATTTCGTGGGTCGGACCATCCAAGGTCACTGTTGGCCTTAATGAGTCAATGACCTCCTCGGGCGACTGGGAGTACTCTGTCGACGAAGTTCACGACGCTTTTGGCAACATAGTCAAGTACGCTGACTCCGAGGATGATGCCGAAAAGGTCAAGCCGAAGGGCTTGACCCATAAGTTCACGGTCAAGGAGCGGCCTAAGATACGACTGGATGGTTGTGACTTGCGGAATCCTCTCAAGGTTGCCAAGGGCCGCTCGGCCAAGCTTCCTGTTAGTTTCTCCATGGCGGGCCCGGTCGACGACACGTCTCACCAGATCACTTGGGAGTTCTCGCCGATCGATTCTCTCACTAACAGCGGAGACCATGGAGATGAGGTTTCCCTTGGAAGCTATTCCGCTAGGGCCGCCATCGATAGACCTCTTGTCTCCGAGCCCGGTCTTTACACTTTGAAGTCTGTATCAAGCGGATCGTGCAGGGGTGAGGTTCATGAGCCGTCCTCCTGCCTTCTCTTGAACCCCCTGGAGCCTTCTCTCTCTATCCGATCCGAGGAGATCCCGGACAAATGTGCTGGCAACTCTGTCGGCCTTCGCGTGGACCTGGATCTCGTTGGAACCCCTCCCTTTGTGGTTAGATACGATGTCATCACCGATGGCAACGTAGATCGACAGCTCCACCGCGTGTCAGGCCTGCGATCTCAGCTGGAGCTTGTTCCCAAGATGGCTGGTCGTCACAAGTACGTCTTCAAGTCTATTGACGACGCTATCTACAGCAACCTGCCTCTCACCGGCGAGGACAAGGTCTTGGAGCAAGTTGTGAAGCCCGCAGCCTTCGCCAGCATAGCAAGCCATACTAGAACTATTGGCGCTTGCTTGGACTCCTCCGTCGAGCTGGATGTGGTTCTCTCCGGCGATGCTCCGTTCACCCTGGAATGGGAGATCGTCCACGACGGCAAGAGGAAGTCGGAACGAGTTGCGGGGATCGAGGAGAAGTCGTTCAAGATCAAGACAGCGACGCTAAGCAAGGGAGGCGAATACATCCTTGCGTTGAGCAGCGTCAAGGACAAGCGCGGCTGCCGGACATTCCTCCAGGAGCAGGTCAAGATTGCTGTTCGACGACAGCAGCCTCGAGCCGCCTTTGGCTTCATCGAGCACAAGCAGAGCATCATGGCCGTGGAGGATACGCCGCTGCGGCTGCCTCTGTCTCTCCAAGGAGAGCCACCTTTCACCGTCCAGTATAGGAACCTCAACGGTAGTGGCGACGTGATAACCAAGCTCGCAAGCCACGCGAACGACTATATCCTTGTTAGGTCCCGCGGTATTTACGAAATCGCTTCTATCCGGGACAATCAATGCATTGGATCTGTCGTGCCGTCTGCGTCTAAATTCCATGTTGACTGGTTCCCCCGACCCGAAATTTCCCTCGTTGAGTCGCCGAGCATCAGCCTTAGGGACGGCTCATTTGTCAAGCAGGATATTTGCGAAGGCGACATTGATGGCTTCGAGGTCAAGCTACAAGGTAAGCTAGAATCACATCATACTGGTGCCGTCTTTTCGCTGACCATTTACCAGGATCCCCTCCGTATCGTGTGCGGTACGAGATCCGGCATAGATCTTTCCAGGGCACCAGCGCCTTGAGTCGCAAGGATTTTGATGCCGCGCTCTCTAAGGCCGCCATCTCCATGGAAACGTCCAAGGCTGGCGATTACACGTACGAGTTCTCCGGCCTGGAAGATAATCTCTACGACAGCGACAAGAACTTTGAGCCTCTCATCATCAAGCAACGTGTCAATGCCAAGCCCGCTGCCGGCTTCTCGAAGCCAGGCCAGTCCTTCAAATACTGCATGGAGGAGCAGGAGCACGAGGACAAGATTCCCATCACCCTCTCCGGTGTTGCTCCGTTCTACGTCGAGGTTGAGATCAAGCACCAGGCCGGTTCTCCTTCCGAGACCTACCGCATCCCGTCCATCGACTCCAATTCGTACGGCATGAAGATTCCTCGGCAACACCTCCGGCTCGGTACCCAGCAGGTCCGCATCCGTACAGTTAGAGACGCGCGAGGCTGCCAGCGCAAGTACGAGATTGGTGGCCCGTCGGTGCAAATCCAGCTCTACGAGGCACCGTCCATCTATCCTCTCGAGTCCAGGCACGACTACTGTGTTGGCGAGCGCATCGCCTACACCCTCTCTGGCACACCTCCCTTCGACATTGCCTACGACTTCAATGGCCGCTGGAACGCAAAGTCGCAGACCACCAACTTCCGCCGTATTGCGGAGAAGCCTGGCGAGTTTACCATCACCAGCATCTCGGACAAGGCCAGCGAGTGCCGCGCTGCCGTCAACATCCCCAAGACGATCCACCCCCTGCCGAGCGTCCAGATCAGCCGCGGCAAGCAGTCTCGCGTCGACATCCACGAGGGCAACGAGGTGGACATCCTCTTCGAATTCTGGGGTACGCCGCCCTTCGAGTTCACGTACACGCGCAGCACCAACGCGAAGAAGGGACAGCGCAGCGTCGTGCTCGAGACGAGACACGACATCTCGTACGAGCACAGCAAGGTGGTCAAGGCGAGCCAGGAGGGCACGTATGAGGTTGTCGCCATCAAGGATAAGTACTGCTCCTTCTCAACGCTTCAGGTGGATAAGAAGGAGAGGAGATAGAACGGATGGGGTGTTGTGATGAGTGGCTGGAAATAGGTTTGAAAATTTTGATGGGCTCGTCTGTTTGATTGCGGCTTGTACTGCCAGGGGGGCGGATAACAACGAGGAGGGACATTGAGCTGTATATATGCATCTATACCATGGCACGGCGTTTTAGTAGGGACAGACCAGGTTGAATAGTAACATCTTGATTCAAGCAAGGATCTGACAGTTTTCTCATTTGCTTCTACGTTTGTTCCGGTACAGAGATAGATGGGGAACATGAATCAAGTGGGGCCTGTACCTACCTATCTTTGGATTTGGGAAAAGAGGCAGAAGGGAAGGAGCAATGCTCCCGTCACGACCACCCAGCTTGGATCTCGTCTCCTCAATTACATAATCCCATCGGATAGGTAACCTCGAGTAAATTTCCCCTTCTCTCTTCAATCGTTATTGATATGTTCATCATCAACTTTGTTTTGCTCGGGGACACTCAATCCATCCCCTTTTCTTCCTAGCCATTTCCATGGTTGCGCCAAAGGCAAGAAGATGGCGATGGCCTAACCACTGGCAGACAACATGGCAGTATCGGCGACAAGGGCATGTGTCGTGAGGCGCTTCTGCAACTGTGAGCTGCATCTTGTTTTCCCTCTACGCAAGAACTAATGCCCTACGAACAGCCTACGGCTTCGAGACCTTGTCGTGGCTGGTTTCCGTTGTCCGCGCGCTGGTGACATCTTCGGCCCTACAGCATCAATGACGCATCGGGATGCCTGCTGATGGTCCCGGATACGAATATTCGGCGGGGCCAGAGAAGTCTTCTGTCCTTGGTAGGGCTCCGCTTCCTGGGATGATATCGATAATATGTTAGTCGGTTTCGCACCAATTGCTGCAGATGAAAACCCCCTCTGAACTCGGCTTCGATTATGGCCATGATGAGCAACAAAGGGTCGACGTTCCCTTGGCTTCAAGGTAGCTATACCGGCCAGTGAAGGCGCAGATGTCACTCTGAGACCAAAGTGATCCAGCCCAGGCTGGGAATTCACCTTCAGTCTGGCCCCGAGCACTCCGGCCTGGACCGGCCCCTATGATCGCGTATCTGGATGTCCGAAAGTCTTGGATCATTTCTCGAATGATGTTTTAGTCAGGACTAACTCTTCTGGAATTCCTATCGAAGGCAAAGGGGTTCCTGAGGCTGCTGACGAGGACATGACCTCCTATTCCTCCTCCCTTGCTCGGGTGGAGAAATCGAGGCTCTGCCATCAGGTCTGGAACTGGGAAATCCGGTGCGCCCGGAGAGGAATCTCAGATTATCCAGAGAGCGCATCTAGATTGCTTACCGTTTCGCCTTTATTAGTGGCGCCTATCCGCGTATCGCGGATATCGGCGACTCTGAGCGCAACGTTCCAGGCGCTCTTTTCCATACCCTTGCGGCCAAATCCCCGTGCTGTGGTGACATACCACCACCCTTCTCCAGGATACCATGCGTTACCTGCTGCCAAGGCTCCAACAGCTAGCTCAACATGATCTGTTCTTGTGGTGTGAGGACAAGCTTTGTTTGTTGGGTGTCGTGTATCCGTACGCCTGGTGACATAGTCTGCACTACCAACGGCTGGGCTGACAAGGTGGACAGTTGATGACACGGAAACCACAACCAACACACAAAGGCCATAGACACAGAGCAACCAGGCGGAATCATCAAAAAGTCTGTCGAACGATGATGACAATGGCATCTACGTCATTTTGTCCCTTCGCACGGGTCAGGGCTGGTCCTGGCCTCGGTAGTGCTGTGCCCAGAACTTCTAGTTGCCAGTCTCGACTCTTCCAAATGCAATGCCAGCCAGGGCTAGGCCGACAGGGGGGAGGGTCTTTCATCTTGGATCGAAGATGGACGGGTTCCCTTGTTTTGCACTGCCACCACAAAATCCAATGACCGTTTTTCCCACCGTTGTGTGTGCGACCTTTGCTGTCCTCTTTCGTTGCAAGCCACCTCGGTGAGCGTGGTGTTCTAGACGTGGTCGACAATCACGGACGTTTTCCGCTCACACAAGCCGTTCTTTAGAGGAAATTATCTCGATACAACCTGTTCAAAAACCAAAAGAATAGCAGCAAACATCACTCTCCCGCACCGCTCGTTAAAACGGCTTCAGTCCAGTCAGTGTCCCAACCGTTACGTTAATATCCTCCGTTCCGGTACCACAACGGTCCGGGATCGAAACTAAAAAAAACAAACAATCAAAAATCCCGAAAGCGAAAGACGACCAGAAACCCCTTCTTGGCGGGCGGTCCCACGGAAATCCGCCTGTCGAAACACCTCCAACCCCACCCATCTCAACGGTCCAGAACTCGATGGACCTGCACCTCCCTGTGCCACACCTGGACAACCTGGAAAAGGCAAAAAGAGGTCGATGTGTCCTGCAAGGTATATCTTGGCTGTTATCCCTTGACCCCATTGAAAGCGCTCCCGGGTCTTCCGCCACTCTTCGTCAACTATATATATTCCTCGTCCTCTCTCCACAAGCCCGCGATATCATCATTTGTCAGGCCCCTCCGACCACGGGTGCTACCACATCAACAACACCCTGGTACAGTACAGCTCAAGATAAACGCGTCACCTGCACACGTCAAGGAACAAGAACACTCTCTTCAGATGCGCCAGGGCTAACGAAGAGCCCCCGAATGACAAATGATATTATACGCAGGTATCAAACAGTTTCATCAGGCATACCCACCCCGAATTGAACCAAATACGCGCCCGCCAGTTGCTCGCAATCGGGAGCCATGTTGCCCCGCTAGTTGCAGTCCCTTCTCTTCGCTAATTGCCTTCGTTTGTCATGAGCCGATACAAGACTTCTCCCGAATCATGGTGCGAAATAAACCATTCCTCAAAGGCCGGTTACATCGGCCTACGAATATCATGACCCGATGCCTTTGCGCCCCGAACGCCCGACTCCGCATGATGTAATCAAGGGTATACATCAAAAAAGAACGAGTGGACCGAGTCTCCTCAGGGACCTCACACGTAGGTGCGCTGTCGCTTTTCTGGTGGGCTTTGGCCGTCCATACGTCCCTGGCTCGGTTGGCCTTGCGAAATTCCCGTCGAAAAGTTGGCGCGAGTCGCGCTGGTGGGCGTCAGGCCGTACTGGTTTGCTCCATTCACCATGCCATAACCCTGGTCCATTCCTGTCGTCATCGGCGATGGCTGTGGCATCTGTCCAGGAGACCAAGTCGAGCCGGTCGCGGGAGGAGTAGGCGTGGTCTCGAACTTGAATGTCGTCCCGCCGGGCGTCGCCAAGTTGCTGGGGGGGTTCATGTAACCTGCGCCGCCGACTACGTATCCCGAGCCGGATTCCTGCTGGGTCGAAGGGTCGTAATTCTTGAGGAGATAGCTCAAGTGATTCTCGACAATCTTCTGCATCCCGCTCTTGGTGAACGGCTTGGCGAGAACGCCGTTCATGCCTGTTCGCAGCACATCAGTTTCTATCCCAGAGGATCCCATCATTGGCTGTGCTTACCGTGCTCAAAGTAGCAGTGCACCTCATCTGATCGAATGTTGGACGTCATGGCGACGATGGGGATCGCAGGGCAGTCCTGACGAATATACATGGTCGTGGACACACCATCCAATCTGGGCATGATGATGTCCATGAAGATCATGTCGAAATGGTCGCGACCGACGCTCGTAATTCGGCTGTACGCCTCGGCTCCGTTTTGCTATCAAACAGTCAGCGACGAAACAAAATATATAAGGGCGAAGACGGGGGTCAGGGTCACGAACAGCATGCTCGACTTCGCATCCCATGGACTTGAGGAACTTGATACCGATCTTCGCGCAGGTGGGATCGTCCTCGACAAGGAAAATTCTGGGTTTCCTCGATGCCCACATCAAGGCCGAGTTGCTGGACGAGTTGGAGCTTGTCTGGGACTGCGTGTTGATGGGTTGGGGAGCAGGCACTTCCTGCATGGCAGTGCCACTCGAGTCATTGGGGATCGCGTAGGGAATCTTGTGGATGTGGTCCGAGTGGAAGGGGTCGATGCCGACAGTCTGGCCAACGGGATACACAGGGTATCGGTTGATGTCATTCATCGGATCGTGCATCATGGGCATTGACGCCGGTGGAATCACGACTGCCGAGTCTGCCGGAGATCCATAGACACCCTGGAGGCGCTCGAGCTCTCGGTCGGCGATCTGATCTGGCGTCACGCTCGAGAGAAGCTCGCGGGCTCGGCGCAGCTCGGGTGCCGAGTCATCTCCCCCATCCAACGGCGAGGTTCCAACGTTGAGGTGCATGGGCTGCTGCTGGTGGCGGTTGCCCGAGGTAGAGAGGAAGTTGAGCATCTCATACTGAGACTGCTTCTGCGCGTTCAGCATCTTCTGCAGCGTCAATACCTCGTTGACAAGGAGTCGGTTGGTCTGAGAGACTTCGGTGAACAATTCCTGGAGCTGTTGCACTTGTTGCTGGGTAGCGGTGAGCTGCTCAGTCATGACGCTGATGTGATGGCCGGTTGTGAAATCCTCAGTCGCCTGTTGCCTCCTTGGTGCCGGCGCTTTTCGCCGGATATTATCTAGGTCATCCTTGCTGCCGACTCTGAAGTTGGGATGCTTGAACTCAAGGGTCTGCGCGCAAGGTTAATATTTGAGCATTTTGTTTCCATCGTCGCGAAGGACTTACGTTGGCACCATTCGACGACGAGCCGCTATCGTTTGTTTGTCTGACTTTGTGGAAATCATACTTGTTCAACTGGCGAACAAAACTTGCCATGTTACTGTGCTTGAAGTGCTTGGGCAGAATAAACCGAGTAAATTTCTCATTCTGGACGATGTAAGTACCTGGCTATGGTGGCAAGGGCGAAAGGGATAACAAACCTCAACCACCACAAAGGTATCGCCATCCTTGCCCCATCTAGCGACATCTTGATGCGCGGGGTCCTCGAGCATCCTGGCAATCGTTAGTGTCGGCCATAATGTAGCTGATGAAAGCATTCATACCGATATAGCTTGCGAACCTAGGAAAAGGAGTGTCAGTTGAGGTCTAACTGGGCTCATCGCCGTCGTGCCCACTCACAAATTCGCTGGCATTGCTGCCACCAACCCCGGGGGTTGGGGTTACATCTCCTCCAGACATGTTATGGATGTGATCGGGTCGTTGGCGATCGTACACGACGTGATACTCTCGTTATCGATGGGTTGCTTAGATGCTTCGGCTAAGCAGTTGCTGGAGTAGGTAACCGATGGGAGGAGCCGTTTAGCCGAGCCGAATCGCGGTCTGTCGCAGCCCAATCGACAGTAGAAAGGACTCAAGATGTTGGTCTCCTGACGTGTTGAAAGAAACGATGGTTGAGGCCCGGTACGAGCGGGTTGTTGATGGTCGAGGAAGCAAGGATCGGTGACGAGGGTCGAGGGTCGAGGGTCGCGGGTCCACGGCCAAAGGTCGAGACGCGGTGGTGTGCGAAGTCGAGAATAGCAGGCGCAAGAAGTGGCAAAGCTGTGCAAAGGTGAGGTGCCTGATGCAAGGCACGTCGCCGTGGGACTGACGCTGCGATAGAGGAACGGCGTCGCAATTGAAGGAGCAGGGACGGGAAGCGGAGGACGGGGAATGGAGAACGGGAAACGGGGACAGGGCCTGAGTTGTATCTCAGGATCAGAGTTGGGCGTGGGAGTGGGCACAGGCGTGAGTGGAACAGCGTGAGCCTGTCCTGGGATGCTTGGTGGGCGTCTGTCTTGGGCTGGGTGAAGCTGGGGGTTATTGTGACCTGTCTCTTCGCCTTGCCAGGTGGGCACCGCACAGTACCCCGTACAGCCCTGGCCTGGGCAGTGGACGCTCAGCAGTCCAGGAGCAGATTTGGCACTTCCCACTTCGGCTGACAGGGGGGGCGGGCTTGGGGGCCCTGTGCCACTGCAGTGGTGCTGTCGAGCAGGGCAAGGACTGCAAGAGGTCGCCCAGCGGAGCGGCAGCAAAGGAGAAAAAAGCTTGAGTTGGAGGGGGCCTGCCAGGGGAGGTTTAGCGTGGAGCAGGATCGCGGTGGGAATGGAGCGCTATTGCGCGAACAAGTTTGGCGGCCGTCGGTGGGGTGTCGCCTTGACGGGGCAATATCTATAGTTTCTGTCCATGGCGCTCTGGCTATCGGCCATGGTTGGCTGGTTGCACTGAAGATCGCCCCGGACTCAACTGTGTGGCGCTGCCCGTCGCGCACCGTAACCACCCCAGAGACGTGAGAGGACGTGGGACACTTTGATTTCTGCTCAGAGATTCTGTACGGTAGTGCGCAGACTTTCACCACTTGTTGAGATATCCGCTATCGTCCTGGTCTCGGCGCCACGTTGATCGTTTTGCGCAATAGACAGGGCAGCGGCTCTCATCGTCTTCAGCTGCATGCCCTGGGCGCTGGATCACCCGGCGTGTCCGTAAGTGACGCGTCCGGGAAATCTTGCTTTTCTTTCTCCGTCCACGTCCACGTCCACGTCCACAGGCCAGAGCCCGATTGTTTCCGGCATCGCATGAGTCTATCTCCATGGGCAGACCTCCTCTGTCTCTGGAGGTCTCATCTCGTGTCGACTATATTCTTCTCTGGCGGTGCCTTGAACGCAAGTTCTCCTTATCCTGAGCATTGGAGTACGTATGTGAAGCCATGCCATGCCCTGCTGCGCCATGCAGGGAGGGAGGTGGGTTGGAGCGGGCCTTTCAAGACTCCCGTGAAACATCTTGGAGCAGCGACGTCCTTCAGTCATGTTGTGGTGGACATGAAGGTTGTGTGCCTTGGACCGTCGGGTTGCTCCTGAACTCATGGAGCCACGTTCCTGGCTGGGAATCCAATCATCCCAAGGAATGCTAGCCAATTTCTGTCCCGATCGATGCGAGACGCATGTCGCAACCCATGATTGAGTTCCAGACCCGGTTGTTTGGGTCACTTGCCACTGTGTCAAGAGTTGAGGATGCTGGTTAACCGCAGGACCTCAGCAGGTCATGAAATCCACGAACGTGATGTACGCAGTAACACCTGTCTTGGGAGGGCGGGTTCATCCTCCAGATTCAGGAGTGTGCTTCAATCTTCTGGCTCCGCAGGCAGTTGCATGCACTGGATGAGAGCAAAGCCTCTTGCTTTTTTATCGAACCATGGCTTTTGAACTGTCTGAGAGTGAGGAAACTAGCGCTGTCGTGAGACTACCGGATATCAGGGTCAAACCAAGGGTCCGTTTCGAGAATGCGGCTCATGAATTGAGCATGAATCGATACCGTACCCTTCAGCGACCTAAGAGGAAACCCAGGGGCAAAGAATCGACTCTTTGACATGCCGAAAGAGTAGCCCGAGTGGGCAAAGGGAGCCGTGTTAGCACGAGCCCGGTGAAGGCACCGAGTCCTTTCGTTGGCGGCGAACCCTTCCAATGGTTCGGCGCTAGAAGAATACGAGAGCAACGGCTGTCTGGGCCGAGGGCTCGAGACCACTGCCAACAACCAGCTGCATCCTTTGAAGCTGTTCTTCGACAAGAGCCTTGAAAATCTGCTCGCCCAACTTGAGGCAGACGCATTGCGGCCCGCTATCGCCGACGGCTGGCAGCACCGAGGCCGCGTGAGTTCTGCTGGAATGCGACTGCACTCGACAGCAGGCTCTCAGATCTCACGCGGCGGATCTAACCGGGAGAGTGATCGACCAAGCTGAGAGCAACCATCCACCCATCCTCGATAGCGAAAATTTGGTGCGCAGGCTAGCAGGCTAGGCAAGGGGAGTGGCTTTTTCTGGCTGCGGGCAAGATCTTCTCCTTCCCATGCCGCCTGACGACCGGGGCATAGCTCGCTTATTCTGTGCTGCAAGTAGTGGGTGCTAGCCTGCTAGCCTGCTAGGATGGACGGCGCGCGGTTGTACCTTGTTGCGTGGGACCCTTTGGAACATGTTTGGAGGCCCATTTGTTGTGTCTTGCTGTGTAGAGGAAAAGCGCATGACAAAAGAGAGGAGGCACATGCGAGCCTTGTTTTGGGCGAGACCGTTGGTACCTTAATAAAAGGCACATTGAGAAGTGGAAGGAGTGCCAGGTGGGCATGGATGAAGACCTTGGTGAGTGACACTGTGCATTCACACTGTGGCCCGACGCTCCAATTATGGGCGTGATCAGGGGAGCTTACAACAGGGCACCTGGCAGCAGCAGGAAACAGAGTGTACATAGTGGACTTGGTAGTAATATCCAGGCGGCTATTGATTCAGAGCCTAGCTGCTATGGATCCACGGGCATCCGTTGCTCGGGCGGAGTGTCTGAATCTGGTAGGCTCTAGTTGCGGGGAAAATTGTTCAGCTCCAGCACCCTGAAAACACAATCTCAACTTGCGCTACCAGTCAGAGACGAAGCAGCCCGAGGGAGGAAAGGAAAAAAGGCTGCAATTAAGACATGTGATAGGGATAGACAAAGGAAAAAGAGAAATGAGAGACTTGGCTTGACCTCAGAACACGCAATCATGAGCTGACCAGAGGCCGGCACTCATTCCTCTTGGTCTTATCAACCACCAAATATCAAATACGAGGGCTGCTCGGGCCGTCAGATTTGCCAAAAAGTTTCATCACAAAGCGGAACATTTTTGTCTCGGAAATATCCTCGTCGGGGGACCGGGGCCGGCAAGGAGTTGGCCAGTCCTTGGTTTAACCTCAGACAATTCCAGCGCTCTCTCTCACTCAATCACACTCTCTGAAATCAGAGACCCTTGGCCCATTTCCCCTCTTCACGATCTCCCCTAAAACTTTAGCAAAAAAGCAACCATCCGAAACTCGTCGGACTGGTCGGCGAAGCCGCCTCGAGGCCACAATTAGCCCGCCCCAATCGGGCTCAGCCGTCTTCCGGAACCGAGACGGCGGGTTTTTTTTTTTTTTTTTTTGTGAATTCAAGAAGCCCCTGTTGTTCCCGTCGCAGTGCCTTGTTGGTCGATTCCTCCCAGTCCTCTTCGCCACCAGGCACGGGCGGAAAGGTTGCCTTCACAAGAGCGCCATGGCAGCTTTCAACTCTCAACTGTCGGCTGGTTACACAAAAGCTTATTCTTCTCTTGCGCCATGACAGGCTGATCAACGCAAGCCAAGTTCCATGTCTCGAGTCTGCTCAGGTTGTGCAGCCGAACCCGGCAAAGAGGGAGGCGAGCAATCAACATGTTCAATCTGTGTTAGATAATCATGAGGCGAGAGTCTACTGTTTTAGGAACGGAGAGTGAGGTGTGGTTGACAGACGAGGAACGTCGAGAGACCTGGAATGCTCACCGAAGTCTATCGGACTCATCGTCAACAAGCTCACAGCTGGGCTGAGAGTAGTGGGCCGTGTCCGATTAACGGCGTTTTGCACTGTATCCTATCCTAGTATCCCCCAGCTTACCTCAGCATTGACCCCGCGCACACCGAAGTCCAGGTGAGCTCACCTCGGTGAAGAATCCCGAGCCATTGAGTCACCAGAATTTTGACCCAGCCCCACGTCAAGCTTCTTTATTGTCTTCATCTCCGACGCCCGTCTCGCTGCAACCAACGCTCCCAACATCGGCAACATGTCGCACAAGGGCAATAGCGGCAAGGGTAAAAAGCCCGCCAAGTCTGGTGGCGCCGAGAGTAAGAGCGAGGATGTTCTTCAAGCTGTCGTAGGTGACATCGCGGGGTACGGCCTGGGACGGCTTGAGCTCACAATATGTTTCCCAGGTCCTCGCCGACTCTTTCCAGGAGAGATACAGGCCTTTCACGGCCGAGAAGCCAAGAGTGAGACATCACGCGCCTACTTGCCCTCTCTATTTCGCACTAACGGCTCCTCGCGCAGTGTCTACTGCCTCTCGCCAACACCCCCCTCATAGAGTACACCCTCGAGTTCCTGGCCATGAATGGCGTCAATGAGGTCTACATCTACTGCGGCGCCCATACCGACCAGGTCGAAGACTACATCAGCCGGTCGAGGTGGTCGACCGCCGCGCGAACTTGCCCCTTCTCCGTCCTTCAATTCGTCCGAGTCTCAGATGCGCGGTCAGTTGGCGACGTCCTTCGTGACATGGATAAGCGATCACTGGTCGACGGTGACTTCATCCTGGTCCACGGCGATCTCGTCTCCAACATCATGCTGGACGGCGCTCTGGCAGCGCACCGCAAGCGAAGAGAAACCAGCGCGGCCAACATTATGACGATGGTTTTGCGGAGCGGAGGACAGGAATCGCACCGAACTAAGACGAACGGAATCACCCCCATCTTTGTGGTTGACACCAAGACGCAGCGCTGCCTACACTATGATGAGATGAACCCGCTTACAAGCGACCGATACATGGCACTGGACCCTGCCGTGGTGGACGAGCTGTCAACCGAGTTCGAGATCCGATCCGACCTGATCGACGCACAGATCGACATTTGCACACCTGAGGTGCTGGCGCTATGGTCGGAAAGCTTCGATTACGAGCTTCCCCGAAGAAACTTTCTACACGGAGTTCTCAAGGACTGGGAGCTAAACGGCAAGATGATCTACGCCGAGATCTTCGAGGAAGGATACGCCGCGCGGGCAAGTAACCTACAGATGTACGAGGCTATCAGCCGTGATGTTCTTGACCGATGGACATATCCCTTCATCCCGGAGTGCAACGTTGTTCCCAGGCAGTCGTACCAGCGTCACATCAACGGCGTGGTAGCAGAACATGGCGCCTTCTACGCGAATGACGCCAGGGTCTCGAATTCTATCATTGGCCAGGACAGCAACATCGGTTCAGGAAGCAAGATATCCAACAGCATCATTGGCAGGGACTGCAAGATTGGCGCAAATGTTGTCTTGGAGGACTGCTTCATCTGGAACGACACGACAATCGAGGATGGCGCAAGGATATCCAGGTCTATCGTGGCGGACGCTGCCAACATCGGCAAGAACGCGTCGATACCCACGGGCAGCCTGGTTTCTTTTGGAGTCAAAGTCAGTGACGGCACGTCTCTGTCCGAGAGTGCCATCATCTCCTGCGTGGACTCTCAAGGGAATCCCGTAACGCCCGACACCAGCCTTCTCGGCTCCGACACCAACGCCGCACCCTTCGCCGATCCTGAAGACGAGGAGCTCGACGATGAGGATCCTGCGCTGCTCCAAAAATCTCTCATCTACTCCCTCGCCGAGCACAACCTCTCCACCTCATCCATCTCAACCCTCGCCTCTGACGTTTCCGACGACAGCCTCGACCCAACTCTCCTCTCCGTCGACGCCTCAACCCGCTCGCGTCTCTCCTCCTTCGCCTCCGACGAGGCCGGCGAGAAGCTCGACTTCCACAGAGACGCCGTCCACGGTCTGCTCGATGCTTTGCGCGCCGACTCGGGCGATTTCGACTCTGCCAAGCTCGAGTTCATGGGCCTGCGTCTCGCCAACGATGCCTCGGACGCGATGATGCGCCGCGCCGTCGCCACAGCCTTTGCGCGGCGCGCGACTGAACTTCTCACCACCGAGCACGGTGCCCTCGAGCCCAGCAAGGCTGCTGAGAGAGCCCTCACGGCCCGCCGCGGGGCGACCAAATTCGTCGATGAGGTCGGCGTCGGCGGCGGCGAGCCTGAGCAGGTCGAATTCATCCTCGCGCTGCAAAAGGCCCTCGCGCATTCTCGCGGGTCCGAACAGCCCCGCGTGGGCATCCTCCTTGCTGCCCTCCTACAGCAGCTGTACGCGCTGGACATACTCGAGGAAGATGGTATCCTGAGCTGGTGGGCAGATGAACGTGCCGGAGACGGCGATGGTATGGCGCAGCTAAAGGAGAAGTGCCGAGTGTTGGTTGAGTGGCTGGAGAACGCAGAGGAGGAGGATGACGAGGACGACAGCGATGATGATGAATAGATGAATGACTTTGTATCTATCTATAAAGATGGAGGAGTTTAAAAGAACAAGTTAACTGCTCCTGCAGCCTTTTGGATGGTTCTCGTCCGCTGCTGAAGTTGGTTCTAATACTGTGGCCAGGACCAACTACCCGGAAGCCATAACGTCTCCCAAGCTATCTAGGGATCACAAGCCCATGTCTACCTACTGGCTTCTCCATGAATGATCCGACCCTAAGGAGGATCCCGCTTGCGTCCCCAAGTCACAACCCAATACGCGCTCAGGTTCTACTTAGCTCAACCCCAACCCTCCAGGCCCATTCTTCCCCAGTGCTTCACTCTATCCACCATCGGCAGGTGAATTCTTCTTGGAGCAGTCTTGCATTCAGTAATAGATGCGAGGCCACAGGGATGGGTATCAAGGATCCTCTTGCCAGACCTACTACATAGGCCACTGGGAGAATATAATCGTTCAGACGAAAGTTGGCAAAACTCCATACAGACACATGGAGGGCTCCGACCAAGCTGCTTCATTTTCTGCCCAATTCCATTTAGAGAGATCCGATATAATCTGATGGCTACCTTGGGTGACAACCCCAAGAGCTCAAGTCACTCTTTCTTGAGAGGACAAGGAAGGGGTGGCATTCTTGGTTCTGGCGTCCCAGTGGGCACTTGTCCACTGCCCGCGTATGCCACAATTGCTTTCATAGGTAGGTAGTCAAGAGTATCGCCCGCTGTCCCCTCGACAACTGCTCGACTATGTGCCAGGCATGAGAGTCGACGATCTGTACTTGACTCCTCCTGGGTTCAAGCTCGGCAGGGAGTCAATCCTTCAGGGCAGTTCCTCCAGCCCGGTTACTAATGGAATCACACCACCATCACCACCGTTGGTTTCAAGTCGATGCTTAATTGAAGTTCTCACGCTTTTAACCGGAGCAGAGAGAGAGACATGGTGTACCCAGGTATTCGACCGCTCGCTCAGGACCTCAACTCCAAGCTCCGTGCCAGCTAAGAACGACCCGTTTCCAATACTGCAAGTTGTTTAGCTGCTTCTGAATTTCTTTTAACACGTTGGCAATCAGCAATCCGTTCGATTCTCAGGTCATTGTATTCAACATTATCCGCCGTACTTCTGCGGCAACAGAGTACGTTCCAACTCAACTGTCTGGCAACCGATACCAACCACCAGAGGGGCCAGGCCAGAATCAGTCAGGAAATAGGGGTTTCACGTCATTTTCGCGGGTAAGGAACTCCGTTACTACGCCTCCGTTCTCGCTCGACTTCAGCCGCGAGGCATTGGTGTTTTGACGGATCTGCGAAAAAAAAGTGGCGGCTCGGCTCGACGACTGCACAATATTTCGTATTCAGCGCACATCTTATTGCGTGCTATAGGAATCCCATCTTGGGAGCCTAACGCCCCGAATCTCAGCTGTCTGTCGTTATGGTAGCATGGCCGAACTCTTCGTTGAGGTCGCAGGCGATCCATTGCAACTATCGCGAACCCTGTTGCAACCTCTACCGGCCAGCCCGATTGTCCCCCCGCTCTATCCCCACAGGGATCGTCATATGGGAGAAGGGACCAAAAGCGATATTCGAGAAGAGGAAAAAAAAATAGCATTTCTAAAAATATTCGATCGCCGTCCCTTATCTTGATGCTTCTCCGTGCGCCTCACCGACGACGCGCCATCGGTTACCGGCGCTGAGATACCTGTCTGAGCAACGATCAGCCCGCCTCACCACCAGCATCGCAGCCCTAGGATGGGAAGAGAGAAACGGATCAGGAACACGCAACGTGGAGAGGCGGGATTCTCCCAAAGAAAAAAACCAATTCCACGTCATTTGCTCCACTGGCGTGCAAAGGATGGCAGAACGCGCATGGGTTGGACGCTTGATGATGTAGTGATCATCAAGGCGGGTGCCCTGTTAGGCATGGCAGACCCATCCAAGGTTTAAGCCCTGCAATGTCGAGAAGTTCTGGAAGAAGGACCCTGACGAGGACCCCTAGATGATCATTGAACTGCAAGTTTGACACCGTGGGAAAAAAAAAATATCGCTTGCTGGCGATACGAGGTGGCGAACGCATCTCACTGCAGAAGCGAGGAGGATTTGTGGACAACCTCATGTTTTCGACGATAGTGCTGTACTTGAAGCATTTGTATCAGACACTAAGGGGAAGGAGGAGGGGTGTGTTTTCAGCCATCCGCAACCCGGCACGCTGGTCGACGGATTGAGGGAATCAGCAGAATTGGAGGCGCTCACTAGAGAACCAGGTTTACATCAACCATGCCATACCGAATATCTTCTCGTACATGTCCATAGGAGTCAAGGCAGTAGTAATAGAGGCAGACGGTGTGGTTTGCAAGGTTGGGACAAAGCGAATTTCGATGGACAAATCTTAAGCCTTGTGTCGAAGGCCTTCGCCGGCCCGCAATCAGAACTCAAGTACTGTCCCAGATCCGTTCTTGGACAGCGACGCGATTGGAAGAATCTGCTGGGTGAACGGTTCTCCCATGCGTGAATAGAGACCGGAATCACGAACCTATTCGAACCAAGTGCAGGCCGTCTTGTCAGCAGTAGGGGGTTCGACGGCGCAAGGGAACTCGCCATAGGGTTGCACCAAACCCCGGCTTACAGGGTGCGATGCAATCCCGGGGGGATTACCGTAGGGGCCTATACTTCCGGAATAGGCGCTCCTACCGATGGATCAACGAACAGCGGCAAAGATATTCTCATTGCTCCAAACGCGAGCGTAACTCGGACCTGAGCAGCCGCGCCGCGGATATGGGTCGGCCATTTCTGCGCTTGCATGCAAGCAAGGGTTATTGCGAATTCCCTGGTAATATGTTAATAAGGTAAGGAGACAGAATGCACGGAGTATTCCGTTCAGGCCATCTTGTCGTCACTGGACTATGCCAAACTTCCACCAATTGGCCGGCATAAGTAACTCGGCCGGGGAACGCCAAAAACGGCCGTAAGACGAACGTTTTTGTGCTGACCCTTGCCTGTATTTTTGATGGGCTCGGTCTTGGCGGGAATGTACCCCCATACCAAGAGTTGGGCCGTCTCACCGTCAAGTCCATGGGACGAAACAGACACACAATGATGACGTCAAGGCCTCCAGGCCTTGTGCTGTTCGCGATTCATCACCCCTCTTGACCACGAGGCGAGGAGATCGGCGGGCGGATGACGGCGCACCTCGTTTCAGAAAGACGCCACAGTCACGACATTCGTCGTCGGTTTGCTTCATGTCAAACCAGTCCTCTTTGTTTCGGAATTGGGCGCTGGATAGAGGGATGCCACGTTGATAGCTCTAGTCCTGATGCGTATTTGATTGCGGTCAATGTTTATTTTCTTTCCCTCTTCTGGTGAAGGTTGAGTCGCTCAACCCTGTCAAGTGCCCCGTCTTTTGATGTCTTCCAGTCTCCGGAAGGTGGGCGGTCAAAAAGGGTTTCAGCCTCGTCGGTAGACTGACGTGGAAGGATTCTGGATAGCAGCAATGACATCATAGGTTGGTGGTGCACAGTACGTGTGGCTGGGAGCTCCGACTCACGCGACGGAGGGAACCGCTATCCCACATCGACGGATAGGGCGTGTAACACGACGAGATTGGTGTCATGTCCGTCGGCTATTGACTAGGATGTTGCTGGGAGTCGCGGTAAGAGTGCGTTGCGCATCAGACTGAGCCGCCGGTGAATAAAGCTCGACGTGAGCGAGCACCGGACGGCAGAATCCCGGTCGTCGGCAATTGTCCACACACTCAGGTCAATCCGCGAAACAGTATCGAAGTGCAGGTGTCTCACGCTGGCCACCCCAAGCTCTGCAGGCCATCACGAGCCAGTTGTCATCTGTGGGGTAGGCGAGTGACACTGCATCTGAGGCTTTGATCGGCATTGACGGTTTTGTGTAAGGCAGCCCGAGCCCTGAGGATTTGTGCGCTTATCCAACAGACAAATGTCTTGCGCGTCTGTAACATGAGATCTCAACACGGTCTTGTAAGCCATGACAAAGAAAGAGAGTTCGTCTTTCAATATAACGCTGCCGCTCTCCTAGCCCGAAACAGAGCTGACCAGATGAACCCACCGAGCAACAGCTATCGAGGCAGGATAGGATAGGGTGCGAGGGGGAAGCGTTACATGGTGCGCCAATCTGCCCGATGCGCGGTGTTCACACCAAGTCCCTGTAGCGCCTGGGACACCAGCCACATATCCGTTGAACATTGGCACCGTCTCCCGTTGCAAATTGATGGAGTGTATCGTTGGAGACGAAGCAAGGGAGAGGAAGTCATCCATGAGGCCAAAATCAACTTCCTCATGGCCAAAAATACGTGTTTCCGCCCACAAGATAGGCCACGACGACAATTGATCCAGCGTCTGAGTTTTCCCTGAAACAGATTGGTGTTCATGCTCATAAGTCCAGTAAACGACAATGACGTGACTGAACGTGCAGCTGCCCCATCGTTGAGATTGGGGACTGCGACAGTATGCGCCGGAGCATTGCTAGCCGGTCAAGACCCGGAGCTCTCATGGTGAGCTTGGACCTCATGCCAAAGGAACATCCATCGGTGATAACAGAAAGTTCTGCACCTTGGCTCAATGGCAGAAAGGAGACCGTCTTCCGCACAAGCATTACAGCGGCACGGTCCTACTTCTGTCCTCCTGCACCCAAGGCTGAACATACAATTCTCTTATGCCCTGGGGCTCGACCGGGGTCAAGGTTCCCTTCCGAGATGGTCGCAGATGGAACCCAGCAGGGTGGACCTGGCAAAGTGCGGGTCCAACACCGTTCGGAGGGGTGAAGCTTGACGGCAATGCTGAGATGGTCTCGAAAAAAAGAAGCAACGAGGCGTAAAGTGGTCGAATTCGACGGCGACCGTGCGCATTGCCGACGGTGCGTGGCGGCCATCTGTTTGCTCCAACTCCGTAGTCAATGTATAGGCAACAGTCGTTGTGTGCTGCTTTGGCCTGTCTATAAACCCCATTAGGAACTGGCACACTTGGTCCTGGCCACAACATACCTCCTGTCTCTATGGCCGGCCTCCAGAGTGAAGCTTCTCAGGCTCGCTTCAAACGGTCCTCGGACTTTGCAGTTCCAAGATCATTGGCTAGGTTGTGGGTGAGAAACAGCACGGTGCCGAGCGATGTTTCTATTGTTGATTCCATTTTGTCGGACCAAAAAGCTGGTGGTTTTCGCTGAAAGAGTCGGGCCCTTTGATGCAGGCTAGTACGGTATTGGCTCCAGACGGACGGGGCTCATATCCGGGACAAGGTGCCATCGAAAAGCCAGGTGCGCGATCGAAGAAGTAAGAAATACACCCAGCTTGGCAATCATGACAGAACATAACGAGAACGTGAACAGCTATGGTGGTGAGAGAATACTTTTTTGAAGGGGAAAATTTTGATAGTGACGGGCTTTGGTATCCCTCCCTCTTGACGAGGTAGGTGCAAGTCTCAGAGAAGGGGCGACAAGCCACGCAATTGCAAGCCACGCGTCAAGCCACAAGCTACACTTATTCGCAGCCACAACAGCTGTGGCTCGTTCTACGGTAACTGATCAGCGGAATAAAAATACATGCCGATGCCGTGAAAGTTGATCGACACAAATGGAAACGCTCCGGGAGGAGGACGTTGGGCGTCAGGGTGAAAGTTTGGTGATCCTCCCGAGGGCTGGATCCGACTTGTGGCTTCGCTTCGTCACCAAATTGCCCCTCAAATATGAGGCGGTGTCTGGAGCCACACATCTCTGGTCGATGGACATCTAGAGGAGAAAATTCGACCCGCAACTCGCATGCAGAAGCCCACATGTCGATTCTCAATCTAGCGTGAACAGCGAAGATCTCAGCCTGAAAATGGCGGCAAACCCCAGCAGCACAACGTCACGTCAGTAGAGCTAGAGGACGGGCATCGGCGACGGCATCGACTGCGGCATGGCTCTCGCGAAGCGCATTCCCAGAGTCGCCAGGCCAAGCTGGATTGGGGCAAGCGGTTCGTAGAAAATGGTCTGATTGTGACGGCTTAGATCCCTTCTTACTGAAGCCAGCCGACGGATAAGCTCTGGAAGAGTGGTCAGCGCCACTGGGCGCTAGGTCGATTGATTGATTGATTGATTCAGGCAGCTCGGGAGCGGGATGCACAAGCGCTTTCCGCATGAGCGAGAGTGCCGCGATGGGTGTCATTAGCGATTGATTCGATCGTTGCGCTCAAAGAACCTTCGGCACAGCCACACAGAAGAGCAAGACGGTTTCGGCCGGGGAAACGTCGATGCTGCCTCTGATCCTTTCTGTCGCGAAAACAGACGTCCTTCCAGCCCACTGACGCTCAAAGTCTCGCCATCGGCCATGGGATCCAATGCTATGGTGAGTGACAGCCCCGGTCAGGTGGCTGGCCCCAAAGGGGAAGGCTTAGAGACGGAGGTCATTTTTTTTGGCCTGTGGACACTGATGAGAGGACGGGCGCGATCTGCCCTCTGCCATGCCGCAGTGCCACGCCAGAATGGATGCCATGCTGATGTTCATGCTGTTGTTCCTCATGCCTCTGATCCTATCAGTCCCTCCTAGACGGGACGGGACCGGGCCAATGAGAGGGAGGAATCGCAAGGGCAGCAGGTTGCGGAGAGTAGCACCAACGCATCGGGGAGATGAGGAGTATCAATAGGCCCATTTGGGGGGGGGGGGGGGGGG
>JAVIXY010000022.1:104889-117428 GCA_033030565.1 Fusarium nematophilum | reverse complement strand
AAACTTTTTTTTTTTTTTTTTTTTGCATTTATTTACATGCACGTCGTGGACGAATAGCCTTTGTTTGATCCCAGGCTGTCTTTGGGGTGGCTGGTGCTCTCACTTGGACAACCCCAATGAGGTTGTTTTGTGCGGAGGGTACTCCGAAGCCCATGGTCCAAAGAGAATTAAAGGGACGAGCCTCATGCCCAGTCGCCCCCGGAGCTTTCGATCCGGGAGCTCTGGGCGCCGAACGAGATGGGGATCACACCGGAATGCGGGCCACCCTCACTCTAAATCATGCCAGACCTGCAATCTCTGAGAGATATGGTAATAAAGACAGTACAACATATATGACTTGCACAAGTAACAAACCTCGACATGGGCCCTTCTGGCTCACAAAGGGTCCTCGAGCCGTGTTCCGAGATCGTCAACACCCACCTGCGAGGGATCTGTGGCTGGTGACTCAACTGGCCCTTGTAGAGAGTACCAAGTCTCGATGTACTGCTACGCCCAAGAGGCAAAGACACGAACATGTCAACCCCAGGTGCCGAGCCTACCTAGCCACCCTGTGGCGATGGGCTTGCGCGTCCGGGTTCGGTTCGATCTGTGGCTGTGTTGGTCTCTTGGGTTGCATCGTTTGGACGGGATGTTTTTGACTTTTAACCTTTGTGGCTCGTGAACTGTTCATCCATGCATGGGTGGCCGATGTTTCATGGGCAAAGGGTGTCTGGGGCATTTCCTCTTGTGATTTGTTCAATCTCTGGTTTCGAAATTTGCGATGCGCTGTCCCTTCTGTCTGGGGTTTCAAAGGGCGCTTACATATATGCTTCCCTACGAGGTGGTATCGTGGGCGTTGAATGCTTTCTCCTCGATCGAGAATGATTTTCCATTGTTTCCTTCCTGTTCAGTTGAGCATCTGCATCCCGGCCCGTTTGGCTTGGCCACGTCGAACCGACTTCTCGGCACGGAATTCGCGGCATTGACTAAATCAGTCTCGACCATCGCCGATCGCATGGTCCAGCTGATGGGATGCACCGTTTATCCCCTCCCAACCCGAACCCGGTCCTTTCCAAAAACTCTCCAGCCTTCAAGCCCCGTCACGGTCACGGGATTTGCATTTGCGATGCTGGCATGGAGTTGTGCAATTTGCATGTCATGATCGTGTAACCCCTCGCCACCAGCCACAGTCGAGCTCGCGCCTCAGGGGCCTGATGATCGACGGAGGGGGGCACGCCAAATCAATTCACCCTCCATCAGTTTGGGCCCTCAGCTCGGCAAGGGTCGTTCAACGGCCCGGGAACGAACGAGACAATGTGTGGTTCTGGACCATGTGGCATTGGTGGCCCCCTCTTTCAGCAAGAGGCTCTCGCCACAAAGTGAAAAGGGGAAAACAGAGGGTGAGCCACAGGGAGACATGATGTGGCGATAATGCGTCAAAGGACGGGGGCGCGTTGATGAAACGACAGAAGACAGCCTGCCAGACGTTGACTGGCTCCAGCCTCTCATGACGATGGGGGAAACCTTGAGGCTTTCGAAGGGGGGCGTGTGTTGGTGGCCGTGAGAGGGGGATCGACAAGTCTCGAGCTACAAGTCACTCTCTATCAGCGCCAAGAACGTGCTCCATCATTGGGTGTCCTTTATCAAAACGCCAGCGGGCTTTGGTGTGCTAACCCTTGGGGATCGTCGGCCTGGACCCAAGTTAGGGGGGAAGCCCAGGGGCGGCGGCGCAACTCGAGAGGGGGAACAGCTGATGGGTTTCTCTTGGGCAGCGGCGCGTCTGAGGGACAGTCGGAGCGGTCTGGATGCGGCGAGTGTTCGGGGGAGCGGGCCTGGGGTCGAAGCATTCTATCACTTGGGAGAACCTCCTCGGGCAAAGTTGCTGGGGACCGGCACAGAGGACGGGAGCTCTGCAACCGCAGAAGCAGGTTCCCGCTCTTGCATCACGCACCGCCCGCCAATGACAGTCGCCAATCCGGCCTGGAAACTTCCTGATCCGGAAACCTGAGGGCATTCAGCCACAGCAGTAGTTCTCGTCGAGGATGCCGAAGGGAACATTGTTGAGGCTGGTGGGAAGGGCCCCCTCGTCGTTTGTGGAGGCCTCACGGACAGAAGAAGGTTGAAGATGACGCAAGGCGCGAATGCTCAGAGGTAGGGCTTGCAAGAAGGCAAATCTTTTTTTGTTCAAGGCGCATGCGGGGTCTGTCTGGAAAGCAAGCCGGCGTGGGCATATCGCGGTAGAGGAAGAGTGATCTGCGCCGTAGGGCGAAGGGCTGAGGGCGATCTTCTTAGGGGGCTGTTGGGGGTTTGCGTAGACATTGGGTTCCTTTTTCGATAAGCGAGAGATCTGGGCCGACTTGTCAGAAGGTTAGTCGACGATGTTTCGGGTGAGGTTTCGAGGCACCTTGCTCTCATTCTTATCGTGATGATGGTCGATGAGATGGTCGAGTCGAGTCCACGGCATCGCCAAGCTGGACAATGGCATTGAGCACCAGCTCACCGCTCCCAAAGAAGGCATGGTCCCAATTACCTCCTACCTAGCCACCAAAGAGACTGGCAGGGTTCAACGCAGCTCGCCGACGTGCTGGTTTAATTGCCCTGACTCGATCGTCCCGCCCGCGACAGGGTCTAGGGTAATTTGGTATGCGATCGATAGAAGCTCATGGGGGATGATCGCGATCCCCAGGAGAAACGGTGGTTTGAAGGTGGTAATTTAGGCAGTAGACGCGTTCGTTTAATTCTGGGGCTTGGGATTTGGTATACATGTCGCGTTGAAGTCTTTGAAACTGTTCAAATGCCGTGAAAGGGGACCGTCATGAGCCAACCCGGAAGAGAGAAGGCATCATCAAGCCATTATCAAGGACAAGATCAATGTCAGGATCCCCCCCTTGCCGATATATCTCTACCCCCCGACTACTGAACGACGCAATACCAGACAACACCTCTGGCCAGCGACATATCTCTCAACCAATATCATGATAGCTGAGGAAGCAGAAAGAGCAAGAGCCGTGGGCGGACCTGCCTCGACAACCTTAACCGAAATAAGCATGCGGCTCATGCATCTACCCGCAGCCACCCGCACAACACCAAAAAAGGCATATGGAATATTGTTCATCATCTTCAGGAGATCTCAGGATCAAACACTGCAAAAAGAATGCTCAAGCACAAAAAATATAATTGCTTGCCTCGTACTGGAATCGAACCAGTGATCTTATCATTACTAGTGATACGCTTTACCACTAAGCCAACGAGGCTTGTTATGCTGGTTGTTAGAGGACTCAGCAAATTTGAGACTATCAGCGTCAGGATTTCGCACCCGGAGGAGAGCAACTCTCATGGGAAAGAGCGTGACTGTGAATATGTACAAAGGGAGTCAGAGTTTAGGTCAGTGATGGTTTTCGAGACTGGTCAAAATGGTGATATCCAGGTAAACCAATAAGGGACGATATTCTCTGAGGATCTCAAAGCTAGGACTGCCATATCCTCCCGATCGACGTCATTATTCTTCCGCCGCCTTGTCCAGCATCTCCCTAATACTATTCGCATACTCCTCGCCGTCGCCCTTGACGCCTCCAAGCACGACCGTCTTGTCGCGTGACTTGAGGCCATGCGTCAGCTGCAGACTAGACTTTGGGACACCCAAGACGGCGCTGAGAACTTGCACGGCGGCCTTGTTGGCCTCGCCCTCCCGGGCCTGGGCAGCGACGCACAGCTCGATCGCATCGTCGGTGACGGCGGTGACGCCCTCGCGATTCTTGCTGGCCCCCGGTTTCACGCGAAGCTGAAGATGCAGGGAGCCCAAGGGGGACTTTTTGGAGCCGGTGACGAAGCGGATGGCGCTAGACGACGCCATGTCAAGGTTGGAGAGCCGTCCTCGCACCGCGGGATGGCGCAGAGGTGCAGAGGAGAGTGTCAGGCGGGAATGCCAATCGTGAGGGGTAACGTTTAATAACGAGACAGAAGGTTGGCCTCTCTTTTCTGGTGGACAACTTTTACAGTTACAAAAGCCCAGAGGACAGACTTGTCGTCCTCATAAATCTCTTACCGATTGAGCGTCTGTCTTGGATCCTTCCGTCAGTCGGTCGTAGTTGACGTCCTTGGAGATGCGGCGTCTGTCGCCTATAGAAGCGCTGAAGCCTCAGGCCAGCGCGCTCACCGAGCAGGCACCTGCTGCAGTGCCCCACTGGCGCTCCGTCTTGATTCACCAACGCCAGCAAACTTGGACCTCATCGACATCATCGTCATCGTCGCGGATAAAACCACCGGATATAGAGGCAATCGCGACACCGACTCCCCGTCCTCGGCTCCCCGGCTGTATGCTTGCAGCCGCTGCTCGTCTTCGCAGCAACAGCCCAGCGAGCGCCATGGCTTCTTCGGCCTACAGCGCATACCATGGCCCTGGAGCCGCGTCGTCGCAATTCACTGTCACGGCCCTTGGTCGATGGTCCATCCTGAACCAGCCTCTGCCAGGTGTTGACAAGATCAAATCGCTCCATGTCTACGACTTTGACAATACCCGTAAGTGTCCAGCATGCATTTGTGCCAATTGGACTCTAACCCCCGTCCGTGCCAGTGTTCAAGACTCCTCTGCCGAACCCAGCACTGTGGAACGGTCCGACGATTGGCACATTGTCAAATCAAGAAGTTTTTGTCAACGGCGGCTGGTGGCACGACAGCCGCATCCTCGCTGCGACGGGGGAGGGCATCGACACGGAGGAGAAGCGAGCTTGGGACGGATGGTGGAATGACAAGGTCGTCGACCTCGTTAGGCTGAGCATCAAACAAAAGGATGCCCTCTGCGTCCTCCTCACGGGCCGATCGGAGCGCGGATTCGGCGAACTCATCCGGAAGATGGTTACCGCCAAGGGGCTCGACTTTGACATGATCGGCCTCAAGCCCCAGGTCAGCCCGTCGAACCAGCGATTCCAGAGCACCATGCACTTCAAGCAGCTCTTCCTCGAGGCGCTGATGGAGACGTACAAGCAGGCCGAGGACATCCGGGTGTACGAAGACCGGCCAAAGCACACAAAGGGCTTCCGCGACTTCTTCGCCGAGTACAACCGCAGGCAGAACGTCATGCCAACGCGAGGACCGCTGGTCGCCGACGTCGTCCAGGTGGCCGACTGCGCGACGACTCTGGATCCCGTGGTCGAGGTCGCCGAGATCCAGCACATGATCAACATCCACAACGAGGTCGTTTCCAAGCAGTCGTCGCAGCTGCGCCAGAACAGGCTCAGGATCAAGAAGACCGTCTTCTTCACCGGCTACATGATTGGCCCCGAAGACACCAAGCGGCTCATCAAGCTCGCGCAGATCCCCCAGAACATGCCCCAGCACGAGCTCAAGTACCACGGCAACAACATCCTCATCTGTCCTCGGCCGTGTCCCGCCAGCATCCTGGAAAAGGTCGGCGGCATGGGCAGCAAGATGAAGTGGGAGGTGACGGGCGTCGCTTGCTTCGAGTATAGCATCTGGGCAGCCCAGCTCCGGCCAGTTCCCCAGCAAGCCAAGTTCCACACCGACAACCCCAGCCCCCTTGTCGTCCTGGCGCTGAGGAAGGGCGCCAGGCCGATCGACGCCGGCAAGATACAGAACTGGCAGCCACTGCCGCCGGACAAGTCGTTCATCTTCGAGACCTTTGTCGGCGAGAAGGTCATCCTGCGCATCGAGGCCGACGACCCGCGCGAGGACGAGTACGAGAGCCTGTTCGCCAACAAGGCATCCAAGCGGAAGCACACTGGCGAAGACGACTGGAGCCAGAGAAACACCCACGGCCACTACGGCGGCCGCAACGAGTCCAGGGGCTACCACTCAGGCGGCCGGGGAGGTCGCGGGCGCGGCAACGCCAACCGCGGCCACCGAGGCGGCGCGCGAGGAGGCAGAGGAGGCCGCGGACGAGGAGGCGGCTACAACTACCGATCCCTCGACGACGTCGAGCCCAAGAACCAGCAGGGCGGCTACGGTCCCCAGGTTGACTATGACGATGCCTACCAGCCGCCGAGGAAAAACCAACCCCCTACAGCCCCGACCGGCCCCAGCCAAGGCCAGTTTGGAGGATGGAATCAGCAACCACCTAGAGGCCCCGCGGCATCCCAAGGGCGTCCGATGGGCGCGTACGGAGCGAACAACAACTCAGACCTACAGAATTACTATTAGAAGTAGTTACGCCCTCCTCCACAAGAGGGCGGCTATTATTTTTTAGCATCTGACGTTGGGAGAGCATACACTACATTTCATTTTCTTCTTCTTCTTCTTCCGACTCTGGCTGAAGGAAGAGTCATCAGTCGGTGTCTTACACGATGCCCCTCAACGACTGGGGCGGGGATACTAGGGGAGCTCTGAAAACAAACCGCGTCTCATTTGAGACGTGTTGACTAAAGGACTGCGAGGCGTCTGGGATGGAAAACATGATACCTGATGGGAAAATGTTGAAAATGCTTGTTCCGCTGAATCAAGAGGGCTAGCGATGTACGGATTATTGACTTTGGAGTTTATCAATCTCGAGTAGGAGAGTTGCTATCTCGACTCGCAACGAGGCAGCGCCATGTCATGATACAAATGCTGTGCTCTCTACTGAATCATCACCGACCGAGTCGACAGATGGCCATGGAGTTGATCAAAAGTCCGATCTGCCCTTTGGGAACACAGCTTAGCAAATAAATTACCATATCCCTTGCCCATGGGGTGACTATGGACAGACTTACTCACCTGTCAGATTTAAGCGCCAAAACAAATAGCAAACCCCTACAATTAAATCCCAAGGGGAAAAATGCAAGAACGTGATGATGTGACCTAGATACATGTATTGTCATCGCTTACCTGTTTCCAAGTCCAGCCGCCAATCCTTCCTCATCAATGGCCTACATACTTGCCACATTCTGATCATCCACCTCCCTGCTAGTTAAAAACACACATTCCAGTGGCCATCGCTCCTCGTTCCCAAAGAAATCACATCACGAGATACAATCCGGCGCGAGAATGTCCAAGCCCGAGATCCGGGTACATCGGAAAGGTATGCCCCGCTCGTTCCGGCGTAAAAGAAAAGTTGCTTAGAAAGGGACACAGACGATGTTGAAGCGTGGCAGCACGCCCACGAGATCGCCGTCCCCGCGTTCCGGACCGATCCCCTGTACGCGTGGATCTTCATGGAAGACGGGGACAATGAGAAGCGCCAGGATCGCCTCCGCGTCTTCTTCAAGCCCGTCCTCAAATCCGGCCCCATCTGCGGCGGGTACATCCTCGATGCTCGAGACTGGGGCTCCATGATGGTCGTCACCGAGCCGGGACAGAACTATGACGGGCTGGGTGTCATCTTCAAGTCCGGCGGCATCCCCGCGACCTTGTCCGGAGGGCTGAAGCCGACCTATGTATTCCCCCACTTGAATATATTTCCTGCAAGAGAAGCTCACATGAATCCAGCGCCTCCTCTTTCAGTATCTCAACTACCTCGACAGGGTCAAGCTTAAAGTCCTCCCCAAGTCACGCATCCGCGATTGCTTCTTCATCCTCCTCGCCGCAACAGCCGCCTCGCACCGCAGGCAGGGTCTCCTGGCCGCCCTGACACAGCACGTGCAAGACGAAGCACGCAAGGCGGCCAAACCTATTTGGCTGGAGGCGACGTCGCGGTACTCGACGAATCAGTTCCAGCGGCTCGGCTTCGAGCTGGTGGAGGATGTCAGGATGGGCCAGGGCAAGGTGAATGCCGAGGGGAAGAAGGAGGCTGGCGGGGAGGGCATCTTGATCACGACCATGATCTGGTGGCCAGAGGGTGTCAGGGAGACCTTTGGAGAGAAGGGATAAGGGCGACGATGTGCCCTGAAGTCGAAGATGTCAAGCTGCGGATGTAAAACAAGACTATGCAATAATGTTAATAATAATCAAGATTGGCGGCAACAAGCCAACCTCAGGTCCAGTGCATGTCGCCAAAGCCCCAAGACCCCATAACCCACTTTCAAGGACTGCCAGCTACCGGTTGCGTGCTGGACACAACCCACAGGTGGTGCGATGAGGTGGAGTAGATAGATCTCGTCACGCCGGAACCCCAGACTCTCCCCGGCTTTCTTAGCGAAGCAAGTTAACTTGAACTGGACGGCTGCCGGTACATCATGAGAAAGAAGGACAACGTTGCCGTGCCGGTGGTGCCGGGACTCTGTTCATCCCCCGGGGAGCAGTGGGGCCGAAGACGCCGGCCCGGCCCGGAGTTGCGTATAAGGTTCTGATCCCACAGAGCTGTTTGGATTTGCGCACGAATGCTTCATCGGCCAATGAGGAGACCATCAACTGTCCCGGAGATTTTGCGTCCCTGGAGGACCTCATGTATCGTGCGCCCTACCATGCCATCATTATCAAAAACCCGAACACCCTGCGCCCTGCAGTCAACGAGCTTGTCAAAATCGCAAGCCACCAGTTCCCTGTCCAGCAGGGTTGGCAGGTTGGCAGGCTGGGACCCGGCCGAAAGCGGGCTTCGGCACCGACCTCGGTCAAAATCTAGCGCCAGTCTGACAGGAAAGAGCGTGCTTCTCTGCATGGCCGATCGGCAAGGCTTTTTCCGCATGAGGACAAAGACGCCTCTGACTGCAGCTTGTTTCCAGCCCATCACGCGCCGAACAGCATCAGCATGAACACCTTCGCTCAAGACACTGCATCGCACAGCAGCTCGCCGTGAGAGAGTCGGGCATCAGGGCCAGGGAGACCGTTGGCTCGAGATGGGACTCGCGCCCCTTTTCCGCCCCGTATCCTTATCTACCTCGCCCCTTGAGCCAGGGATATCCGCTTCCGCACGTGGGGCAAGGACTTCACCAGGCCTCACAGAGCGGATGGACTTCTCTGATCCTCGCTCACCACACCCACCTGCAGCTCCACATGGCGTTGATAAAGAATTGGCTGCTCTCCACTTTGGAAAGACTAGGCGCTCAATTTTGTTCTAATGTCCGATGCTACGTCCGCCTGGAGAGGCGAGCCAGCTCTGGCTGCTCGGCATCGGTGCCGCATCGGTCGGGCAATGGGGACGGTACCCATCGTCGCTGCTGCTTGTTAATTGTTCCATGCCCTCCCAGCTTGGATTTTTGATGTTTTCGCCTTGTCAAGTCCTAAAACTGTCCGTGTTGTTGTCGCCGTTGCCAAAAGTGTTTCTGCCCGACCCCCTCGCAACCGTAGGATTCCTATTTCTCTCGCAGAGAAACGGTAGCCGTCATCGGAGAGAGCATGACGACAATCCATGAATGAATTTGTCATCCAAATCATCGAGCCTGTGACTTAGTTCGGCAGCTTATAGCAGATCGCATTGCGAGCTCATCATGACGGGGGATCTTGACGGGGCCTCGACAGATGTCGGCGACGAGACATCGTCGTCGTCGTCTTCAACAGCTGAGTCGCCTGTCTTGGAACCCATCAACACGGCTGAGACTCGCCGCAGCCGCCCACGCAGTGTACTCACTGGCGCGTCCCACGACTCGGATCCGGATCCATACGAAGCGCTGGAGCATGCCCTGACCCCAGATGTTGAGACTGAGGCAGAAAGAGAAGCTCGCGAGCCCATCACCTACACTCGGACAGGCACCAGCGTCGCCAGCGCGGCGTCCAGGCCGCCCGACTTTGAGGTCTATTTTGAGGAGGGAGATCCAGAGAACCCAAGGAATTGGTCGAAATGGTACCGCGCCTGGATCATTGTTGCCGTGTCGTACTCTACCTGGGTCGTGGTGTTGTATAGCACTTGCTACACGGCTTCGATTCCTGGCCTGATGGAGGAGTACGGATCGACAAACACAGTCACGACCCTGGGGTTGACGACTTATTTGCTTGGCCTTGCAGTGGGGAGCTTGATTGTGGCGCCATTGAGTGAGCTCTATGGCCGTCAGAAGGTGTACTTGGTGTGCCTGAGCATATGGGCGCTGCTTATTCTGCCATGCGCTCTGGCGACTTCATTGACAGAAATCATCGTTGTGAGATTCTTTGGGTGAGTGGCGCGCGCTAAGATGCCCGTTGGTGACGCCGGCTAACAGCCACATCCAGTGCTCTCTTTGGGGCCGCAATGATCTCCAACAGCCCTGGAAGCATCGTCGACATTGCGGATCCGGAATATCTCGCCGCTGCCATGTCCATGTGGTCGATAGCACCCCTGAACGGACCGTCCACTGGACCCATCATCGGGGGTTTCGTGTTCCAGCACCTGGGTTGGCGATGGGACAACTGGATCGTCTTGATTCTCGGAGGCGCTGGCGTTCTGATGATGGCGACCGTCAAGGAGACGTACCACCCTGCCATCTTGAAGCGCAAGGCGGCGCGTCTGCGCAAGGAGAATGACGACCCGAGATGGTGGTGTCAGTACGACCAGAGGGTGTCTTCGTTGCACCTGATCAAGGTCAACATGAGCAGACCCTTTACGCTTGTTGCGACAGAGCCTATCCTGTGGTTCATGGACGTATGGTGAGTGCACATGAGTCTTGAGGAGGACCATCTCGCCCCTTACCGTAACCAAGATAAGCCTAACCCGCCGAGCAGGATCTCCTTGATTTATGCCATCCTCTATCTCTGCTTCGTCGCATACCCAATTGTCTTTGCCCAACATCGCGGCTGGGACGCGGGCATGTCAGGCTTGGCCTTTGTCGGAATAGGCGTGGGAACGATGCTCGCCATCGTCGCAGAGCCCCTTCTCCGACGCTTGATCAATTCCCAGCCCCGGGATCCCGAGACTGGCAAGGTCCAGCCTGAAGCCACGGCGTTGGTCATGGCCATCGGCGCCGTCCTAACGCCCCTCGGTCAGCTCGTCTTCTCGTGGACTTGCCTCCCCAGCAGCATCCACTGGGCGATACCCATCGCATTCGGGGTTCCATTCGGCGCGGGAAACACTCTCTGCTTCATCTACGGATCGAATTACCTGGCCGGCGCATACTCCATCTATGCAGCCAGCGCCCTCGCCGGCAACGCTGTCATTCGGAGCATCGCGGGCGGCGTCTTGCCACTGGCCGGACCAAGGATGTACGAGGCCATGACTCCGCAGTGGGCCGGAACACTCCTGGGGCTCCTCGAGGTCGCCATGATCCCAATCCCGTTTGTCTTTTGGCGATACGGGTCCAAGATTCGAGCAAAGAGCCCGGCGATCCGAGCTCTGAGAGAGGAGCAGGAACGACTCGATGCGAAGAGGGCCAAGCACCAGAGGAGGATGGAAAAGAAACGACGCCAGGAAGTTGAGGGAGAAAAGACGGACGATGGAGTTTTAGGGACGATGGCGGATGGTTCGGGGCAGGGGAAGAGTGCGAGTCCAAAGGCGCTGGAAGTGTAGGGTCAGTGAGAGCCGGAGTAACTCGATCGATGGCGATGAAAAGTTTGGAGTTAACGAAAAAGATACCATCTGTGAATTTATTGATATTAAAGGTTAAATGCCCGAGTAGCAGCCGAGGTCGATGAAGTAGGAATAGGTAACGTAGCAGAAGCCCCACGAGTCCTGTCCGTGCGACTGATGATCATTCAACTACCTTGAGGAAGGAAAGAAGCTGCTCTTTCCTAAGCTCTGTCTTTCGATATCCAGCCCTAATAGGATACGGATGCAAAGAGTTTCCCTAATAAAAAAAAGAAGAGAAAGGTTTCAAAAAATGCAAGAAAAAAAGAAGTGCTCAATCCCAATCTGGAATTATAGGAACAGCCCGATGCGGGGGTCGAACCCGCAACCTTGAGATTGTGTACTCGTAAGAGTCTCACGCTCTACCGATTGAGCTAACCGGGCCTCAATTGAGGCATTGTGTGTTGGGGATGGGCCGCGGTATTGGGCATCATGCAGCTGGGCTGGCTTCAGGATCCGGAGAGGCGCCGTTCAGGTCTGAGATAGGGTAGGCAGGAACACCAGCGGACGTCAAGACTGGTGAAGGGGGATGTGAAGAGACAGACTATATCAACATGCTCGACCTAGATAGCCTAGTGGGGGGATTACACGAGTTTGATTCGGTGGTACTCTCGCCTCTACGAGTCTTGTGCTTTATTTCCCCCAGCGGATAGTCACAGAAACTTGACCGATCAATCCAGGGAGCGTGTTAGGTGGTGCAGTGATAAGTCCCTTGCGCGGCTCTTCGGCTCATAACAACAACTTCACCACTGAACCAGACCAAAAACGCCCAACATCACAAGAGGTAAGCCGAGGAAACAGAGAATTCGGCTACTAGCAGCTGGGCTGAATATATGCCTTACTAAGAGACACTTGTAAAAGCAGACTCACCACGAACAAAGGGAATAGGGGCAAAGGAGGAGAATGTCTACTTTAAAAAGGAGCCCACAATCGCAAGTGGGTTCTGAATTATGAAGTGAGTTATTGATTATTCGTCTGGTTTATCTTCTGACTGTGGCACGCCGGCCCAAGTCTCCCATAACGGATTGACTTTTTGAGATCCTCTGGATAGACCACATTCGCGGGGATGAAACAAAGCGGACCTATCCACGCCGCATAGTTGTCCAACAAAGTACATCCTGAGATCCCAGTGAGCCCTGTAGGGCTCCCACTTTATCAACAACCCTGTGATTCCCTCCAATTGATACACGTCATGCCCATGCGGAGGGAGGTCCAACCTTGG
>JAVIXY010000022.1:51395-104807 GCA_033030565.1 Fusarium nematophilum | reverse complement strand
GGTCCAACCTTGGCCCCCCCCCCCCCCCCTCCTATCAAGATTCTGCTCTCTGAACCATCGCATCTACTCCCTCTCAAGCTGCTCGAGCTCCTTGAGCACCGACGACTTGGTGTTGATCTTCTTAAGCTGAGTATCCTCCAACTTCTCGCCACCGGCCAGACGCATCTCGAGATCCTCGATGGCGCGGACCTTCTTCTGAAGGCTGCGGATCTTCTTGGCGTTGGGGTTCTGGGCGGCGTCAGCACCGGGAGCACCCGCGCCAGGGGTAGGCTGCTGAGGCCCGTGGTGTCCGTTGCCGTTGCCGTTTCCGCGGTGCGTGTTGCTGCGGCTGCGGGCCTGGTTGTTTCGGGACTGGCTACGGGGGTGGTTGTGGTTGCGTCGCTCGGGGCTGCGGCCCTCGCTGCCCGAGCCGGCGCCGTGGTCACGGGGAGGAGGAGCCAGGCTGGCCCCGCCGTTAGGCTCGCCCTGAGGACGCCCTTCTCCCTGGTTGGCCTTCTTGTTGCGCTTCTTCTTGTTTTTCGACTTGGACGAGTTCTCATCGCCCACGGGCTCAGCGCCCGGAACAGTCCTCACGACTGCAGGGGCTGGCTCGGCAAAGTCGGCTCCAGGCACAGCGCGACGCGGGCGGCCAAAGCCGTTGGGACCAATGTTGGGCAGACCGTTGCTCACAACGTGAGCAGCACCGCCCTCATCCTCACGCTTGAAGTGCAGGGGCGTAGCCAGACCGCGGGCGCCGGGGGGCCGGTAGGCACCGGCTGGCTTGCTGGGGGTCTTGACCGTGCCCAGGTACGCCGCGGCAGAGGCATGGGCAGCGGGGACGGGGGTGAGCGGATCACCAGGGGCAATGTTCTCGGGGGCCTGAGGTCTCCAGACGACATGGTACAACTCGACCATATCCTCGTTGTACATGATACCGCCGCTGACGTGCCACAACTTGACGCCGTTGTCCACGCGCAGGCGTGGCGAGGTGGTGGCCGTCATGATGTAACGGCTGTCGGGGCTCCATTCGCAGACGCTGGGGTTCCCGCTCTCGATGGTGGTGATCTTGCGGAAATCCTTCTCAAGATCATACACGTCGATCTGGCCGGCAAGGTTGCCGAAGCCTGCGACCAGAACAAAACGACCGGTCGGCGAGAAAGTGATGGTGTTTCGGGGAGCGATCGGGAACGAGTGCGTCGCAATGGCCCGGTGGTTGAAGATGGTGGCCTTTGCCGGCATGTAGCCGTACACAACACCAAACTCTTTCGAGTTTGGCGACCACGAAACATCGTGGATGGGGCCATCCTTGTCAAGAGTCACGCGGGCGTCGAACGCGCCCGTGGTGCTGAGCAGATACAGCGTCGTCTCGCCGTAGTAGCTCTTGCCGGAGCGGTCGACGTCAGTCTGCGCGAGCACCAGAAGGCTGGAGCCGTGCTTGTTCCACTTCAGCTGGACTTTGTCGCCCTTGAAGAAGGTCTTCTGGGAGATGGGGTTGTTGAAAAGGGGAACATTGAAGACCTTGACTGCAGCGGGTTGGCCCTATAGCAAAAATGTGTTAGCAGAACAAAGGCTTCGAGAATGCGGTGTGGCGAATTCGGCTCACCTTGCGCTCTGGAACAAAGACGGCAACGGCGTGGTTCTTGCTGCCGGGGGCGAGGGCGAAGTTGGCAGCCCCCTCCACTCGGAGCTTGTTCCAGACCTTGACGAGGTCGTGACTCTCGTAGAACTGGACCTCGTTGGTGACGAGGCGAGCGCAGTACTTCTCATCGGCGGTATACTGAAGATTCCAGCCCCCCTGCTGCTTCTGGACAAAGCGGCCGAGCGGCTCCTTGTCGGCGGGGTCGACGCCCTCCTCTACGACGCGCCAGACCTTGAGGTTCTTGGTGGCATCGCCATTCTCGTCCTTGGCGGGGCGCTCCCAGGTGATGACATAGGTGCCGCGTGGGGAGAAGCCAAGCTCGTAGACGTTGAGAATGGGTAGGGAGAGGACCTGCTGGCCGGTGGCGGCGTCGACGACGGAGACTGCCTCGGGGGAGGCCCAGCCGAAGAAGCGGCCACAGGGGGAGTAGGCACAGCACCGGAGGTTGCCCTCGGGCTTGGTGAACCCAGCGAGAGGCTCGTAGACGGGCGCGGCGTCAAAGACACCGATGGTCTTCTGGGTTCGGTAGGCAAACTGCAGCGGAGACGCCATGGCTAGTCAAAGTCACAGTGTCTCGTGTCTTGCGGGGTCTTGAGGCCGGTAATCAAAATTGTTCTCGGAGGTCGTTTCTTGAAAACTCTCTCCTACAGTCTTGTCGAGGGACAGACAGGGTGTTTTTGATCGCGATCGTGCAGGCGAGGAGAAGCTTAGGCTCGGGGGTGCCAGTTGGTTGGGCGGGCAGCGCGGAGAGCGAAAAGCTAAAACAGAGCCGTGTCGTGAACTGCGCAGTGAAGAGCAGACAGCGACGTCACCTGGGGGAGTCTGTAGCGTGGTTCCGGATATAGGAGGCGGAATGCGTGCAAAGAGCTGATCGTCCACCGAAGGAGAATAAAAAATATTATCGTCGGGCGGCGGAGTGGTGGTGAAGCGTCGCGGAGCAACAAACAACGGTGGCGGAGGTAGCGGTGCAATGCGGTGCGGTGCGTCACGAGCCAAAAGATGCGATTGCGATTCGATGCGAAGCAAAGCCTGAACCTGCAAAGGAGAAATAGACGACAAGAACAGATTTGATGCCGGGAGAAATATGAAAAGAAGACGGCAAGTCACCCAGAAAGGGGAGGGAGGAATTGGCGCGGCAGGGCCGTGATGTTTTGGGCTGGAGGGAAACAAAAAGAAGAAGAGTAGGGCGGCTTGGCCACCCGGGGGGAAGATGTTTTTTTGTTCCTTTTTTTTTCTCCTCCCCTCCCCCTTTTTTTTTTTTTTTTTTTTTTTTTTTTCTTCCCTCTTTGGCCATGACACTCGTTGTCCCGCGCACGCCCAAGCCACATACGACCTTGTCAGCCCAAGCGTCTGGCGGCTCTCCTCTGCCGGCGGTCCTCGAGTCAGCCTCAGCAACTTTCTCCACAGGCACTTTAAGCACATTGGTGCCACCAATGGATCAAATCGATGCTTATGTCCCCGGGGCCTATTCTTGCAGAGAGCTTCGGGTGGCTCTTACTGCACATTTGCCCCGGATTCGCCGTGTTCAGGGGGGTTTTGTAACCGACTAGCGTCATATTCCGTAGTGCACATTGGGCAAATCGAGGCCTCCAGCTCCTTTGTGAGCGGGCGTTTTGGTGAGCGCTTGATGCCTGATCCTAGGTTGCTGCAATTCGGACCCATGAATCAATGTCTCTGCCGCCTCGTGCCCCCGACGACGCCCAAAACACATGGCCCGTTTGACAGTGCTACCTCTGCGGAACCCGTCTTGGGCATCTTTTGACCAACCTCAAGGCCTTGTACCAAAACCGTGGTCAGCAAACTCGAGAAAGTCCGTACCAACCACTCAGAAACAAAGCCTCCGCCGGTTATCGCTTCAGCCTCCTTTGTGTAGGGCGCCAATGCTTACTCTGTGCAGCTGACGAAAGATGATGAAAATAAAATATTCTTTGTCCTTGGAATTGACTATTGACGGAATAGTCATATTGGAACTTCCAATGATATGATTTCCAATTGAGGAACGTCCAGCTTGCTGATATTAGATGCAATCTCGACTAAGACGCTTAAAATGCTATCACCCACACGCCCACTCTTGTCCCAAGCCACGGGATTCACAATTGAGCCATACATGAGTGCCAACCACCATGGACCATGCCATGACGCTAGGCACTTGGTACGCTTTCCCAGATTCTGCCAGCTTCATGTGCCTTATTGCTACGTGGCACCACTGGTGTACAGTCATCGCCTGATCAGGGTAGGTCCTGAGCCACCAGTGCTCCCGCTATTCTGCTCAACCAACAGGGCTTCCAAGGAGCTCGACTTGATGGGACATCAACCCCCATACGTCGCTTATTCGCGGGCGTTTTATCGCTGTAAGTGGAATCCTCAAACTTCTTGGCTTGTAACACAAGGGTCCTTTGGAAAAAGAGGCCAGCATGCCATTGGGGGTGGTGTGCGTCGCCCTTGACCTCGAATCCGTGATTCGACTGTCGAAATATTTGGTCCGTCGATAGTGGAAATGCTGACCATAAACCTGGCGCCGCTTACCTCCCCTTGAACTTCTCTCTCCATCCGCCCTTCTCAAACAGCCACAGAGCTTCAGTTGCATATGCACGGCTACCTCTGTGGCCGCCCTCGCCCATGGCTGCCTCTGTCAAGCTTTCCAGAACCCTCCCCTTCTTGACCCCGGCCCACACGCCCATTGCAATGGGATCGTCCTCAGTCTTGCCCCACTCGCCGTGCCCAAGCCGGTATAGGATTCTGCCGAGAGTTTGGAATGCCATGCATCTCTGCGCCGGGACAGCGCTTCTTGCGAGTCTCGCAAGTTCCGCAATGGTATACCCGGCTGCTTCTGGAGCTTCGCCGTGGTGATGTAGGCCTTTAGAGGAGGGAATGGACCGACTGACCCGGGGTGACAGGAACCGGCCCTGGAAGTCGAATCGCAACGCCGACACTGCGATCTCCGAATGTGGGTAATAGGGTGAATCTTTATCGGCAGGACTATCTTTGGTGGGGACGGGAGCCATCCAGGCGAGTTTGCTTGGGTCCGCCGGGAGGTTGGGAAAGTACTTCTCATGCAGTCTGGACAGAAAGTCTGGATCGGATGGGTCGAGATCAGGGAGCGCGGGAGGGACAGGGAAGTGGACCGACTTGGGCTGTTCAGTGATTGGAAACAGATCGGGAGGAATCTGGGCGGGGGCTTGGTCTTCATCAAAGTCTTCTGCCATCATCTTGGACGATGTAGGGGCCGTAGTCGCCGGCTCTTTCGAAGGTTCGGCAGCTTGTGGTGGAGCGGTCTTGGACGTGTCTTCGATCTTGATTTCCGGCGGAGGCTCAGGCGCCTGTCGGGCCTCGGACGGCGGAGGATCAAAAGGCGACGGCTCGGAAGGCTCGTCAATATTGGCTCGCGATAGGAGCCTCTGGATGAGAGCAGGGTTGAGCCCGTTCATGATGTCTTCTTGCGCTTGGGCGATCTCGGCTGGGGTCATGCTGGCGAGCTTCTGTCGGTTCTCTTGGTCGATGCGCTTCTTCTCGATAGACTCAAAGTCTACTTTCTCGGCCGAATCTTGCGACTTCTCCGGGTCACCTGGCTCTTTGGGCTGCGCTCGCGGGGGGGGAGTCTCGCGGACGGCGCCAGCTGCCCGCTGCTGTTTGAAGGCGGATGTTCTCCATCGTCGTTTATGCTGCGGGAAGCCGGTCGACGAGATGGGATGGTCGGGGAATTCGACTGGTTTCTTGTCGCCGGAGTCGCGCTCTACAATATCGCTGATCAAAAGGGTCGGATCCATGCTGGCGTGCTGTTGTTTTGTCGATTTGTAAGATCTCAGACCACGGGAGCCTTGGTCCTGACGTCTTTTTTCAAGATGGGTGGAGGTACGTACCACGGAGAAAATCTGGAGTGGGGCAGAGAATGGATTGTGTGACCCCACATTCGCGGGCGGACAATGCGGACTTGTCCGCCTGCCGCTGCCACGTGAAATTTGGAGAAACGGGGGCAATTCGAAATTGAAAAGAAACATTAAATGGCAATTAAGAAGACGAGCCAGCACCCAAGATGGGGGATTCGCCGGGAAAATAGGCGTGATTCCGGAAATGGCTGTATGCCTAGGTCCACTGCAAGAGCTTCCTTTTAGGGGATGGTCGTCGCTGCTCGCATCATTTCTTGCTCAATGTCAGGCGACATGAGGCGGAAAACCCGAACTGGATTCTCGCGGTTTATGGCTCGGGCTTCTGAAACGCGAGCGCGATTTAGCCTGCCATCCATGGATCCTGACAGCAAATGACGAAAACAGCAGCGCATGACAGAGAAATGCTGTCGCATGGCCGGGGTCTTACTTAGAGTTAGGATAATATCGATACATTTATTCGCAACGTTGGTAGTATTGTTCATTCTTTTGACCTTTTTTCCCTCATTAGCTGGCGAGTTTAAAATAGCCAGCCCCGGACCGAAGCATGTTGCACCGCCACAGATGGTGCCGGGGTACCTGGTGCATAAGCGCCGATCGATCCCACTATTCTTTCAGCATTCCAGAACCTGTGCGCCACAAGGCTTTTCTTCATTCGAAACTGGGCCTCTGTACAATGGTGACCTGTGCGCGCGAACAATCCAGCATTGTTAGGCTTGTTGAAAGTCGTCGCAGTTCTCTGTGTAAGATCAAAAGGCATTTAGTAAAGCTACCAAAGCGGCCTGGGTATAACGCCGCCGCCTTCTATCTTTCAGCCCCCGGCAGTTGAGTGGTCATTTCAACTTGTGTGGGGCGCAATTCTTGCATTGAAGGATAGCGTTTCTGCGACCGAGAGGACTTTACTTTGTGGTTCATGAATCCAGGGACTGCCTTTCTTGGTTTTATTTCCCCATCCTTTTTATTTCTCGGTCTCGCGGCTGGCTTTCGTCTGGGACGAGATAAGATCTTTGTTGAAGGAAGCACGGGGCACCTCAGGTACGTACACGAAAGTGCCGATTGGCGTTGTGAACCCCCTGCACGATCAGTAGAGACAACAAGGACAGGTGATGATCACACAACAGACGAGCTAGGATGCAGAGAAAAACAGCTCAAATGAGGTAGAGCTGGCCAGATGATCTGACAGAAGAGCACACAGTGGATTGAAAAAATATATGTTTCAGGGAGAATATCCACTTTCACCAATTACGACATTTCGTCTCTTGCACTCCTCGACCAGGAAGAAAAAGAAAAAAGACCACTAGCCACATGCTTTCCCGAAAAATCAAACATGGGGCTGATGCTGGGTCGCGTGGGCTGCAGCCGCGCTAGATCCCTGTCGCTGTACCGCGTCTAAGCTTTGGTTCAACGTTCCCGGACGAGACGGGCTTCCCCCCCCTCCACATCCACAAGCGAAGCCAGGGGTGGCCTAGCACACCCAAGGGAGATTCGGGCGGGTGGGTTCCTTGGGAGGCTGACCCCGGAGGAAACACGAAAAAGAAAGGGTCACAAGCGCAAGGTACATGTACCCACGCGCGCTGCTTCATTTTGGCAGAGGTGAGCGGTGCCGAGATACAAAGGGGTACCTGTCTCGACATTTCCACGCATTTATTCTTGGTGTTTCCCCACGCCAGCCCACTGACCTGCGTCCACCCACAGCTCGCAGAAAGACTGCTGGAACCCCCTGCCTGTCCCCCTCCGATGTTGCACATGGCCGCTTGGGAATCTGAGCTGGCCAGCCTGGGCCTGGTACCTTTTGTACCTTTATCCGTGCGTCGAGCTTGTCTTGTCTCTCTTTTCTCTATCAGGTCCCAGCCTAGGCATGGATGGATGTCTCTTTGCATTGCATCTTTCGGTTTTCTCTGGGCTCTCTCGCTATCCCGCTAAGCCCGGCTGTTCCAATTCTGCCTGTACCTGCCCGTCCTTCCCAATCTTGACTCTTGATTGACTGTGTCCCCATCCACGACCCCGTCCAAGTTACTTGGTTGACCCCCCTCAAGCCCCCGGTTTCGAGGCTCTCCGTATGAATTCCCTCCCATCCGAAGCCGTATCAAACTGTTTTTCTGCCTGGTCTCGCCCCCCCCTTGAGTTGTTTGGCCGAATGATTGCGGCATGCCCGTATTCATCCTCCGTCGCCTTTCTTGGTGTTGGGTGGCCCAGTCCACGCCCCCCAAGAAGCTCCCGTCCCGTCATGAGGGCACCTTCGGCTGGTCTAATCGGCGTTTAATAATGAAATTTCCCTTGTTGCCAGATGATGCTGGTCCGCCCCCTCGTTCCCCCTCGTGCGTCGTGTCGTGCCGGAGTCGTAGCATTCAAGTTAGCAGCTGGGCAAGAAAACGAAGCTGCTGGCTTGCCCCGTTTTTCTCCTTCCCGCCAGAAAATAAGAAATGTTGTTGTCGCCCCGAAAAAAAAGGTAGCCATCCCCATCTCATTTCTCCTCCTTTTTTTCCCTCGTCCTTCTCCCTCTCTCACCTCTCTCACCTCACAAACCCACGACAACCCACCATTTTCCTCCAACAACGAGACCCTCGAAACAGGTCGGATTCGCTCAAATTCATCAATCCGACATCATTTGCGTGTCGCAATCATCACCGAATCACCACCATTTGTTGCGCCTGGCGCTGCAGCATCTCCCACTGCCCTCGAAGCGACTCCTCCCCCGCATTCGGTCCCCTTTTTCGCCTGCGCAGGTTGCACCTAAGCCTGTCGTCGTTGCCCGACACAACTTCGTGAGGCTATTCAGAGAATCGCGAGCTCCACCGCCCCCCGTCCCGACTCCCCATCCCGGCCACTCACAGCCCGTTTCGCTCTGTCACCCTCCGTCACGGTTTCGCCTTCCGTCTGCAACCCGTTTCTGACGAGCCCCGCCTTTGGAGCTTTTCTCATTCGCTGTACCTGCACCCGACCCTCTGGTTGCTTTCCGCGCAACCTAGCGTGTACCACGCACTTCGCCGACCGCCATTCGCTGCCTTTTTAGCCTTTTGGGGGGGTTGAATCACAGCCTCGCCCGTTTGCGCGACGCCTTGTCTGGTTTCCCTTTTGGCTTCGAATGAGTGGTTCTTTGTCCCTGCATCGACGATAGGGTTTGGTTTACTTTTTTAATTGCTTGCTTGTCTCGGGCCCTGCGACCAGGTTCAACATCAGCACACGGTGCATTGGGGTTTCGGTGCATCTACGAACCCTGGACGCCCAAGGCCATTTCCAATCCTTGCCTCGGCATGGCCGCGACAGCCGGCGACACGTCCATGTCGCGATACGACTCGTCAGCTGGCGAACTCTCCTCGCCGCCCTCCGGATCCCTCTCAGAACCCGGCTCTCCGTCGCGAAATGCCTCGAGTAACCGGGGGCGACAAGAATACGACGAGATTATCGTCGTGTCTAGCGACGGCCAATACCAGCACATCAGTCACCAAGGCCACCAAGGCCAAGGACAAGGGCCTCCTCCGCCTCCCATTCCACCACACTCGGGGACTGGCCCCTCCAAACGTTATGCCTTGGTCGACAATCAATGGGTGCAATTGACGGCTGCTGGCGTTCCTCGGAAGAAGCCCGGCCGTAAACCCGGCACCATCGTGAAACCTCGAAATTCAGATGGCAACGAAGCTGCCAAGGCTGCGCGTAAGCCTCGCAAACCACGCGATCCCAATGCGCCGCCGCCCATGCAGCGAAAACGCAAAATTGCCCCTGCCGATGGCGAGAACGAAACTCTTGCCGACTCAAAGTCTCTTGCTGCAGCTGCAGCAGCAGCTGCTGCATCCTCTGCCGAGTCGAGGCAGCCACGTGTCTCTGATGTCTCCAACTTATCTGCCTCGTCGCCCGCCCAACAGCATCACCAACTACCTTCTTCCTCTCACCAAACCGAGCAGCGATATTCCCCAAAGATGCCAAAACGAGAACACTTCCCGGGCTCAATGCAGAGCATCTTGAACTCGGACCCTCCCGCTGAACGCCCGCAGTCTCAACCACAACCTCAGCCCAACAACTCGACTTCTATCCCCGTTCGCACCAGCGGTCAGAGCTATGATCCCATCCGGGGGAATTACGATCCCGTGCGTGAGACAATGGTTTCTCATAACTCATACGCCTCGGCCTCTGGTTCTCCTCGGGCCCCTTCCCAGATGCCCAACCGATCGCCAACGATTGCGAGCCTGCTTGGAGGCACTGATTCTCGCAATTCATACCAACCATCCTCGAATCAACCCCGCTTCCAAGCACAAGAGCCGTCTCAGCCGTCTTCGCCTTCTAAAGAACCCCACGGAATATCCACCCCAACGCCATCATCGCGATCTCTTGCTCAAGAAGTCAAGAAGGACCCGCCTCCACCACCGCCCCCGGTTCAGCGGCCAGTCATCAAGGAATCCAACTTCACAACCATCTCCAACGGTCCCGTCAAGAGGTCGCCGAAGCAGAAGCCGCATACTGGTGTCTCCACTCCCCGGACGGACAATCTAGATGACATGCAGGAAAACGAGGGCCGTTCTATTCTCGACTTTGGGCGAGCCAAACCCGGTGAAGAACTCCAGACTCCGACTATTGTTCTCAGCATCCCGATCCCGGCTGGAGAGACCAACAAGTACGTCAACTTCATGCGCCTAGCGGAGGATCGCTACGGATGGGACGCTCTTCACCCTCGTCTGGCAGCCAACCGCGATCGCAAGGCTCGTATTGCCGCCGCGGCCGCATCTTTGGAAAAAGCCGAGTCTGGTCGCGAATCTGGCGATGAAATGTCTGTTGATCTGTCCGATGCCGAGGCTAGCAACCCCGACAACGGTGGTACCAGCGGTCCTGACGCCCAGGCCAAGCCCAAGAAGAAGCGCAACTTCAAGGAGGACCAATACGATGTGGATGACGATTTTGTGGATGACTCGGAGCTTCTATGGGAGGCACAGGCGGCAGCAAGTCGGGATGGATTTTTCGTCTACTCCGGTCCTTTGGTGCCAGAGGTTGAAAAGCCTGCAGCTGGGTATGTATCTTCCAAACCCCGCCCCTTTGATCACCAACTAACCAAAACCAGTCACGAAGGCCCTCCCAAGCGCGGACGTGGAGGACGAGGCAGCCGCGGTGGTGGCAGAGGAGCATCGACTCGAGGCGGAGCTGGCACTGGCCGTGGCGGCGGTCCCGGATCCCGCGGCGGCTCTGTCACGCGAAAGCCTCGCATCACCAAGCAGGAAAAGGCGCAGCGAGAACGCGAAAAGGCTGAGCGCGAAAGCCTGGCCCAGCTGGCCAAGACTCCTACTCATGGATACTCGTTGAACCCGACTACGCCCTCTTTTGCCGTCAGCGAATTGGGTGCTTAGTGGCATGCATTCCGAAGCTGACGACTTGCGTCTTAACTCACCGTCAACCACCGCCCGTCGATTCAGGGCCACGATACTTTAACGAAGTTGGAGAGCCTCCTGACCCAACCGGGCTGATACTGGCAATGGTACAAAGGCACCCCTTTGACCTCGCCCAACCACCCCGTTATGTTTACAGCTCTCCATCATGCGAGCCTTCAATTCCTGGCTTCGGACACCCATTTTGTTTCCTTCTCTTTCCTCTTCGTTAATTCCGTTTTGCGAAGCATGGCTGGCCCGGCATGGCCCCCCCTTTCTTTCTTTCTTTCTTTTGTTTTTGAACTTTTAGGAATGTTGGAGAATCGGCGTGTGTGGTATTTCGCATGTACGAATGAGGAGAAACCCAGGTCTCGGAATCACGGCGTTCACTGGGCAGTACGGAGGATGACATTTGGCAAGCCTGGCATGGCGGAAGAAAGACTGGTGGCCTTAGAGAGGATGGGTCTTTTAGGTGGGAGAGAGATATGAGGCGTCACAGCGAGATGTTCGCAAAAGCGGCGGGTTATGAAGCCTCGAATTAGAACTGTAGAGAAGGAGCTGGTTGAATGTGAGGATGACCCATGGCTTGATGAGCTCGGAAGGTTCACTATAATTCAGTGGTGAATGAGAATGACGATGCCAAATCCTTGGTGCTCTTGCGCACCTTGACGAGATTGTTAATGACTCCAATCGCAGAATCGAAATAGCTGTCTGGGTTGCTTGACTTGATAGGCCAAAAACTCTACTTCTCTCTGGCGTCAACTACAGCAACATGTAGGTAATTCCATGCAAAAAATAGCCTCATAGCAGACGACAGACATCTAGGGCGGAACATGGTCCCTCAAAAGAATATAAACATCCGCTCGCAGGCCTTTTCTCTTCACTTTGCTTTCACCCCCCCTTGATGCTGGTTCAGCGCCCCAACAAATCACCAGGTTTTCCCTCCTCCTCTGCTCTCGGCGAAAAAAAAAAGTTCCCTGGCGCGTACATCCTGAAACGAAACCGCCCCAATGACGCTGATGCTTCTTTATGCGATTGTAAACTCGGCAACCTCGCCCATCTCGTTCTTTGCCTCGCTGCCGAGCTTGTAAGACGCGCGCCACCGCAGCTTGGCCGAGTTGACCTTTTGGTCGTGGTTGCCCGCGTGCCAGATTCGGACGTCTTGAGTCACGCCGCGGCTTTGCTTGGGGGACAGGTCGCGGCCGGTCTGAGGCCGGAGCTGGAGTTCATAACCCTGGGATTTTTAGTCAGCTGGATGGACTGCCGAGGAGGTGGTGGGGTTGAATGTACCTTTGTCACGGCGAGCTGGAAGTGGAGCTCGCTGATGGGTTGGTCATTGTTGTTGGAGAAGGCAAAGGTAAGGTTGATGGCATTCAAGGCTTGGTTGGACCGGTTGGCGAGCATGTCGATCCGGAGGTTGGTGTTGCTGACGGTTGCCTGGTGCTCCTTGGGCTTGCTGGGCTCTGGGGGAAGCGCCGAGGAGAAGCTCCATTCGTCATCGTCGTTGGAGGCAGCGGGAGGCTGGGGAGGAGCCGGAGATGCCCTCTGCGACCCGCCCAAGGCGGCTCCGAGGACCGCGAAGGGGTCAGAGGCAGGCTGCGGCGGAGGGGCGTGAACTGACTGCTGCTGGAAGGGGGGCTGAGGAGTAGCGGACTGGGAGACGGGTTGTGAGAAGGAGGCGAATTGCGAGAAGGGAGGGGGGGTCGGTGTTGATACAGGACCCTTGGCGGAGTTATCCTGGGTCATGGAGGATAGCAGAGCAGGGCCGGGGATATCTGGGAAGAAGTCAGCATACTGAAAAGTCTTATAGTATATCTCCCGAATCCGATCGGAACTCACTTTGGTTTGCGCCAAACCCGAGGGCGATGCCGCCACCTTGTCCGAAGCTGCCTGGCTCTCCACCAATATCAAGTCCGAGCAAGTCGTTCTCGATGCCAGAAGAGCCAGGGCCAGCAGCTGGCGCATTGTTTGGCTCGGCGCCATTGTTACCGTTGGAAGCGGACGCATCGGCGTCAAAGTCGATCAGCGACAGCTCGTTGGCGGCATTTGAAGGGGCGGCGGCGGCGGCTGCAGACCCTGAAGTCGTCGGGGGAGGGGCCCCGGCAGCGATCTTGGCCGCGCCCTCAACGTCGCCCTTCTTCATAAGCTTGTATCGCTCGACTGTTCGGTGTATGCTATCGTTGATTTCCAAGAGCTTTGCGACGGCCTCGTGGTCGTCGGACTCCTCCTCGCACATCTTCTGGATCTTGGGCTGCGCACTCTGCAGGGCGGCGGCCAGCTCGCTGAAGACGTCGCCATCCTGCATGGTGTCGCCCTCCTGGAATGCCTCTAATCGTTCTTCAAGCAACCGCGCCTTGGCCTGGATCTTGCCGACTTCTTCGGCAGCCTTTGCGCGGTAGTCTACCTTGGATCGCGTGTCGTAACCGGCCATGATCTTCATCAGACGGTTGGCTTCTTGAAGATCCTCAGGGGTACCGCGCCGGATCAGCTCCTGAAGCTTGGCTGATTGCGCCTCGCGCTCCTCTTCTTCCATCTCCTCGGCAGATTTCAGATTCTTGATGTTGGATATCAGTATGAGGAGAATGTGGTTTTTTTTTCTGTTGCTGGGTACTTACATCGCTTGGGTTCAATACAGCAGCATCCTCTCTCCGCACTTCAGGGAACACGTAGCCCTTATAACTCAGCAACCGGTGCATATCCCTGATAAATCCCAGATCCTCCTTGTATCGGCTCGTTTCGCATATCGTCCCTCGCCATTCCTCAATAGCCTCAAGAATCTTGGCCTGCACGCGGGTCGGCCGAATGGGCGGCCGCTCGGGGAACCTCCTGACCAATTCGTTGAGGAACTCTTTGGTGCTGATTTGCAGATGGAAAGGGTATCCGCAGTTCTTGACGCAGATGTCGAGGAGGCCGAGGGCGAGCAGGGCGACATTGGGGTTGCGATGGTTGATATAGTTGACGATGGCGGTGGCGGCTTCACGAGGAGCACTTCCCTTCTTGGAGTTGATCAGGTCCGAGATCTCGAGGTTGAGGGCGAGATTGGGCTCGTAGTTCTCGGGACTGCAGGCCGCCTGTACGAAGCGCTGGAGCTGGGAGGGGGTTCGGCCTGAGCTAGGGTACTCTCCCCAGCGGTCGCGAGCCGCGGCGCGAGCTGAAGCGGCCTCCATGATATGCGACTATCGAGGCGGTGCGTATGCGTATGCGAAGGCCTATTCGAAGGGAGGTAAAGCCGGATCGAGTTGCGCCTATGTATGAGGTGGTTCGGACAGGAGCGTGAGCTGGCCGTAAACGCAGCCTGGGGTTCGGCGGGGGAGGACAGGGTATGGAGCTTGACGATGTCCTGTCCCAGATGCGGATCAGGCAGGCAAGGAAACGACGGCCTGAAGGAGACGGACTCGGTCCCGAATGAAGGAACCCAACGGGCGTCGCTGGACCTCTTAGTTGAGAAGAGTTAACAAAAACGTGGCTGCTCCGGGCGACAGCTGAACTCGAAGCCAGGGGACAGACAATGGAGACTGACACTTGCGCTAAAAGATGGCCCAACGACGATATGATGTGCTGAGTGTGGCTCCTTGTGGCTCTGTGGCGGCCGCCGGCATTTCGAATCTTCCGGCCCGTCCAAGGAATCTCCTTAGCAGTGGAAAGGCTCCAGCAGGTTAATTGACCCATTATTATGCCGAATTAGCGGGTTAATACGCTGCTATTATGCTTGTCATAGTTAGGGTCTTATGATAAAGAAACTCGCCTCTTAGGTGCAAATTAGTAATAAAAGAAGCATCTATTAGATATCTCCCCGTAAATGGATATGATCCCTGTGAGTGACCGCACTGGAGCCTTTCCACTGTCAAGGAGATGGGAGCGGAGCGCCAAAGTGCAAGGTGAGAGAGTCCGCAGGCTTAGCGCTGGAGGTTCCGTGTTACAGGGGGTGGTTCGCTGAAGCTAGGGACCCCAGCTGGGGAACCTTCTGCCCCTCCATCGAACCCCGCCATCGTTATCAATCCCATCATACATTTTTCTCAATGTAAAAAATCTTGAAGGGCATCATCCACAAACACCTTGAATATCTCCTACACGACGAAACATATTCTAACCCAACCACAAAACCTGGCGCTTGTTATTTCAGAAGGCTATCTTGAAACCTAAGATGGTCCGCCACAAGAAAGATTTCAACAAGGGCAGAAAGGGTGGCCACGGTCCACCGCGCCCTCGAGGGCCCCGCGACAATGACCAGGACGGCGGAAGCTCCTCTACGCGCCCAGCCTTCAAGGCAGCCTGCTGGGATCTCGGCCACTGCGACCCCAAGCGATGCTCCGGAAAGAAGCTCATGAAGCTCGGAATGATGCGCGACCTGCATCTCGGCCAGCGCCACAACGGCGTCATCATCACTCCCAACGGCAAGCATGTCATCTCTCCCGCCGACCGAGAGCTCATGGATCAATACGGCGCGGCTGTCGTCGAATGCTCGTGGGCACGAACAAAGGAGGTCCAGTGGAACAAGGTCGGGGGGAAATGCGAGCGTCTTCTGCCGTACCTTGTCGCCGCGAACACGGTCAACTACGGCAAGCCCTGGCGGCTAAACTGCGTCGAGGCCCTCGCTGCTGCCTTCTACATCTGTGGCCACCCGGACTGGGCTGAGCAGATCCTGGAACCCTTTTCGTACGGACCTTCATTTCTCGAGATCAACTCCAGTCTACTGAAGCGATACGCTGCTTGTACCGATGAAGCCAGCATCAAGAAGACAGAGGAGGAGTGGATGGAGCAGCTGGAGCGGGAATACGCGGAAAGCAGAGAGGAAGGAAACGATGATATGTGGACAAGTGGAAACACCAACCGAAGACGTATGGACTCCTCAGACGACGAAGACGACGATGAGGAGGAGGAGGAAGGGGTTAGCGACAAGGGCGACCAGGACAGCGTAGACGGAATATACTTGGGCAAACGACCCCCAAAGCCAACTCCACAAGAAGAGGAAGAGGATGAAAGGGACCGCTACGCAATATCCGATGACTCCGACGATGAAGACACAATGGCCGAGATTCGCCGCAAGGTCCTCGCCTCAAAGACCTTCACCGACGCCGGCCAGGACGACGACAGAAAGCCTGCCACCATCCCCAACCCGCACCACCAACAGCAGCAGCAGCAGCAACATCTCAAGCCCGCCGAAGTGGAGCCAGACTCGGACAACGGGGACAGCGACGACGGTGACGATGACGAGTTTGACAACATCATCGAGGCGACGCCCGTGACGGACCGCATCGGGCTCGCGAAGCTGGAGAAGGAGCGAGCGCGGACAACGGTCACTACGAGGACCTTCTCGTCAAATGCCGTGGGGGCTCCGTATCGGCGGTGATGAGAAGGTCCATATGGCGAGGTAGGTAGGTCATGACAATGGAAGGGGATCTTGTCAAAATGAAAACAAAATTGCACCAGAATTCATACGTCGTGACATATATACGGCACCCAAGGCGCACCATAGTCATCACTGGCAACGTTGATCTCGACATCTTTGAAGTAGTACTGGGATTGTTGACATGTAGCTTCATCTATCCGAGCCTCCCATTTTACACAGGCCATCTCTTCCGTCTCATTGACCATATCCTCATTCAAATCCGCTATTCGTACACGCTCCTTCAGGTCTCAGCCATGTAGAGCTTCCCGTTTCTTGTTTTTGTACATGCCTGTTCTTTTACACTTTTGTTCTTACAATGTTCGCTTCTCCTTGATCTCTTCATATGTCTGGATCTGGTCATCGATTTGCAGGTCCTCGAAGTCCTCCAAGCCGATACCGCACTCGGTGCCCTTGCCCATCTCCATGACGTCCTTCTTGACGTGCTTGAGCGTGTCGATTTTACCTGCAAATGATCAGTCAGTAAGGAATTGAGACAGAGGAGTGATGGCCGATGCATCCCTGTAAGATGCTGGAAGCAGGGGAGAACTCACCGTCATAAACGACCTCGCCCCCCCGGATCACCTTGACCAGCGACGTCCGCTTGATAGATCCGTTGCGGACCTTGCAGCCAGCTATGTTCTGCTGCACACGCTTCTTGATGTTGATGGCAAAGATTTGCAAGACATCTGCTTCGCCAAGGACCTTGTGCGAGATCTTGTACGGCAATAGGTCAGACAAGGAATCCTTGACCTCGTCGACGACATGGTAGATGACGCTGTGGTCGATGATGCGCACGCGCGCCTCGTCGGCGCGCTGGCGAATGTGAGGAAGGATGGCATTGTTGAAATTGATGATGACGCTCTTGGAGGCAGCGGCGTGGTCGACATCGTACTCGGAGATGAGGCCGACCGAGGATCGCAGGATCTTGGCTTGAACCTCGTTGCTGCCGAGTTCTTGGACCGAGGCGCATACGGCTTCCACCGAGCCAGCAACGTCGGCCTTGACGATGAAGTTCTGGTACAAGACGCCCGGCTCAGTCTCGGCAGGTTCTGCTTCGATGCCTTCGGCTTCCGCTGCGGCAGCGGCCTCTTCTGCGGCAGCCTTCTCACGTTGGCGGTGCTCCTGTTCGGCAAGCTGCTGAGAGCTCTCCTGTCTGTAAGCCATCTCCTGTCGATACTCGACTGCTGTCTTGGCTTTGCTCTCGTCTGGTGCCTGGAGAATCTGTTCTCCAGCTTCGGGGAGGTCTCGCCAGCCGAGGACCTGCACTGGAGTTCCCGGTGGTGCCTCGGAGATATCGACTCCAGCTTCGTTACGAAGACCACGGATTTTGGCCCATGACTTGCCGGCGACGATGTAGTCGCCCAGGCGCAGAGTTCCTCGCTTGACCAGCACCGAAGCGACCTTTCCAATCTGCCTGACGCTGGACTCGAGGACCCAACCCTCAACCATGCCATCGGTCTCGGCGCGGACGTCAAGGATTTCTGACAGAGTAACAATGTTCTCTTCGAGATCTTCCATGCCCTTGCCAGTCTTGCCACTGACAGGGACGACCTGAACGTCGCCTCCAAAGTCCTCAATCTCGACACCGTTTCGAGAGAGGTCGACCTTGACCTGGTCAACACGAGCGTCCTCCTTGTCGATCTTATTGATCGCGACGATGATGGGGACCTTGGCTGCTTGAGCATGCTTTAGGGCCTCAATCGTTTGAGGCATGACGCTGTCATCAGCAGCCACAACCAGCACGACGATATCTGTCACGTTGGCACCTCGCTGACGCATGGACAAGAAGGCGGCGTGACCAGGTGTGTCGAGGAAGGTGATCTGCTTGCCGGATGACATCTGAACAACGAAGGCACCGATGTGCTGAGTGATACCACCGTGCTCCTGAGCGGCAATAGATGACTTGCGAAGCCAGTCGAGAAGAGTCGTCTTGCCGTGATCAACGTGGCCCATGATTGTCACGACAGGAGGGCGACTTGGCAACGAGGACGGATCCTCTGGTGTTGGCCGGGGCTGCAGATCGCGCTGGGAGCCACTGGCAACGGTGGGATCGAAGCCATATTCCTGAGCAACGAGAGCTGCCGTGTCGCCGGTCATGATGGTGTCTCCAGTGAGATCCTCAAAGCCCATGGTCTCCAGGTCATGTAGAAAGTCTGCATTCCGAATCTGGAGTGCCTGGCCCAGGTTGGATACGCTGATGTACTCGGGCAGGAGGATGGGGACGGGCTGATTCTGTGCCTCCTCTTCAAGGCGCTTCCTGGCGTCCTTGTTAGCCTTCTTGCGCTGTCTTGCCTCCCATCGTCTGATTGCGTCGTCGTCCCAATCCTCATCTCCCTCATCAACTCGTCGTACGTTCTTTGGCCGCTTGCTCTTTTTGCCTCGTCGCTCCTCTTCCTCATCCACCTCGAAACGTGATTTCCGTCGCGGCTGGTCTTCTTTCTGGCCTTGGATGCCAAGGGCGTCGAGCCGGTCTGTTGGAACTTGATAAGGACCGTTTGAAATCCCTGCTGCTGCCTTGCTGCGGAAGCTGCTGACTCGATCCTCCAGCGCATCCCAGAAATCTTCGCCTTGGCTGTTTGCGGTGTCACTCATCGTTCGAGAGGCACGCTTGAGTTGCCCCCATGCAGCCTCTCCCGTAGCCTTGTCAGCTGCATGAGACGCTTGCTGGGCCGGGTGTGGCTTCACAGGCCGTGGCTGCTCTGCTCTAGGCCCCCGATTCGAAACCGGGATTTGGGTGTCCACTCTCCGAGAGCTGAATGCTCCCCAAGCAGCAGTGGTCGGCTGGGAGGGCTCATTGCTGGACCAAGACTTGGGTGTCGCCACTGGGGCGGGTGCGCGGTCTGTCTTGAAAGCCTCGGCAAGAATGGAGCGCGACAGAGGGGTAGACGCCGGTTTCGACTGCCTCGCCGGCCAGTCCTCTTGCGGCTTCTTGTCTTCGGCGGCTCGTTTCGATCGCTGGTTCTGTTTGGATGGGCGCTTATTGTGGGCTTGATCCTGTGCATTGGCAGCCTTCGTGGGGCCCTTCACTGGAGCTTTCGGCTTCTTGGGAGGAAGTCCCATCCTCTGCCGAGCATCTCGTTCGTGCGGAAGAAGTTCGCTCGCCCCCGGAGTACTGCCTTGGGCCGGTGCCTTGTTTCCAAAAGAGCCGAATGTCCCCATGCCAGTGCCAAAACCTCCAGGGAAGCCACCGCCCGGGAAGCCTCCCGGCTTCGAAGCGTTTCCATCATCGTGTGGCCGGCGCAGCGCGGAGCTCGTCGAGAGAGCTCGGACGCCGTGAGACTGCGTAGGAAGACATGCTAGCAGGCTAGAAGCTCTGACTAATGGTATCGAGCCCGCGATGCTGCACACAGGGCGATCTCGAAGTTGTGCTTCCCTCGGCGAGAGCTTGTGGCGGCAGAAGGCGCATACGTAGGAATTCCCGCGCTCCTAAGAAACTGTATTAAAGGCAATTGTCATTGAATGCGGGTGAGATGAAGCGTACCTGCAATGCTCGAGCTCTCAACATTGCCGCGACGAGGAATTGATAGACTTGGAGCAAGTCCCTCTCGACATTGATCTGGTGATGGATCTGCTTGGTTCTTGACTTGGGCAGGTGCTATCATCGCGTAGTGGAGTCGACTTTTTTCAGTCACAGTGAGGCAGCTTCGGCGCCGGGATTGTCCGCCACAGCTGGCGGCAAGAACTGTGATATTCGCATCCCTTGTTAAGCAGAGATGCTCATCCTGGCCTGTACTACAAATGATAAAAGGTCTAAAAAGCTTATATCGGATATAAAATTCGTATGAAAAGCTGCAGAGCTAATTTTCGAACCGATATTTGCGCATGTAGGAAAGGATATGGACGTTCATGAGAGAACCGGCCGGCAATCCATGTTGTATTTTTTTTGTGGACCACCACCACTCTAGAGCTTTCATCAGAGGTACCCCTTGGAGAACACATCTTACCTCCTGGACACGCGACCCTTGACAAACGTTGACGATTGCACTCTCACAACGCCAATCGCAGCCGAAAACAGAGTAAAAATCACAAAAAATGGCGCCGAACAAGAGAACAGCAAAGCCAAAACCCACCAATTCACCCACCAAAAATGAGGAGCCTCCTTCTCCCTTCAAGCGGCCCCCGGAAGTCCTGGAGCCCTTCATCAACTCCTTGTCGGAGAAGCACGTCTACATCACGCATATCGACTCCAAGCCGGCGGAGATGAAGCGCAAAATATTCCTCGTCCCCATTGGCCTTAACATCGTCGTCGTATTTCTCTTCATCCTCCGCATGTATTGGATCATCCCCTGGTATTTCAAGCTCATTGCCTCGGGCTTCGGCCATCCCAACGACACAACCTGGAACGTCGACGACTCGACGTGGGGCGAGATCGGCTGGGAAGTCGCCAAGCGAGCCTCTACGATGATGATCGACTTTGCGCTCTTTGTCTTTGTCTGGCCGTGGCCGGTGGAGTTCGTGGCTGGGCAGGCTCGCGGTAACCCGTGCCAGTGGAGGTGGCAGGTTGGCTTCCGCGAAAAGGAGATCTACGTTCGTCGCAGCCGAGAATGGGACCAGGTCCTCGAGGACGTCTTCACGGATAGTGACTCGCGGAAGATTCTGCTCGGCTACATCCGCCAAGCGACGTCGCCTATGCTTCAGGAGCAGAAGACAGGTTACCTCCTGATGAACGGCCAGTGGGACCTTGATTGGGCCCGAATGGTTCTTGCTCACAGTCTGGTCGACAAGAAGGACATCGCCCTTGACGCCTTCAAGAGTCTTGTTCTCGTCCACCATGCAGACTACGGCTGGATGTGTTATGATGTGCGAGGCACCGCTGCATCAGGTGAGGACGAGCGTCGGCGCCAGGTCTTTGCGTTCCGCGAATCGCTTGCGGCGCTTGGAAAGGAGGATTTGTTTTATCGCTGGGTCGAGATTGTGCAGTTCGAGTCGACACAGCCCGGCGGATTTGGCCCCGAGAAGCAGGAGGCGGCGGCCAAGAGAATCCGGGAGCTGTTTGAGGGTGAAAATATCAATTTTGATGAACTATGGAAGCAGAGCGTGGGATCAATATCATCCTGAGGAGATTGTAACAATAGATGTATATTAGGTAAAGACCCATATTACTAAATTAACACGAAGAATCTAAAACGAGTTCAACGAACCCGAGAAGGGGGGGGGGAGCATTAAAAAAAAAAAACACCAAAAGTCCAAAAAGAAAATTACTCGCCCTGCTCCCGGTCTTCCAGCGCCGGGACTACAGCGCGCCCTGCTTTCGCCTGGGAATTTGTTTGCATCGATCCCATCCTCGGTCGCCCCCATGGTCGTTACGGGCGTCCCCGTAACATCCACAGGAGGCCAGGGGCTGGGGGATGTCTCTGAGAACGGGTAGAAGGCTGCACGGCGGAGGGAGTTGAACCCGCGATGTTGGGCAGCCTACCTACCCGAAGGTAGGTAGCTGGTTCCAACATCCGGGGAACCCACTCCGCTGTGCGCTCCCAGAGCCGCTCGCTGTTAGAGGGGGATCCTTTTTTGGGGGGTATAAAGCTTGTTGCGGCTCTGCAGGTGCCGCTTTGGTGGGCAGCTGGCTGTCGCTGTCATCCCGTTTGCGACGAGGGCAACATGGCCGGTGCCTGAGGCGCTGGGGACAAGGCCCCACCCGGCGACTGCTGGCTACCAGAAACAGAAGGAGTGTCGATTTGAATCCAGTCGCTGGCGTCTAGTGGACTTGACTCTGCAAGGCATGTCGGATATAAAGTGGCATTGTTGTGCCGGGCCCTCGGGAGGTTGTTGATAGATGTGACGATATGGTCGTGCCTTCTGGAGATGATTGACGCCATCCGGGATTGTTCAGAACCTCATCCAGAGCCACGTACACTCACACAATATTCCGACATTGTCCTCCACATGGCGCTGATTCACCCCCTGACTTTGATATTGAACCAGCACACCTGACTTCAGGAGGCTAGGGAAGGGCCAGTTGACAATCGCGAGGCGGTTTCTGGGCATCTAATAGGTATTCCACCAGATTGACTGTGTTAAACCATTGGATAGATAATCGAGACATTCGCAAATCAATACGGCAGAGTCGGGTCGTCGGACAAGATTTTTCGAGGGCATCGTATATCGGAGGGAGCACGAGACAGAGCAATGTCGAGTTCGATGGAACGCTAATGGCGATTCCTACCTTCAAGAAAGGAATTGAAGTCATTCAAAAGAGATTGAGCAAGTCACGGGCTTTGGACCGCTTTGTGACCTTGTAGAAGACGCTTGACGATACGTGGTGATGATGGGATGAAGTTGGAATTGTGTGTGGTTGTGGTTCTTGGCCCCGTGGCTTACCTAAGTGAGCGCCGCATCCACAAGCTTAGACGTATGGGGAAAGGTGTGTGGCACGTGCAGAGAATCCTGGCCCCATTCCCCGATGGGTCGTAGGGCGGTGAAACCGTCGGGAGGAAACATGACCTCGGGAGTGACAACAGGCTGGACTTTGCTATTGGGCTCAGGCCAGAGATTAGTGGCTTGGAGGCTGAGCTGAAGGGGAGCCACCGAAAGCAGGGAAAACAGCGTGTTGATAAGGAAGTACGCAGGCAAGATGATAATCTCAGGCTTAAGAAGGGAGTATACGTAAGCTACTTGGGGCTTAGAATGCCCCCAGAAGAATCTCCGCAGCCGGGCGGGTTTTTGGCTTGGGCGGTTCCAAACCCCAGTTGGACAAATCGCAGGGAGAGAGTCGTGTGCAAGTTGCGGCGATCAAGATCCTCCCACGCGACTCTTGACAGGACGCCCCTGTCGATGCAAATGCCTCGGGAGTTATGATAAAATGGCTAAAAATCAAAATATCGAAGGTTTAGATTTACGGTAAAGCTCCTAGAAAATACCCAAGTTCATAACCGCCCCTTGGCTCTATCTGGCTCCTGCCCTGCTCTTGGTCTCGGATCCTCCTTCCTGCTTGCTCCCTTCCTTCAACGAGGCAGGTCAGGCACCCTATCATAACCTGGCTTGTGCGGAAAATCCTCCTCGCCGGCCACCAACCTGTCGTATACAAGCCACTGCGCCAATCTCAAGGCTTCAGCTCTCGTCTGAGGTGCACGTTGCACTCTTTGCTGAGCATTACCAGCACCGTCACCTAGTTCCGCTGCTGTCGCGCTCAACGCCTGCTATAAAAACGGTGAAAGCTCTCTGCTTCGCGGATCATCGTCGGTTGACAAGCGACATTCAACGCAATCGCCCCTGCTTTAGCGCCTCCGCCCCAAAAAGCCAGGTCAGTCAATAATAATTTCTCGCGGCTCTCATACCAGGGACGGACAAAGCAGTTTTACCAGCAACGCAGCGCCGTCCTCTCTCCTTGCATTGCATCGTACGCTGTGCTAGGACTCTGGGACCCCCTTTGTCTATCGCCTAGCACCCAACGGCTGCTGTCACTGGCCCAGTGGCTGCCAGAGCTGACCGAGAGACCCAGTCGAAAACCCCTAAATCCTGAACGCGCCAACTAGCCCCGTTCAGTCAATCAAGTTCCAGGCCATCAGACAGCCCCTTCAAACCTCGTCTCGACAGAACGGTTTCGCCTCGACTCTCTCCTCGCTCCTCGCTCCTCGCCTCCTTTTCTCACGCCAATACACATCCTACCTCTTCGAAATGTCGTCGGGATTGACGCGACGCCGTGGTGCTGGCGGCGCAGGACCCTCAACTGAGGGCGACACCAACGGCACTGCCCCCAGAACGTCCGGCACCAGGGACGCCGGCCCCGAGACGAGCTACGAGAGCACCGAGAATGGCCACAAGATCGCATTCGACCCTCGAGACATCAGCGAGAGCGCCGAGCGAAGCAAGCAGCCCAAGCTGACCCTCATGGAGGAGGTGCTACTGCTCGGCCTCAAGGATAAGCAGGTACGTACGCATATGCACACCGAGACATCCCTCAATGGATCAACCTCTTTGACCCGAGGGCACGGGGCTGACTATCTGGTCTGAATGCAGGGCTACCTCTCTTTCTGGAACGACAACATTTCCTACGCCCTGCGAGGTTGCATCGTCATCGAACTGGCCTTCCGAGGCCGCATCGCAATGGAGAAGGACGCCTCCAGGCGACGATTCCCCCTCGCGGATCGCAACATCGAGGTTATAGACGACACTCTTACCGGCGAGGTCCTCCTCGATGAGGCCCTCAAGATGATGAAGCAGAGTGAAAAGATGAGCGTCGCAACCTGGATTGACTTGATGAGCGGTAACTAGCCCCGGCCAACAACCCCCCACGCATCTCCGCCCCCAGTCACCGCTGACAATCCCTTTCTTCGATATCCAGGCGAGACATGGAACTTGATGAAGATTGGTTACCAGCTCAAGCAAGTCCGAGAGCGCCTCGCCAAGGGTCTTGTCGACAAGGGCATCCTTCGGACAGAGAAGCGCAACTTCCTCCTCTTCGACATGGCCACCCATCCCGTCGCTGACGGTGGCGCCAAGGAGGAGATTCGACGCCGCGTGCGCAACATCCTCACCCAGCGAACTGTCGTGCTCAACGGCAGCCAGTTCCTCCCCGAGTCGCTCGAATTCCGTAACATGCGCAGCATCGCCATGGTCTGCGCTGCGTATGCCGCCAACGTGCTTGAGAACGCCTTGTCTACTCTTGGCCACGAGGCCCGCGAGAGGGCATTTGCGCAGACGGACGACCTGCTGGCCGACTACAGCCAGTGGCCATTTGGCAAGAAGGCCACACAGAACGGAATCGGCGCCAATCTGCCGCAGGTCATCAACGATGTAGGTGGTGCATTCTTGCTAACCGGGACTCTTGAGTACTAACGCCGGTGCAGGAGGTCAACAGCGGCAAGGACAAGGAGCTTCAGCTCGAGGTGGTTGCAGCGTGCTTGAGCGTCTTCACTCGACTTGATTCTCTCCTATAAGCGTGCTCGTCCAGCCACAAGCGTGTCAACTTCTAGCGCACGCCCACGCCTTTCCTTGCGACCGGCGCCATCTCCTGCTCCAGCTTGCGCCCAAGCTCAACCAACGGCAATCCGCCCAACCCCATTTCTCCTCGAGATCTTCGTTTTGCCGACCTGACTCTCGCCCACCTCCTCTACCGTCTCCCACAAATACATGTGTCCATGATGACAACACTCTCGCCGCTTCTTATCTCAACCCATCAGGGGGAAGTATGTGTGCTTTCGAACATATAACCACCATGCGGAGCAATTGAAGGAAATGCTGGGGTTTTTCTGCTTCGGTGCAGCTGGGCCAAGGCGTGGCTTCCCCTCGGCGTTAAAGGCATGCTGAAGTGCTGCTTGTCATGCTTCAAACAACCTTTGGCTGAACCTTGCTGAGGGGAGGCACTGCCATGGATGTTTTGTGTGCTGGTGGTGTCGACGGTGGCTCGCACACTCCCTGCCCCGATCACCCTTTTTTTTAATGTCCTTTTTATTTTTGCCGAGACCTATCTATTCTTCCGTTATGTTGGGAAACAAAAAGGAGACGGACGGAAATGCCAGTGTTGTGTATGTATGTGTGTTCGGAAAGGGGGGGAGGGGAAAACCATAGGTTGAAACGTGAAGCGTAAGCCGTGCTGTTTCTTGTTCTGGTAACTGTTGTAATGAAAAATGGCAGAGAACTCATATGGAACACGGGCGTCTATTCGATGGCTTTGGATTTTTGCTATCTCTTTTTGAGTTTCACAGCTTGTTTCGTGACGATGTCGAGAGAGAAGCGATGGCGAGTCTGTGTCAGGGGGTTCTGCGCTTGCTTTTCTTCCGGATGGCTTCAGACGGATTCGAGGTTATCATTAGGTCCAGGGAATTTGTGCTGCTGGGAGCTCCAGACTGGAAGGGATCATTGCTTTTTTTTTTAGATTAACGGCGTGGTTCGACGCTCGCTCTCTCTCATGTTCAAGGAAACAAAAAAATGTCCACTATATGCCGAATGCACATTGCTGAGCCCATTGCCTGTCTTACAAGATGAGATGAACCTCTGCGCGCCCCTTCATGCTTCCCCTTCTTTTTGCGGACCAGGACTCCTATAGCGCCGTGTCTTTTTTTTTTTCCGAACAAACGAACGCACAACCTTGGTTTTCCGCCTTGTCACACCGTTCGATACCGCTCTCCCAAGGCATTGAACTTCTCATCTTACTTCTTCCGGCCTCCTACGCCCAGGCTACCTTCAAACCCCGGGCGACCCTTCTTCTTGGCTCCGCCAGCGCCGCCCTTCTTCTTCTTCTTGCCCGCCTTGCCGAGCAGCTTGTCGTCGCGCCGCTTGCGCAGATTCTCCTCTCGCTTGCGCTGCTTCTCCTTCTGCGCCAGCTTGACGCCATCGGAGCGCTCGCGCCACGCCTTCTCGCTCTTGCGCTTGGCTGTCTCCTTGCGCTTGACGGCGCGCTTGAGGAGGGCCTCGTCGTCACGGATCTTCTCGCCCTCGGCGCGGCGGCGGGCCGTCAGCCAGGCCTCCTTGTCGGCGATGTCGGCGCGCTTCTCAGGGTCGAGCTCCTGGAGGCGCTTCTTCTGGTTCTGCACTTTGATGAGGGCCGTCTTGGGGTCGGAAGGGCCCTTCTTCTTGCCCTGGTTGACGACGTAGCTGAGGTCGCGCGAGAGCTGGGCGCCGTCGCCAAACGCCACGCGACCAAAGGTGAAGTTGCTGGCGTTCTCATCGAGCTCAACGGCGGGGCTCATGACGCCTGGCGAACTGGATGCCAGCGCCTCCTCGCGCTTACGCTGCTCCTCCAGCTTGGCTTGTTTGCGGAGCTCCTGCTTATGAGCCTGGCGCAAGGCCTGTTTCCTCCTTCGCGACTCGATGAGCTCCTGGCGTGTGCGGATGGGCTTGCCGTCGGGGCCGTCGGCTTTTCGGGCGGCGCGCAGAGCCTCAATCTTGGCGGCTAGGCGTGCGCGGAGGGCGGAGGTGTCGGCGGGGATCTTGATGTGCTTGGGCTTTTCGGAGGGAGGGATGGTGGAGGAGACGGATGTCGTTGTGCTGGCGGGCTCAAGAGTCTCGGCGGGGGCTGATGAAGAGTCGTTGGTGTCGAATGTGGGAGAGTGTGGCTCGGATTCGGGACTCGAGTTGCCGCTGGCTTCGTCGTCCTTTTCAAGACCTGAGATATCCATGGGCTCAACCTCGCCATCATCGTGACGAGCTGGCGTCTCATCCTGAGCCTCAACCTCGACGTCGGCCTCGACTTCAGTCTTCTGTTTCTTGGTTTTGGCGGCTGAGCTTTTTGCTTGCTTCTTGGCGGTTTGCTTCTGTGATTTGGGGGTGGGTGTAGGAGCGGGCGCATCGTCCTTCTCCGTCTCGAATCCTTCCGACTTCTTGGTCTTCTTGTCAGCCTTCTTCTCCTTTTTCTTCTCTCTCTTGGCAGCCTTCTTCTCTTCCTTTCTTGAGAGCTTGGATGGCGTAGCTTCGGCTGTGGCCTTGGTCTCTGAGTTGTCGTCGTCGAGCTTTTGCTTCTTGTTGGCCTCTGGGATCTTTGACTTGAGACCCTCGCCAGGCTTTTCGCTATCGACCCCGGGCACAGGCTCGTAGTCTTCCCACTCGTCGTCGTCGCCCTCTCCCTCGCCTTCCTGTTGCATCTCGCGAAGCTTTCGCTTGTTCTTTGCACGCTCGTCCATCACTTCCTTGGCGTTTCGGTTCAACTCGCTGTCGGGGTCCAGCTTTCCGCGACGAGCGGCGGCAGCCTCTTGCTTTGTCTGCTTCTTCTTGTTCCATTGGTTCTAGAGGGTAGGAGTTAGCCTCCTGGCCGAGATGTTGCGTTCAAGGGAGTAAGTGGTGTGGTTTTGTTCGGGGCGGGGAGTTGGCTCGAGAGGGGACGGTGAGGATCGATTCACATACACTTGTGTCTTCCCCGTAGTACATCTTGGCTGGGATCAGACTCAAGAGGCCATCAAAGGCTTTTGCATGGTCGCGCAGGCGATCCTATAGGGCTCAGGGTCAGCTTCACGGCATCCTTCTGCCATGCTCGCCGTCATTTGGCCTGGCGACAGGCGGGGCACGAGGGAAACAGTGAGGACGGACCTGCAGCGAAGATTCAGCCATATTGAAAGATGTATCGAGTCAGAGATGGATGATGTCGAAGAAATAACGGTGTCAGGATATAGACATAGAGTTTGCCCGTCAGAATGTCGTGCCGGTTCGATTCATTCGCGACGAGGTTGGGTTTCTGGAAAAGAAAGCTCGGATGGCGATTTGCCCGGCCTCGATTTTTTTGGGGGACCGATGGGATTTTTTTTTCTCTTTGGCTAAGACGGGCTTTGTGGGGAGCCGCAGCCGGTTGCTCCACCCCTGTACTTTAGCTCACGCCGTCTGTACATATCGTCTCTACCTGGGCTTCAGGGAGTAGAGAGTAGGTAAGTTAGATACCTAGGCATAATAATTTCAAGGGCCCATTGAAGGCATACAGAGACTGTCGAATTAAATGTAGACAAGAGTATCTCATATCAATAGTGATACTAAAGCTTCTTATCATTTCAGCACATTTTTTTAAAGGACCAATCCTCGCGTAGACTATCGTCTCATTGCAGTCATCGAAAGCGGAACTTGTCTCGAAAAGTATTTGCTTTCAGTTCGTTTACATGCGCTGCAAAGTTAATGAAATACAGGTGCATATTTGATTTGCTTGTAGCCAAGGTTAGCCCATTCTCTGCGAGGCTGATCTTACTTACCTGCTCGGTAACTTCCTCCCCTCTGTCCTTCGTAGTACGCATGATAATCCTCCAGTTATAGCTTTGACGTTCACCACTTGATCATGCAACCAGCTTTCTCACGGTTGGTCCAGAATCGGAACCCGGAAAGGTCATGAGAATCTTGCCCTCTATCATGACTAGGCGCTGGGCTGTGACTCACTCGGCTTGTACTCAGGACACGCTTCCGTATGGCAACTGGAACCACTGTCTTACACGTTTGACTCCCAATTGTGAGCTTGGTTGGGTAATTGCAAGTCCAGTAGCCTGGAATGCCCGATACGTCATGCTGTGTGAATAGCATCACTAGGAATATCACGGTCTACAAGTCACAATAAGGAATGATGCCGGTTTCTGGCCAAGACGCCAACTACCTAGGAGGAAATGCTCTATCATTGATCATAATTGCCACGTGTTTCAAGCAATGCTTCATTTCTTCTTGCCCTTCTTAGCAGCCATCTCCCTCCTGCGTGCCTCCTTTGCCTCAAACTCGGCCTTTTTGGCCTTCTCGAGGGCCTCCTTTTCTTCGCGCTCGGCCTAAAATCGAGCATGTCAGCATTAACATCCAGCATTCGGCGAGCACTAGGTAGGTAGGTATCTATGGACTTACTTGTCTTCGGGCAGCATCCGCAGCGCGCTGCTCGCGGATGGCCTTGAGGCGGGCCAGATCAGCCTTGGCCTCGTCCGTCTTGCCCTGGGCTGTCAGGCGCATGTGCCTCTCCTTCGCCGCAGCCGCCTCCAGGGCCTCGCGCTCACGCCGACTGGGCGCCGCTAGGTTCTCGACGCCTTCTGTGATCTCGTCGACGCCGGGGGCCTTGGCTTGGTTGCGAGCCTTCTTGGAGTGGTTGGGGTTGGCAGGCATGTCGTCATCCTCGTCGCTGTCGTCGTCGTCTTCGTCGTCGTCTTCGTCGCTCGAGGGCATGTCGCCGACCTCAACGGTCTTGGCCTTCTGTCTGGCTATCGCGGCCTCCTTGCGGGCCTTTTTCTCTGCCTTGCGGTCCTCGCGGGAGACGGCCTGGGCCGCTGGGGCCTTGGAAGGGCCGGCGTCGTCGTCTTCATCGCTGTCATCTTCTTCTTCGGAGGTCTCCTCTTCGGTGGTTTCGTCCTCGTCGCTATCGTCGTCGTCGTCGTCGTTCTCGTCGTCGTCCTTCTTTTTGGCATCGACGCTCCACATGCTAACCTCATTGCCATCGGCGTCGACGGGTCGAATATCTCGCGAAAAGTGCTTGCCTCCTGTGAACCGTGGTTAGGGTGCTGGAGTCGAAGAGGACGCTTGCTAGCGTTGATCCGAGGGTAGGGGGATCGAGTTACCTCCTCGAGCGGGCTTTCTGAACTTTCCTCCACGACCGCGAGAGCTCGTTCCAGGACCACCAACCATCTTGAGCAACGTTGTGATGTAAGGTGAGAGAGGTAGAGAGAGTGTGGATGGGTAACTTGAGATCGACTCAGCAATCTCGTTAATCGCTGGACTTGGCGGCCAAATTAAATATTTGGATGTCTCGGTTCTCTTTGTCTCGTTCTCTGGGTCCCTTGGGTCTCAATTTTGATGTTTGTCGCTGGTCAAACGCGTTTGGAGGCGGGGTAGCGGGGTAGCTATGGCGGCAGGTTTTAATACGTGAGATAATAGGGGGCAAATATCAGAGGGTGTTTGTCGATCAGGGATCTCTTCTTAAGTAGCAACACAGCCTCGGAACCGCGCGCTAGGGAAAGATGGCTTTCTATGCGAGGATGAAGGCTCCAGATTTACAAGATTCTTAATAGAGCATGACGGGGCTGGGGGGCAAAATCGCAGGTCAGGCTCGAGTGACAAGGACGCTTTTGCCTGAGAGTACGTGAGTACGTCGTTTTATGGGGACGGATGTGACTCAATGCAAACCGGAAACTGAAAGCTGCAACAAACGACACTCAAAAGGTATCACAGCATCCGCAGAGTGAACCGACCTCGGGGCCATCAGAACCAACACCAGCATCAGCCCGCTGCAAGCAAACACAGGTGGCAAAACAGGGGGGGCCAATAACAGTCTTGAGGAACCTAGTTAGGAAGCCAAACAAGTTGTTGGCTCCACAGGGCCTCTTCAGTGCAGCTGCACGAATAGTAGAGTTCCGGTTTGTCGTGGTTTGATTTGTGCTCGTGAGAGGGGCGAGCCTCTTCCAGGATCCGTTCCTGGCCATCAGGCACACGACACGATGCATGACTCCGTTGAGAGAGAGGGAAAATAATTATCATGACTCACCGCTTGGATACCTAGGTAGATGCCTTCCTAAGTGAGACAAGTCATTTCCAATATTCAGTGTTGTCAATTTTTGGGCCGCGATTGGTCTCTATTGTCGCTCTAAGCGCTCAAAATGCTCTGTGGGTTCTTAGAAATCGCCCGGTGCTCAAGTGCAGCGTCGCAACTTCGGGTACAAAATCTAGGTAAATAGTCATCGGGAAGAAAGGTGTGGTATATTTCTTCATTGTCAAAGAGACTCAAAGATTCAGCTTCTGGCTACTACGCAGCTCCGTGGTCATTATTGTTTCTCGCAAAAAGGTAGATCTCGCTTCGTTGAACCCTGCCGCAATAATTCATCTTGCACGGCACATCAATTATCCGGCCCACTACAAAACCACGTCCAACCCGCCCCGATTTTTGCTCTTTTTCTTTCCTTTCTTCTTCAACCTACTAGAAAAACTGAATCCTTCAAATTCACTCTGGCTTTCACTTCACCATGGATGCATACGGAGGGGAAACTGGAGGAAAGATGAGTTCTTGTCGCTGACTTACCCTCTGTCCTGCCTTGTAGCTTTTGCTGCGTTGGGAGAGAGAAATTTTGAGGCGGTACATACTTTGCTCCTCTGAAAACTTTGATGACATGAGGACACCTGGGCCAAGGGGCAAGGTCGAATGTAGGGTGCTTTGCGTAGAGGCGCGGTGGTGGTACCCTTGCCAGCAGCCACGATATCACTCTTCCTCGATCATCTATGATGTGTCTGTCGCATAACGCCTGGCCAAGTTGTGAGTGGACATGACCTCGGCACCGCGAACTAGAGCCTTGTTAAAACGTGAATGCTCACGACCTGATTCGCTGGTTAGGGACTGATCGTGACTGGCTGGAGTCATTCAAGTTACTGCGTCGAACTCATTTCGATTCATTGAAGATATTCCTCCTCATGACCAAGAGCCCCATTACCGAAACACGTATGACCTGGATTATTAGCGACCTTGATTATTAGCGAAGCTATTCAAGTGATCAATCTATTCGGCATCCCCCATGGTATCACGAAGCCTTGAATCCAAACGCCTCGGCCGTGCCCAAGACCACCATCTAATCCAAGGCCACTTGCTGGTGAAGCGAAATCGCCTCAAGTATATTCCATCTCTTTCATCCGACCCTACCAGTTCACAATCTGCTTCTCAGGAGCCCGTTTTGCCCTCGCCTCTGCGATCTCGGCAACTCTCGAGAGGATCTGATCGCTTCGACGTTTCTCTTGGGCCGTCGGCTCTTGGTAGATGCACTTGAACCGCCGGCGCCGCCAATCCGCCAGCTCTGCCTTGTATTCGACCGTGTCACGCTCATGAGTTGGGTTGAATGCAAAATGCGTGTCCCACTCGAGCGCCCTCACCTCCTGCTTGTGCTGGGGGCTTTGTTTTGCCAGTTCCTCGACGCTCACCGCGCTCTGCCAGTCGGCTCGGTCGACAATGTAGGCAGGAAGATGGGGATCGGCCGGGGGCTCCCGGGGCAAGATCTCATATGTTCGAAGCGGCCCGGAAATCATCGGCACGTGGTGGTTATTGCCTTCGCATCTTTTGGCGATAGGAGCTGGTAGCGTCAACGGAGACATCCAGCCGTCATCATCATCATCCAGTATAGCACTGGAACGGCGGCGTAGCCCCGGGGTAGGAGCCCGAGATGGGATGCCTTGTTCAGGTAGGCCGAAGAGCCGGTCCTCGCGCATGCCGCACTGCTGGCCACTCTGATCCAGGAATGCCTGATCCAGTGACGACAAGGTCGCGCTGCTGGTAAGAGAGGGCGGTAGAGAATCCAGCTCGACCTCAAAGGTCGTTAAATATCTCGATGGAACCGAAGCTTCATCATCAATCGAATCCTCGTCGTCCGTCCTGTAGTCATCGTCGATGTTGACCCGGCCAGAGGGCGCCGCGACCAGGTCATTGTCGAAGAAGGTCAGGGCAATATGGGCATCCGGGAAGCAAAAGGATCGCAGGAAGTGTTGTTCGGAATTTATCTCAGCAACAGGCCGAGGGGTCCTGTTGACGGTGCCGGACATGGCGACGAGAGATTTGAGATGTCTCGGGGTTCGTCGTTCAAGTGGCGCGGTGGGAAGATTAACGCGATAGTAAGATGAGCGAGATGATGCTGTCTGATGGCTAATCGTTTGACATGAATATAAAGAAACGGAGAGCACACAGAGAGAACCTTTGGTTTCGCAGATGGATAGTATTCAAATATGCCTTAGCTCAATAGTTCATAAATCGATAGACGGCAGGAGCGCTTCTGATTTGGCAGACAGACTCTCTGCCCGCAGAAGATCCTTAGAAGCCTCAAACGCCATGTGACCAACATTAACTTGGCCTTGCCGGCTTTCTAGAGCAGACTGTCTTGAGCTGTCTCCGGCAATCCAGCTGTTGGAGCTTGGGAAGACAAAGGACGACAAGTTACCCCAAAGCCATTGGCTGGACCATGGCATGGAGAGAAGTGTCGAGATCTCAACATGTGGGGAATACCCAAAGATGCTTAGGTTCGCAAACGCACCTGCAGACTGTTGCAGGATGTGCCGACCAACCGTCCAAGCGATTGCCTCTCGCCGGTACTGTGCCGTGCCAACACACCCAAGGCCAGCCATTCGGGTCATCATGACTTGGGTGGCCTTGGGAGAAGGCTTCCAGAGTATGTTTTGCGGAGTGAACTGGGATATCCCAGCGTCGTGATGGCCTTCACCTGCCCGGCTAAGAGGCCGAGCCCCGGCAAGCCAGCATTTCGTCTGGGGTAGAATCTCTTGATTAAGACACTTTCACGAAGTGTACTCAAAGTATCCCGAAAAAAGGCTCATGCAACTGGCATCACCCGGCTGTCAACGTCGAGCCTAAACCCACGAGGGCATTTAAACTTACTCAGGAAGCAGAGTGGAAGTCTGTTGTTGAGTCACGGACAACCCAGAGTGATGCGTTCTTTCGGCAATCTTTCATCTTGACAAGGCCTGCAGTACGTCATCCAGCCTCTTCCTCTTCTGCTTTCTCAGCGCCAGCACCGGTGCTGACCTCTCAGAAGCCACCAGGCTCGACTGCTTCTTAGGGATCGGAGCTGGCTTTGACTTGTTCGGTCCTCGCACCACCGCATCCCGCGTGAAGGTGTACCGCCGAGTCGCGAACAACCCGCGGCTTACGTACGACGGGCGAGTCCCGATACCGCCTCCACGAGCGCTGTGGCCGAGATGAAGGCATGCGAGCGGGCGCGAGGGCAGAACGAAGGGGCCAGCGACGGCCTTGGTTGACGGACGGGCTCCGCGAGCAGCGAGGTCTCGGTCGGAGCTCAGCTGTCCGAGAAAGGAGTAGAGCCAGAACGCCCAAGGCTCAAAGGCAACGCCGTGGCACGCGCGAGCCTCGCGGGATGCGGCATCCGTGTCCCATGGGGGCGTCTGTACCTTTGCCGTGTCGGTGAGGTAGTCGAGGAGCGGCGGGGCCTGAAGATCCTGGACAAATTTGACGGCGCATCTGGAGTCGCTACATAGCGAGACCAGATCGTTGTCGATGCTCGCAGCAAGATCTCGCAGGCGGTTCGTCCGCGTCTCCTCCAGCGGCGCAAACAGCATCAGATACCGCAGCAGCGAGTCCTCCAGCCCGGATGGCGTGTCGGCCTGCTGCCACCTATGCTCCAGCGCAGCCTCCTCGCTGCTCGTCCAATCCTCCCTCGCACCCATGACGTCGTAGAGGGCGAGCGACGGGAACCGGGATACCCACTGCAGCGACTCCTGCGTGGTCGACTGGTCACCCCATACCCTGAGGATGCGCAGCAGCGGGAACGGATCGGGCTTTTCGGTCCAGCCACGGACGAGGCGGTCCGAGACACGGGGGAAGACGGCGCGGAGCTCATCGGCCGGCTGGATCAGCTCCAGGGCCCCGAGATTGGGCATGTCGGCAAGGCAGAGGAGATCATGGGTGGAAAAGGAGCATCCGCCTGTGAGGACAAGGTGGGTGACGAAGTGAGTCGGCGGTGCTGCCAGCGGTGAAGTATAGCGGGTGAGGTCATCGCCGGGACGGCATATGTGCTGGCGGAAGCGGTAGAGGCCGAGGGTCTTTTCGTCCTCATCGTCCGTGAGAAGCCTAGAGAAGAGCTTCCAGGCATGAAGACACACACCCCTGTTTTGATTCTCAGCATCAGCTTCCCAACATCTTTGGGCATCCCGCGCGGTCCGGGGTTTGACAGACTGACCTCGCCTCGAGAAATCGCCAGATGCGCCACAGCAGACGAACCGGGATGGTCTCGAGATCGGCTCCCGAACGGATCTTGCCAATGTTATCAGCAACGACGTTGATGGCCATGTCCACCAGCGGCCGTGGGCCTCGGGCGCCGCGGGCCGTGAAGGTGGGATATGGCCGATGTCGACTCCAGTCGGCGGACTGTCGGTCCGCTTCAGTGAGCGAGTCGCGCGACACGGTCCATTCCTTGAAGACCTGGCCGGTTGTTTCATCGAACATGGCTGGAGCACCTAGAGACGACTAGGTGAATCATGGAAGTTGACTCCAGCGAGAATAAAAAGTGCACCGAAGGTGTTTCAGAGTTGAGGTTGAGGATGTGGCGAGTTGCAACCTTTGTTTGGTGATGAGACGGGGAGTGGAATTTCGTCGCACTGAGGGTCTCAGTCAGCTCATTCACAATATAACCGGGTACCAACTTGACCACCATCTTAACTACACCATTTATAAGCAAACTTCACTCCTTTTATCTGAGAACTAGTAAAGCTCTAATTTCGTCATTTTTTTTGGTACTTTGACATTATTTGATTGCGCTCATACATGTCGGAGACTCATGCTTGACCACTGCTCACTGAGCTCCCTGAGGTACGTATCCGCAGACGGGAACAAGCGACACCATGATGCCGCCAACTCAATCGTGCAGAAACGGCCGCCCTCTGATGCCATGGCTTGAAGCCATCCGCCTCAATCCGACTTCCGACTCCAGCCTTTTGCATCTTTTTTTCTACCCATGACCGGGTAATCATTCTTCAGCTAAAACGTTGATCCAAAATATTCACTGTGGTATCCAATTGCAGCCTCCCTACTCCCCCTCCGTCCCCGGACCAAAGCTTCTACAGCATGGGCTTTAGGTCCTCGGCCACGGTGAAGGGAGCTTCCGTCTTGCTCTTGATCTCATCGACGGTGACGCCGTCCGCAATCTCGACGAGGTTTAGGCCATGAGCAAAGTCAACGTCAAAGACTCCCTGGACTAGCAGTTAGCATAATGTGTTTTGAGGGATTGTGGTTGAATGAACAAAGGCAAAAAACTCACCAGCTCCGTAATAATTCGAGAGACGCAGGCCCGTCCAGTCAGAGGGAATGCGCACTGCTTGACAATCTTGGGGTTGCCCTTCTTGTCCGTGTGCTCCATCGTCACCACGACCTTGGTCTGGCTGGGGTTGCTGACAAGGTCCATGGCGCCGCCGAAGCCCTTGACTTTGCCCGGCAGCATCCAGTTGGCGAGGTCGCCGGTGGAGCTGACCTGCATGGCGCCCAGGATGGTGAGGTTGATGCGGCCGCTGCGGATCATGCCAAAGCTCTCCTCGCTGCCAAAGACGGCGGCGCCGGGCTTGAGGGTGACCGTCTCCTTGCCAGCGTTGATCAGGTCCGGGTCCTCCTCGCCCTTCCGCGGGTAGGGGCCCAGGCCGAGGATGCCGTTCTCGGACTGCAGCTGGACCTCAACCTCGGGGCCGACGAAGCCGGGGGCGAGCATGGGCATGCCGATGCCCAGGTTGGCGTACATGCCGTTCTTGAACTCCTTGGCAGCACGGCGGACGATGCGCTCACGCTTGGCCGCCGTGTCGCCGGTGCCCAGGGCCTTGGTGGCCTCCGGGTCGTTCTCGTCCTTGGCCCAGGTGTACTTCTCGATGGACTTCTCCTCGGTGCTCTGGATGACTCGCTTCACGTAGATGCCGGGCAGGTGGACGGCCTCGGGGGGGATCTCGCCGGGCTCGACAATGTGCTCGGCCTCGACGATGGTCATCTTGGCGTTGCGGCCCATGGCGCCGTTGAAGTTGTGGGCGGCGAGGCGGAACTGGCAGTTGCCGAGCTTGTCGGCCTTGTAAGCCTTGACAAAGGCGTAGTCGCCGTCGATGCTGTGCTCGAGGAGGTAGGACTTGCCGTTGAAGACCTTGACGTCCTTGGGGTACGAGTACTCGGCGGGCGAGCCGTCGGCCTTGTTGCGCAGGGGGAGGTCGCCCGTCTGGACGACGGTGCCAAATGCGGCGGGCGTGTAGAAGGCGGGGACGCCCTTGCCACCAGCGGCGCATCGCTCGGCGAGGGTTCCCTGGGGGGTCAGCTCGAGCTCGACCTCGCCGGTGAGGTACATCTTCTCAAAGGTCTTGTTCTCGCCGATGTAGCTGGCAATCATCTTGCGGATCTGCTTCGTCTTGAGCAGCCTGCCGAGGCCAAAGTTGTCGGTGCCGGCGTTGTTGGAGACGGCGGTGAGGCCGGTGATGTCGGGCTTCTCGAGGACCTCGTTGATGAGCGAGTCTGGGACGCCGCAGAGGCCGAAGCCGCCACAGAGGAGGGTGGTGTTGGGCTTCATGTCCTTGAGGGCCTCCTGGGCGGAGGGGAAGACCTTGTTGATCTCGGCACGGCGCGCAGTGGCCGAGAAGGATCGCGCGAGGACGGCATTGGGCTTGGGTGTGTCAGTACAGAAGCTCTATCCTGCGCTTACACCAGCTCTCATGATGGAGAGACCAGGAGCCATTGGCTTGGCAAGGAAGTGACCTACGTTGGAGGCATTTCGAGCAAAAGCCCGGAGGGTTCGTATCCGGAAAGCGGCGGAAGGCATCTTGAGGATTTTTGTGTGAAGCAGAAGGTCAGCAGCTCGAGGCAAACCCTTGTTGTCGGCTAAGGGTCGTGGGTTGGTCGTTCAGTTCGAAGGTACAGCTTGCAGCGGTCAATTGCGCTTCCGGACCAGAGTCTTTCTCACAGAGAAGCAATTACAACCAGGAATCATAAAAAGAATAAAATATTCAAGACCAAGTCAGAGGCCCCTGGACGATGATTCTTCCCTTTCACAGACGAGCTTAAGCCGACAATGACGATCCAGGATGGACGCGGGCCGTTGGCGGGGGATTCCCGTTTTATCAGGGCCGGCGCTGGCCGCATCCACATTTTGGATTCCGCTCGCATCCGCAATGGAAAGTTCGGAAGCGAAACTCGGCATTCGGCGCCGCTTCCGATAATAGGAGCAAGAAGATGTGTCAGGTCCCAGCGTCTACGGCTGCCGGGTAGCGGCCAATTCACGTCGATTCCCAGCGGGAAGTGGAGGGATCCCAGCCCTTCCCCGACCTCTAGGCCCGAGGATAAGGTGCGACCTGCCTGCCGCTATCGCCATTCACAGCCTAGCGCGCAGCGGGGGTCCAAGTCCGGGGGCAGCTTCCAGTGGCTTTGGTGGGGGACGGTCCGCTGTACCTTGGCGGATAATGTGTTTTCCGCACTGCCCGGCTATTCGTTTCGGGAGTTGTCATGACGGAACGACTTGGGATCATGAGCTTGGGACCGGTCCCTTAGACTCAAACCCCTCGCATGTGACTGGCTAATCGACGCCCTAGAAGGGGCATCAATGTCCATGAATTCGGGGTTCAGTCGCCGTTGGTCAAGCGGTATTAGTAGTATTTTGAATGACTGTCTTGTTCCGACCGCTTTCCGAACCGCCGGGTAGCAACACCATGGAATCCCAGGGTCAAGTCCCGTCCTCTCTTCCCCCAAGCCCTCCATCTCAACGCCTCTCATGCCCATGATATCGCAAACAACACCAAAACTCCTGTTCTTTATGCCCTAAGTATAATCAACTTGAAATGCTTTACCCCGAATGCTGCCTTTCTGAGCCATAGAAAGAAAGAAATAGCCCCCGGGTATATCTTTACCCCTCAGTCGTCCGATGACAGTCTCAGGGCTCGTTCGGCACGGGAGTGGCATTTTCCGGGTGCAATGAAATCAGTCCAACCAGGTTGCCCTCAGGATCAATAAACTCGCCAACGTCCATGATGCATTGCCGGATGCCGTATCGCAGATGCTTGATCTCTCCACCGTTGACCTCAATCAAGTCCTCCACGTCGCCGAGATCGGGAACCCGGATGTGGCATATGGGTGTCGCGTCGTAGGACCTGGCTAGCTTCCGCTTTTGCTCAAACCTTGCTCTGACATCCCAGGTGCTGATCTTGATGAGGGCTCCCGTGATGTTGAGCTGGCCGCCCCGCTCGTCGCTCGAGTTGAAAAAGTTCATCGGCTGCTCGTCAAAGAGCGACGTCCCCCATTGCCGCTTACTGGAGTCGTCAAACTCTCGCGCGTTCACGTCGCCATAGAACTTCCAGTCGAAGCACCGCGAATAGAAGCCCGCCGCCCTCTCGATGTCGAAGCAGTAGATGAGGAGAAAGTCCGGTGTTCCGGCAACAGGGGGGAAATGAGGCTTCCGATCTGTTATCGGTGGGAGACGATGAGGCTGCGTAGCAGAGCTGGTCGAGTCGGGGGATGCCCGCATGCCTCTGGGGATTGCATTGAAGCCATCGAGTCCCCTAGGCCCGTTTAGCCCAGCGGGGAGGCTGAGCTCGCTGATGCCACAGACTCGGTTCTGCGACGATACAGGGGACGCCAACCCGGCAGCGAAGCTCATAGCGTCTGGCTGGTCCTGGATGGATAGTATGCGTGCTTCCTCGCTTCCCTTAATGAGCGGGAGCTGTGCGAGGTTGGAGGAGAAAGATGGTGTTGTGACCCGCTCTCCTGCAGGGGTGTTGGGCGAATCGTGGCTGAGAGATGGAATAGGTGAGGGCGTCCTCCAAGTGACTTCAAAGTCCATGGCTGATGATGATAGAGAAAATGTCCGCGCATGACCTGTGGGAGAATCCATAATTGATGATAAGAAAAAAGGATGATGCTGGGTTTGATGTTGGGCTTGGTTGTAGCCTTGGGCAAACTGAACCCCGTGGAAGGGGAGCAACAAAGACAGTCACGAGCCAACAATCTCACGACGACGAGTTTAGGATTAACGATACGAAAAAAGACGAGCCGAAGGAGAACAACCAAGGTCAAACAAGGTACGAGCAATGGTTCAGGCCGATCGAGAAACCACCATATCCTGGCTAGGCTGGCCTTCTTCTTATACCCCCAATTCACGGCGGAACTCGAAGGGTTTCTCCGAAGACTCAAGGCCATCCCTACAGTCTACATGCCGTCAAATGGACACAAAAGCAAAGAATCGAGACTAAGGAAGCGGAACTTGGCGCCTGTGCACCCAGACCAACTCCAGGTAAGTGGTATGGAGGTTGAAGCAAGGAGAGGCGAGACATCTCACGGATCAAAACAAAAGACGGCAGAAACTCAAACCCGACGGGCTTGCGTCAGGGCCGATTGTCAACTGAAAAGCCAGCGACGTCAAGGGCGGAAGAAACCTGCAGCAGCTAGGCCAGGCACCGCAAGGTAGGGTTCTGGAAACTAACGCCTACTGTACAGCCGCTTTTTGTTTATGTCTCTTGACGCCATTTTGCATGTGTCTGGGGGGGTTGTGTGTATCTTGATCCTTGGTCCCCCGTCTCTGTTTTGGTGACGGCTTCACCCACTCTACAGTTGCACTGGAATGGTAAACAATACAAATATTATCAACGTTTTCTTGCGCAAACTGTCAGATCATCTAACTGCTGTCTCAACAAAAAAAGAGCTTTTACCTAATTTGCCCATAGTCCACAAGTAATTAGACGCTCTTGAAACCCAAAACTTGTCTGGTTGTAGGTCCAGATGTCTCAGGTCTCCCGGCGTTTCTGGCTGGAGCTCACCAACCCCGAGGAGTCAAGGGGCACCGGGAGCGCAGCTGTCAGGTGGATCGTGAATGGGACTCGACCGTAGTGTTCTGCAAGGCGCCTCTCCTTTGGCAGGTTTAGGCAAGGGTTGATGAATGTGATCGTCTAGACAATTCCAGGAGCTTGTAGGTGCAGACTACAAGCGCAAGGAAGATGGCTCGTGTTCCCTCAACCCGAACCTGTGCTGATCGGATCCGTAGGGTTAAGGCAGGGGTAGTGAGGGGGACGCTGGATGACAATGAACCAGGTTTCGGATCCGATAATTAGAGATCGGCGGATGAGGTTAGGACTTGGAGCTGACGGCATTTTGAAGTGAGTTGGAGGTGTTGGTGGGAGGGCCTATTGAGGTACGTACCTCTCCCCGATAAGCCCAATCGGGATCTTATCGCCCCGCATGCTTCAGCGCAACGACAAAAAAAAAATTACCAGACGCAACCAAAGAAAGCGAGGCAGCTTCAATTCAAACACCAAGAAACCTCCGAGACGACTACGGGAATCGGTATTACGCAACCGGCACCTAACGTCTTGATCGTCATGGAGTCTAGCTCGAAACGCCGGAAACTGGGTCATTCCGGCTCCGGCTTGAGGCATGATGGCCTCATCGACTTTGAGGCCCGGAGCTCTGCGCGAGTCTCGACAGCCAGCACCTTTGTCCTGCAGACCGATGAGCTGCTCAAGGAAGCAAAACTCGACTACGGCGAGGCATTGAACGGTGTTGATACTCATCTGCATCGCCTAAAGGAGGCTATCGACTCTGCGGTTCCTCACGACCCCGTGCCTGTTTGTTGACCCAATCCATTTCATGAGCTTATAAAACTAAAGCAATATCCAGATAGCTGAGGCGACGACCAAGTTCGAGAAGAAGCACCGTATCGTCATTCCCTACCCCGAGCCGAAACCTGCCAAAGATGCGCCTTACAAGCTGTCATTTGCAAAGCCCGCGCAGTATAATGTCGTTGGCAGCTATGTCGCCAAGACCATGGTCAAGAGCCAGTCCCAGCTCGGTGTCGACATGGTCGTCCAGATGCCCAAGGCCATGTTCCAGGAGAAGGACTACACAAGCATGCGATACTTTTACCGCCGGGCGTACTACATCGCGTACATCGCTGCGCACGTTAAGAAAGAGCTTGGCACTTCATTAGACCTTAGCTTCGAGTATCTGAACGAGAACCCTCTTCTGCCCGTACTCGCCCTTCGACCCAGGCCAGATGAGGAAGAAGAGGAAGAGCCCAAGCCAACAAGCGGAAAAGGTCCAAAGAAGAAGTCAAAAGCTGCCAAGTCTCCTTACGTCATTCGACTTATCCCATGCGCCCCTGATGGTCTTTTCCCCAAGTCAAAGCTGCTCCCGGCCTCGAACAACAACCGAACGGGCGAATCCGACGATAAGAAGAACGCCCAGGCTGGGACGCCCTTCTACAACTCTACGCTGAAGGCAGAGGAGACATTTATCCCGTACTTGAGAGTCCTGACCCACGCAAAGAATGAATGCCCGGCGTTTCCTGATGCCTGCGTCCTCGGCAGGATTTGGCTACAGCAGCGGGGCTTCGGAAGCTCCGTTTCTCAGGGCGGCTTTGGCCATTTTGAATGGTCAGTCATGGTTGCCCTCTTGCTTCAAATGGGTGGACGAAACGGTCAAGCGGCGCTCTCGACCTCTCTGAGCAGCACCGAGCTGTTCAAGGCCGCTGTCCAGTTCCTCTCTACCACCGACTTCAACAAAAAGCCATTCGTGTTTGGGTCTCCCAAGACGAACCTTGACTCTGTTCGAGAATCCGGCCCGGTCATGTTTGACCCTGTTCGAGAACTCAACGTTCTGTCCAAGATGAGCCCCTGGTCGGCGACCCTCCTGCAAATGCACGCCAAGTCAACCACCGACCTTCTCGCTGATGAAGCCGCCGACAAGTTCGAGCCCACCTTCATTGTCAAGTCAGATGCGCCTCTGCAGACCTTTGACGCCATCTTTGAGATCAAGAGCCAGGATGTTTCCACGCCTTCAAAGTCTTCCGATCGCAGGGGGCCTGCTTGGGATTTCAGCTTGGAAGCCCACAAGGTTCTCAAGAAGGCATACGGAAACCGGGCACATCTTGTGCACTTTCAGCTGCCCTCGAAGACCAATTGGTCACTCGGTTCCTCTCATCCCCCAGACTCAGACAAGGTCCTTTTTGGAGTCATGTTTGAATCTGCTCACTTGTCTCGTCAGATGGAGCATGGCCCTCCCGCAGAGGAGCAAAAGGATGCAGCGAGGTTCCGGCAGTTCTGGGGCGAGAAGGCCGAGCTTCGCCGATTCAAGGATGGAAGTATCCTAGAGTGTATCGAGTGGTCAAGCAAGGTGCCTTTCCAGATCTGCGAGGAGATTGCTGCCCATGTGTTGAAGCGACACCTGAAGATTGTCAAGGAAGAGTTGACTGCCTTTGGCGCTGGCTTCTCCAACATCATCACACTATCTCATCTCGACAAGGACGCATTCGACTCGGCGCGGAGAGCTTTCCAAACTCTCGAGTACGATATCCGAAACTTGGAGGAGTTGCCACTGCAGATTCGACAGCTATCGCCAGTCTCGGCGGCCGCTCGATATGCCTCCATTGACCCTCCAACTCCTGGTTTCCACAAAGGATCCGTCGAGCCAATTGACGTGAACCTCTACTTCGAGGCTTCAAGCCGTTGGCCGGAGAACCTTGTCGCGATTCAGGAGGCCAAGATTGAATTTCTCCTTGACTTTGACCGGCGCCTCAACTCGGTCAAAGACAATATCACAACGTACCTAGGCCGAGAGAATAGGGAAATCGGCATCGAGAACCTTGCTTACCTCGACATCGTGTACGACTCCGGTGCGGCGTTCCGGCTCAGAATCCACTGCGACTTGGAGGAGACTCTGCTGGAGCGTCAGATCAAGAACAAGACACTGGACCACCATGTTCGTGAAGAGTCGGAAGTAGCTCTCGCCAGGTTCAACTGGCTTTTCGCCACTCTGCCCATTCACACACAGACCGTCGCGACCTTTTGCACTAGATTCCACTCCCTATCGCAGACGATCCGTTTGGTCAAGCACTGGTTCAACAGCCATAAGCTCTCGAGTCACATTAGCGAAGAACTCATTGAGCTCTTCGTCCTGCACGTCTACCTGCAGCCTTATCCCTGGAGGCAGCCCTCGAGTGTCGCCACGGGTTTTCTGCGAACGCTGACCTTCCTGTCTCGCTGGGACTGGCGTGACGCGCCCCTGATTGTGGACTCGGCTGAGGAGCTCACGAACGACGATCGCTCTACCATCCAGAAGGAGCTTGAGAGCTGGCGCAAGCGAGACCCCAGCATGAACCACACCGTCATGATCGTCGCCACTTCCAATGATCCCTCTGGCATCGCGTACACCCGCAACGGCCCTTCCAAGCTCATCGCCTCGCGCATGACCCGTCTTGCCAAAGCCGCCTGCAAGCTTGTCAAGGACAATGGCTACCGCCTTGATATTACCCAGCTCTTCGAGACCTCCCTCCAGGACTACGATGTCCTCTTCCACCTCTCCCGCAAGGCGATCCGCTCCATCCTCCGAGACGCCGCCTCGGACCCAACCGCTCGCCGCCACTCCCAGTTCAAGAACCTCGATGACCGCACCGGTCGCGCACCGCTTCCCATCCGAGTGCACCCAATCGACGCTTTCATGGAGGAGTTGCAGCGCGTATACGTCGACACGCTGGTGTTCTTCAGGGGAACTGGCAACAGCGATGATGATGATGCTGTCATTGGCGCCATCTGGAACCCAAAACTACAACAGCAAAAGTTCCGAGTAGGTTTGCCGTACAACGTTCAGAAGGTTGTGGGTGAGGAAGGGGATATCGTTGTGGTCAACCGCAAGGCAGTGCTGTTGGAGATTGCAAGAGTCGGTGGTGACTTGATTAAAAAGATTGAGGAGGTTGAGTAGACAGGCCCGAGTGGCTAGATTATTTGGATAATACCCATGAATTTAGAAGCAGACTACAGTTCTGCACAGCCTTAAACTCGCAGAGCAAATCTTCAAGTTGCATCAATCGCCGTTGAGGTTATGACTTGAATGATGAGTACAAATTTGGATCCCGTGATCCGAGGCGGAGCATTCAATGACGCCGTTTCTCAATTGGACTAAAATTCTTCAGAGCCGAACCAAGTTTTATTGGGTTGTGATCGAAAGTCGACATGACGGAGGAAGCCATCATGAATTAGGTAGGTAGGTAGTATTAGGTAGGCTGTGCGCCTAATCGGGAAATTCGCTTTACGCGAAAAGACGCGTCGAAACGCGCTTCACCCCTCGTCCACTTAATTCTCCCACGCATCACTGCGACAACCAGCGACCTGGTACCAGGCTTTCTCAAGACTTGGACATTGTACAATTGTTTTTCCTCTGCCAGATCTACTAGAGTACACACGATGCCCCATTCCGTTACACCGGAAGCCATGTCATCTCCAAGCAACGTTAAGGACGAGCCAGCGGAGGAGACTGGCATCTCGAATGGAACAGCGCCAGCCCCAGATGCCGATGTCGAGATGGCAGAGGCCGAGGACAGCAAGAAGGACGTCAAGCAGCTCGAGGATTTGTTCGACGATGTGGACTCGGACGAAGAGTTTCCCAGCTCTGCGCCCGTGCAGCCAAGTTCGCAGGTCGCGCCAGCATCTCAAACGTAGGACCGCATTCAGAAAACACTGAATGCATCTAGAAATGGGCTAATGCAACAAGCAGAGATACCACAGCGATGAAAGCATCGGACCCCGAGATTATGCGCAGTTTCTATCAGCGTCTATTCCCCTGGAGATACCTGTTTCAATGGCTTAACCATAGCCCTACGCCCACCAACGACTTTGGCAATCGAGAGTTTGCCTTCACACTCCAGAACGATGCCTATCTGCGATATCAATCCTTCCCTACAGCTGATATGTATGTGGCATATTTCCTCGATTCCGTCAAATCTAACAGCCCGTGAATAGGCTTCGCAAGGATGTCCTCCGACTGATGCCCTCGCGTTTCGAAATCGGCCCCGTCTACACAAGCAACCCCCGCGACCGCAAGACGCTCCGTAACTCATCCGCGTTCAAGCCTCTGTCGAAGGAATTATGCTTCGATATCGATTTGACAGATTACGACGATATCCGAACATGCTGTGACAAGGCCAACATCTGCAACAAATGCTGGCAGTTCATGACAATGGCGATCAAGGTCGTCGATGTGGCGTTGCGGGAGGACTTTGGCTTCAAGCACATCATGTGGGTGTATTCCGGCCGAAGAGGTGCCCACGCTTGGGTATGCGACAAGAAGGTCCGCAGCATGGACGATCAGAAGAGGAGAGCGATCGCGGGCTACCTTGAGGTGGTGAAGGGAGGAGCTCAGAGTGGGAAGAAGGTCAACGTCAGGAGGCCGCTGCATCCCCATCTATCGTACGTTTCACAACCAAAGCCACGGGAACAAGTTCGACATACTAACACCGCATAGGCGAAGCTTGGATATTCTCAAGACTCACTTCCAAGAGGATGTTCTCTCGGTGCAGGACCCCTGGGCTTCTGCTGAGCAGGCTGAGAAGCTATTGCAACTCCTGCCGAACCAGAACCTCAACGAGTCTCTCCGCCGGAAATGGGACGCAGCCCCCGGCCGCGCCTCAGCCTCAAAGTGGGCAGACATTGACGCCTTGGCAAAATCAGGCGCCAGCAAGAACCTCGATGCTAGGCAGCTTCTCGAAGCCAAGCAAGACATCGTCCTGGAGTACACGTACCCCCGACTCGATATTGAGGTCAGCAAGAAGCTCAACCATTTGCTCAAGAGTCCGTTTGTCGTGCATCCCGGCACCGGCCGAGTGTGCGTGCCGATCAACACCAAGAACCTCGAAGACTTTGATCCCTTAGGCGTGCCTACAGTTCAAGGACTCCTCGCAGAGATTGACGCTTGGAAGGGTGAGGATGATGATGAGAACAGCAAGAGTGTGTCAGACTGGGAGAAGACGAGCTTGAAGCCGTATATCGATCAGTTTAGGCACTTTGTCAATGGGATAATGAAGGATGAGAGGGATGTCAAGGTCAAGAGGGAGCGCGAGGACGACGGCATGGACTTTTAAGCACGACATGAGTAGCCGGGCGTCATGACACTGTACACGTGGTAGACTTGGTATTTGGATGTGAATTGGCTGGCGCATTACGGTGTAATACAAGCCCTATGATTTCGATACAGGTTCCTCAACACTCGTTTCAGGGGTTGGCTTCTCAACCTCAGCACCCTCGACGCTGTCATCAGCACCATCGTCCTGTTCCTCGGCATCGTCGCCTTCCTCTGCTTCCTCTGAAGCACCCTCCTGTTGCCGGAGCTGGCCTCCCTTTCGCTTGGGGATGACGCTCAAGAAAGCATCTCCCCAGTTCTCGTACTCGAGCCACTTCAGCATAATCTCGACGACGTGGTTGGTCGCGAGGACCTGTCGGCTCTGCATCACCATGTACTGGCCGATGGGCAGCCGGGCGGTCCGGATACCACGCTCCCGCGCGCGCTTGTAGCACAGGCCCTTCTCGCGGTTCTTATCAACGAGCCCACCGATGACATAGCTTGTGTTGGGCTCAAGCCGGTCCAGCGTGTATGGCGAATCGGAGGACAAGTAGACGATGTCCTTGTACTCATCGCGAGGCTCCGGCTCGGGATCGGGCATAGGAAAGGGGTCCCTCTCGTCCCTGACCCAGGGGACCTGCTCGTCGACGCTCTTCTGGAGGGGATCGATCATCTTCCCGCCGTCCTGCTTCATCTTCTCCCGAGCCGCCTCCGCACAGGCAATAAAGTCGCCCTCGAGGAATTCGACGCCCTTCCAGCACTTGTGCTTGTCCTCGAGGACCTCGCTGAAACGCGCCGCCAGCCTGCCGTTCCACCCGGAGACATACAAGTGCGTGCGGAACCGGGCCTTCTTGTTCTCCGAGTAGGACCGGGTGATCTGGCTGCCGAGCGAGATGAGCTCCTTGTCGCGCATGTACTGCTCAAAGTCGCAGTCGAAGATGAGCGAGACCGGCACGCTGACCGAAGGGGGCCTCTGGGGAATCTGAGCGTTCGGGTCTATGCCCTGGGCGATGAGGGCGGCCTTTTCCTCGCGCTTGCGGACTCGACGGTCTTGGCGCTTCTCCTTGCGCTTCTGCTTGCGCTCTTCCTTGCCTGCTTCCCATTCCTGCTGCTTCCTCAGGCGTTTCAGGGCGTTCTTGGACATGGGTGGAGCGTCTTCCTCGGCGCGTCGCTTCTGAGGAAGAATAGAATCTGCCGAGGGAGGAGCGGCGTCTGTTGAGCTTTCCACGGGGTCATCCACAGTCACATCCTTTGCCGCATCGACATCCTCCTCCATCTTGATGGCAACACGGTCGGTTGGTTCAGCGTCCATCATTGCTATAGGATCACCACCGCCTGGTGTGTTGAGCTTATGCCGGGTTGGTAGAAATGTGACAACGTCGAGCCTGTGCTAGTGCCGTGTGTTTTAATCGAGCGTATGAAATATGGATACAGAATAAACAGAGATAGAGAGTGAGGTGTGAAACTGATTGTGAGAGATGAGTCGTCTTATACAAGGACGCTTCCAGGAGTGGTGGCAGGTAATGTTGCTTCCAAACTCCCAGGTGAGGAAATCCACTGTTTAAAACGAAATAGAGGGGCTTGGAACTCCTCAAATCCCAGGTTAAGCTTGAGGAAACAGCCAAAGATAGAGTTAGAGAAATTGACGTAAAAGTCGAGGAATATAAGAAAGCAACAGCTCTTTAATTGAGCTCTGAATTGGATTTTTCTCAGTGAGGATCCACCACAGAATGTCGAGCATATGAGTGCAGCCGGGCCTAGTGAAAGGTACGTACCGGCCTGACCTGCCAGAATCTCGAATTTCCATCGACCAATAAGGGCAGGGCAATTGAATGACCAACGTCACGTGTTCTAGTGGAGGCTCTCTGCAATCCTCCAAGATAGCTCGGCTTCAAACCTCAGGCCGAAGAACCAAAACAGCTCCCATCCCTCAACGCCGCCGCCTAAACGCCATGGAGCATCCGACGAGCGCGACCCCCCGGGCTCATAACGAGCCCGACTCCGTCTTCAAGCCCTACGATGTCCTCGACGACACCGCAAAGGCCGCCGTCGTCGGTGGTGCCAGCGGTCTCTTCCTCTCCTCCGTCCGCAATGCCCTGGCAAAGACCAACGTCGGCGCCCTGAGCGTCTTCACTCGCGGTGCTCCCCTCATTGGCCTTGCCAGTATGATACCACGCCTCGAGAATGTCAATTGGGGGCTCTGGGGTGCTAATTGGGCCGTCTAGCTGCTGCTCCCGCCGCCTACGTCTTCTTTTCGCGAACCGCCATGAACCTCCGGGAACAGAACGATCCCTGGTCAGCCGGCTTTGGTGGTTTCATGATGGGCAGTGTCCTTGGCCTGCCCTGTACGCTTCTGATGACCAATCTACACGAGAAGAACCATGTCTGACACGCAAGCAGCGAGGCGAATGCCCGTCGTCCTGGGCCTGGGCGCTTCCATCGGCGTCTTCCAGGGTATGTTCTACTACCTCGGCGGCCGATACGACACATTCTACAAGGAGGAGGACACCTTTGAGCGCAAGGAGATTCTCCGACGGACAACCCGGTTGCCCCTCGAGCAGACCATCTCGGAACTTGGCGAGGGCCGCGGTAAGTCGCGCATCGAGCACCCCCCGGAGGGAACGGTTTTTCTCACACGGCAGCAGGCATCCAACCCCCCGGGTACGACGAGCGAAGGGCGGAGCGACTCAAGGAGAAGTACGGGTTCGAGGTCAACCCCGTCAAGGCGACTGTCGAGGGCAGCCAATAAGCACGACAGACGGGCGAACGGGACGGAAGCGATTGTACATAACTCTTCTGGGCGAGGAAGAGATGCTACACTAGAGAATTGGAGTTTTGTTTTGTTGCCACGTGAGGCTCCTGAACTTGTGCCAGCTCGAGCTTGGACAGGACGGATTGCTTCGACAGGTATGTTCCGAATTCCCTTCACTACTCCACTCACCAACCCCCTTTGCAATGATGATACACCGAGTCAGAGGCTGTTTATGATCTTAATGATTCCAACACTCACCAATATCTACATCCTGAGCACCTGTACTTGTCAATTGATGCTATCCGATCGTTTCTGTTGTTACTGCTGCTGACAAAACCAGGTGTTATAGTCCAGTATAATCAGTTGAAGGCCTGTTGCCCTCCTGTATATCAATCGTAAGTACATACCCATGTCTTCACTCCCAACCGTTCTATGATGATACATTGAGTCAGAGGCTGTTTATGATTTTCATGATTCCAACGCTCACCAACATCTACATCCTGAGAAAATTCCCGCTTCCTCCATCTGTCTGTGTTAAATTTTGTCTGGCTTTTGCTGACTCTGTTATCTATAGCTTTGCCCGATCTTGGGCCTTCTAGGCGCAGGTCGAAAGCTTCTCAGCCCCTGGTGCGACGGTGCGGACAGGAGCCCCGACTGAAGAGGACAAGGCGGATACCGAGCCAATACATTAGATGCGTTGTTAGTCCACCATGGACGTCTTTCACCTGGCATTCATAGATCATAACCTGCTACGAAAGTAACCCTGCCCAGTTTGAGGCGACGGTTGCAGATTCACTCAGGGCCCGGTTGCGGTTTGATTAGCCGTTGTTCAACAAAACGCGAGATTGAGTAAGGACGACATCAAATCACGGTCAGTTCGCGCGCTTTCATGCCGTCTGCACAATGCCAGTTTAAATATTATTATTGTCAGAGGTCCTGCTCGTTTCTATATGACTGGGTACCTGCGTGTTATTCTAAACCCATTTGTTTTACATGATCTATAACACCACGAAGATGGCCGTACCTTTTTCCTCGCTATGTTGCCATGTAACACGCAATTATCTGCTCATGAGTTTCCTTGCTGCCATCCCGTCTCTAACTTTAGGCAAAGCATGTCTTTCAATCAAAATCTCTGAAAGGTCAGTACTTCAAATCTTGACCATCTTGAAGCCGACTTGCACATAACGAGCGGCAATGAAGGTGATGGTGCCAGCGATCATGGCGCAACCACAGAACAGCTGCAAGCCCAGATAGTCGCCATTTTGCGCCGACACAATAGCACCACCGATAGGGCTTCCCGTCAATGCACCAATAGACTGGAAGGCAAAAGCGGTGCCAACACGAGTTCCGATCTGACGAATGTCGGAGATTTGGGCGATGAGAGTGGGGGCCAGGCTGATGTAGCCTCCCGAGGAGAAGCCAAAGATGATGGAGAAGACGAGGATGCCAGCTGTGTCCTTGACGGGGATCCAGATGCAGAGACAGAAGAGGCCCGAGATGAAGGAGATGAAGATCATGACGTTGTATCGGCCAAGCTTGTCGGCCACAATACCGGGGATGATACGGCCAAGGATGCTGAGTTTGAGAGTCAGCACAAGATCAAAAGGTATCAGAGTTTTCATGAATTCTTACCTCACGGCGTTTAGGATGGGCAGCAGATAGGGGATCAAGGTCTGGGACATGCCCGCGGCCTCGGCCTGGAGCAGGACATAGTTGAAGGGGAGGAACATGCCCCACATGAAGAAGAAGAAGCCCAGGACGGTGATGGCCATGGGCAACTCGCGGAGGCTGTCGGTGTACTCCCTGAAGACGAACGGCCTCGGGCGCGGGGGCAGCCGGGACTTGACGGTGACGCAGGAGACGCCGAGCAGCGCGAGGAACATGAAGGCCATGGTCCGCATCATCCAGGGGAAGCCGACCTGGGCGATCATCTTGTCCATCATGATGGGCAGGATGACACCGCCGAGAGACGAGCCAGAGACCATGATGCCAAAGGCAGCGGCTCGGCGCCTGAAGAACCAGGTGACGAGGGACGACATGCTCGCGTTGAAGACGGCGCTGGAGCCAATGGCTGCGACGAGAGATTGCGACAGGAAGACCTGATAGTACTCGGTGGATAGAGACACCATCATGAGACCAAAGACGTAGGCGAGAGTGCCGATCCAGAGGAGGTACTTGGGGCCATAGCTATCAAAGATGCGACCAAACTGGTGAGAGAGTCAGCACGTCTATTCTCAAGAGAACAAGACCAGGGGGGGGGGGAGACAGGATTGTACGTACGACTGTACCGCAAAACACCATGAAGAAGACCTCAACCGACAAGATCCAGCTCACAGCGGAGCTATCGTAGTCCTTGAGAGGCCCCGAAACGTAGTACCTCTGAAAGACGCCCACGCAGTTGACCAAGCCAAAGGTGCAAAACAGCGAGCACCAGCCGCCAAAGACAACAAGCCAGGCCTCGAGCCCGCCGTCCGGGAAGTCGGCGGGTGCCATGCCGGGCGGAGGGCCGGGGGCCGCCGGAGCGGCATCGGGATCCTTCTTCTCGTCGTTGTCGTCGTCCGGGGCGAATCCGCCGCGCTCCAGGTCCGCGGCGACGGCATTGGCCGGCTCCGGGCAGATGTTGGCCTCGGTCTCGTTGTTCTGGGATGGGATGCGCTGGAGAGGGGTGCTGCTGTAGGGCTTGGGGTCTGACTTGTCGGGGTTCAAGGCGGGAGGTGAGACGGGGGTCTTTTCGTTGACCGTCTCGGAGGACGAGGAGCTCGTTGATCGAGCCATCTCAGGATTAGATCTTTGTGGTTTCGTTCTTGGTTGTCCTCCTGTGTGCTGCCTCGGATTTTATGAACCGATGAGGGGGTCGGTTGATATTCTCCAGAAAGGTGAAGGTATTGAATCAAGGTATGGATTCCGAGTATTAATAATAGTGTTTAAGCAGCCTACTGTAAAAGGACGACTGAAGTTGCAGGTTCCAAGTGATTATCAGTTGTAGATCAAGATCTGGTGGCCTGCCTTGAGCACCACGACATGAAGGGGAACCAAAACGACTATATACCCAACAGACTATTTTGACCCGCGATCTCCAATTCCAGCTGCTCGGACTTTGCACACCTCACGACGCCCACTTCACAACCCCCGGGCTTAACTGTGGAGAGGGAGAGATCCTTGAGTGTAGGGGGGACCAGCAGGGGAGGGGTGATCATCTCCCGTCCGGTTCGGTCTCCGACAATCAGCAACTGCCAGGACGGTGAATTGGGGGTTGCTGGAGGGCCCAGAACCAACTGGTTGGTCAACTAACTTGTGGGTGGGCGAGTCAATGGGCGATGAGCTGGTGGTTGCTCCTCTGCAGGGGTCGGGTTTAAGAAACCGAACATGAGTTGCGGCCGAGAGGTAGAGGATGACGAGATGCGATAGAGACCTCTCGTTATAAGCCATGCAATCTCATTTCATAATGCCAGAAAATAAGAGAATAAGAGAGACAAGTAACTAGATGAATAAACAACAGCATATTCTCCCCTTTACTCTCAGCAAAGTCAACATCATCTCTTTGAGAACGCACCAAACTCCCTCGCTCTCTCGCTCATTCAACCCGCTAAACTCCAGTGGACAAATCTCCATCTGTAGGGCTGGATCTCACTCTGTTCTGCCCATCTCGGCTTCAGGACGAAGGGCCGAAGCCGCGAAGGGTCTAAGCCCGACCCGGCGAAAGATAGGGAAC
>JAVIXY010000022.1:0-42375 GCA_033030565.1 Fusarium nematophilum | reverse complement strand
CCCCCCCCCCCCCCCCCCCCCCCCCTGCGCAGCGTGTGCTCGGGACATGGGCAGAAGGGCCAAAGATGGTCATGTAGAGCCGTGGCGAGGCTGGGAAGAAGGCCCGGAGAAGTGGATGTCGGGGGGGATGGACGAGAGAGGAAAGGGCAAGGAAGACGCGAGGGTCTAGAAGGCGGCCGTTCCAGTTGTCAGGATGCTGTTTGGTTTGAAAGCAGAGGCTTAGGTGATCTTGATGCCAGGCATGTATACGTACTAAGACTTACTACACGAACACGACGGGCACGCGAGAAATCCACTACTGCAAGCAAGAGATGATTAATTAAATCAGGGTAATGAATGCATTACATGCACATCCTCGCGCGCGCCTGAGCCCGTCCCTTCTCTCTCCATGCTCCCGTCGACGGGCCGGAACAAGGAACAAGGACATACTTCCTGGGGCCCTCTTTTTGTTCAGGTCAACGCTCGTGCTCGTAATGGGGCCCTGGGGAGAGAGAAAAAAAAGCAGGACCTCATCAGGAAAGCGTGGTGATTAGTGCATGTTTGGTTAGCGCCCAACGCCGCCGTCTACAAGGGGGGTCACCACCCTCCACTGTGGTGAAGCCCTGGCCCGGCGCCCGGAAGCGCTAAAGGGACGCGGACGGGGGTTTGGCGTTGGCGGGTTGACGCAGGGGGCACACCAACTGGCGAATTTAATGGAGCGGACGTTTCTTTCTCAGGGTCGAGTTCCTGTCGAGAAGAAAGGCTTCCACGCGAGAGACAACGATGAAAAAAAAAAACCACATGGTCGCGGCGAGTCAGTATCCACCGCCAGGGCTTAAAGGGGGCTTGAAGGAGGCTTGACGCGAGTGATGGAATGATGCCATCTCGTCGACTCGAGGAACAATGGAAGCCCTTGTTTGGCCGTTTGGATGTTTTGCCGTGGCTGATTGTTTGATGGTCATGAGCATCTGAAATGAGATTTTAGATCAAATTATTTCCAAAGGGTTGCGGGCTGAGGCTTTATTACGTCAGGCGAGAGCTGTCACCTATTTTCGTTCCAGCACATGTAATCATCCATCCTTCCCCTCAATCCGTGTCTTTGTCACTTCCATTTCATCCCCATCTTCAACTCCCCTTCTCTGGACCCCCTCTTCTCGACGCGCAACGCACAGACGCAAGCTCTCTCTCCCACCGTCGAAAGGAACCTCATCCTCGCCCTGGTTTGGTTTCCCTCAGCGGCGAATCCCCCCCCTTGTTCCCCAGTCCCCCAGTCCCCCAGTCGCCAGGACATGGTTCATCTCACATGCTGCATCGGGTATGGCCTCACTGCACCTCTTCTGCAGCCCGTCCAGAGTTGCCCAGAGTTAGTCAACCAACCCACGTACATCGCGCGATCCCAGCCTACCACGTGCATCTCTGGCCATCTTCCCCTCTCTACCGTCAAAGAGAATACCCAATGCTTTGATGGGGACTCGTTTTAGCCTGTCGCCTGTTGGGTCACCGAAGATGCTTTTGGCAGGTAATCGATTCATGCTGGGCTTGGTGGGGGCCAGCCTTTTTGGCTCCAGGATGCCGGCGATGGCTATCGTTAAAACTTTGTTCATTGAGCGGCTCGCTTTGAAGGGGCAAGTGCTGAAGAAGCGCGTTAATTAGCAAAGGCCACTCTCGACCGAGGGAAAATCTATTGAGGGGGCTGGATTGACAAGCCCAGTTGTTCCCCTGCAGAGCGAGTCAGGCATCGGCTGAGAGATCGCCAGGCACGGACTTGGTCCCGGCTTGAGCTCTGTGCAACTAACTCGCCAAGCCGAAGCTGCTTCTGGCAAAGCCTCGACGACTATTAGCTTGCTGGACCAATCTGTGGAAACGCGCTGACTAGCTTGCTTGAGTGTCGAATGATTGATGAGCGATTGACATTGAATGTCCATCGCAATCGCGGGCCTCACTGGTAGGACTTGGATCGGCGAGGGCTCTTGGTCTTGATACCTACGGAGTACATAACCACAACATCGATTCACCATGAGCTCGTTTGGCCCCATCACGAAAAGTATCTTTAACCCTGGGATGATGAACACCAATCTCCAGGCTCTGAAACGGGGAGCAAGACCAGAACCGCCCTTTGCCATTTGGAAGGATGCGAATCCGGCAAGCTCCGCCTATCTTGGAGGAGCCACAAGCAAACATGAGGAGAAATTCATCATCATGTATGACCTCTCGATCAATTTCCCCCACGTCACCGAGCAAGATGTCCTCCACTGGCTGTGCTCGGTCCTCCGAGCCCTCTGCGTCTCGCTTCAGCCACCGCCTTGAGCTCCTTCGTCTGCTCGATACATGGCTCGAGTTTACCTCGCGAACGCTGTAAATCCCATTCATGGAGGCCACTTGGCTGCTTCGCTCGTCGAGACCCTGCTAGTTGATGTAGAGCCCGCTAACCTAAACATACTTTATTTTGTCCCTCTTTCGCTTGCTTCTCACGGCCTTAAGGGAAGAGTTCCGCCCATTGGTTTCATAGACTCTGGTGTTGCAGACGAGCTCTACCGTCCGTGTTTCTCAATGCGTACGAACCCGCACTATATAAGGGAATCATCGGGCGGACATCTAGCAGACTCCTTGTTCCAACGATGGAATGAATCGTGCCTCCGAGTTGGCCATACTTGCAGATACGCGCAATCTTGATCTCCCGCGGTCGAGGGACGGAGAATAGGACTACTGGGCGAGAATCGGATCCCGGATGGCTATCGAAATGTGTACAGCTATGGCTTTACTACCAAAGCGTGCCATCATTTTTTCCAATATCAAGTCTGCTCGTGTTTCTACCAAGACAAGACGCAATACCGGTAGAAGCAGCTAAACTGTTGTATCACATGAGTCGAGGCCACGCCGGGGAGCATCATGACCTTCTTTCCCTTCCAATGGGCTCCACGTGAGATGTCAACGCCTGAGGGTACAACAAATTTGACGACCTCACCTCCATAGCCATATCCGACTCCACTCCTTCTCCCTCCATATTTGCACAAGCCATTGCGCGCTTCGATATCAAAAGTGCCGTTGGCGAGGATAGTCACATGTTGTTCCCTTTCTCGATCCTTCTCATTACTTCAGTCACATCTCCTTTGGGTCAACAGGACTCACAGCACGCAATCTCCGTTCTGTAACATACCAGATGCATTGTTACAACAAACGTCGAACGCTGCCATTCCATCGACTACCGAATCTCTCGCTAGAGCCTACCCTTCAAGTTGCACGACCTCCATATTACACCGTCCTCGCCCGAGACTCCAGGTCGTATGTGACCGGTCACAGTAACAGCGAGCTCAATGAATCGTTTGCGTCACACACCGATGGGCCGGCATCGACAATCTCCGGGTGCCTGGTATAAGCCAACCGAGCTTGTTTGACAACGGGACAGCTTCCCGCCGTTACCCCTAATTGACGTCCCCACCGGTCCCCTCATGGGCCGTTGATCACGATGGAGCGTCGAGATATCTTGAACGTCACGGACCAGATACCACCTCTAGATGGGAAAGGAACTCCATACCTGGACGAGTTTGATCTTCATTTTCTTCACACCAATGACGATGGAAAAGAGACTGGCCGAGAGTTTGGGCTAATATGCCCCTGCTAATATTCGAGCGCACCGCACATTGTGAGAAGACAGCAAGAATATCCTGAGTGGTCTCACAAGACCCCCAGAGAATCTGCATCCAATTTGCTCGCCGTTCCGCGAGCGACACACGCGTTGCAACATCGACTATGCATCTTTCCGAGACCTCGCTCATCTAGATCAATCCTCCGGAGATGCACCAAGTTTGACCATATGGAATGGGACTAGTGGAATATAAGAGCAGACTTCCCACTGACCGTTTGATCCTGTTCTCCTCATCAAAGTCCGGAACCACACCGGTCATAATGAAGTCTTCTAGCCTTCTGCAGGCGTTTCTCTGTGCCGCCTCAGCGGTTGTCAATGGCCAGAGACTTCTAAGACCCGTATCTGAGGCTGACGTTAATGGCCGAGTGAGATCTGGCGGAACACGAAAGTTCATCGTCGAAGTCGAGCCGGTATTGTATGTCGTCCTCTGTCTGGAAGCCAAACTCACCTTATTAGGACCGGGGCCTAGCTGCCGTGACACATCAGCTTCTCTCGAAGCCCGGCAGAATCAACCCTCAGTACAAGGAGTTTGACTGTAGCGATGTCTTCAGTGGCATGGTGGTTGAGACCGACTCCAACAATGTAGATACATTGCGTCAGATGGAGGGAGTCGTGAATGTGTGGCAAGCGCGCACTATCCCACGACCACGAGCCCAAAAATCGACGCATGATTCATCTGCTCCAAAGAGAAACTACACTGTTCATCATTGGACTGGTGTTGATAAGCTCCATGCTGCTGGTATCCGGGGGAAAGGCGCCACTGTTGCAATAATAGACACCGGGATCGACTACACCCACAAAGCGGTATGCACTTCTCTTCGGTCCTTGATTTCAACGAAAAGTGCTGATTACTCTAAGCTCGGGGGTTGCTTTGGCCCTGGCTGCAAGATCAAGGGCGGGTATGATCTGGTAGGAGCAGATTGTGGGTTTGCCGGCACCTGTTCGTCAGAAAAGTACTCATCGCGTGGCTAGGGGACACACACAATGAAAGACGATATCCCAAGCGACCTGACAATGATCCAATGGACTATGAAGGCCACGGGACACATGTGGCTGGCATCGTAGCGGCTGATAACGAGTGGTAAGACTGGTTTTGTGATGCCCTCTCCAACTGCATTACCATGATGCTGATCCTCCCCCCCAGGCTCACTGGAGTTGCCCCTGACGCCGAACTCCTCATCTACAAGGTGTTCTCCGATGTAAGGAAAGGCATGGGAAGACTGTAGGCTGTGGCACTGACTTGTTATAGGACCCCTGGGAGACGGACGAGGAGACGATTATGCAAGCTTTGTGTGATGCTTACAATGCTGGGGTAAGTAGTGCCTCGTCCCAAATGGGAGCTACGTTGACAACCTCAAGGCTGATGTAATTACATCAAGTATCGGACAGCCGAACGGATGGAGCGACAATCCATGGGCGCTCCTGGCAAGCCGGTTAGTAGACAAGGGCATAGTCGTTGTAGCATCGGCCGGCAACGAGGGAGAGTTCGGTCCTTTCTACTCTAGCAGCGGAGCTCTGGGCCACGGCGTTCTCGCTGTTGCTGCTGCGAATGTCACAACCAGACCAAACGCCAATCGCACCGATGAGGATTTGGGGCCGATTCCTGTCTACTTTACGACTTGGGGCCCGACAAATGAACTCCTCATCAAGCCCGACATTGCCGCACCAGGGTTCATGATTGTTAGCACTGTCTTGAATCAGAGCTATGAAGAATTGAGCGGAACATCCATGGCGGCACCCTACATCGCAGGGCTTGCGGCGCTCTTCGTTGGAGAGTATGGCGGCCGCGAATTTTACGGCGCAGGGTTCGCCAAACTGGTCCGCGATCGGATCGCCTCGAGCGGGAAGACTCTCCCTTTTGTCTCCAATCGCCTTCTGCCCAAGTTCAAGGCGTCGCCATTTCAGGTTGGCACCGGGTTGGTGGATGCATGGAAAGTTCTCAAATATGACACCCAGCTCGAGTTTGAGCCTTTTGCGTTAAAGGACAGCGAGCTGTTCAAATCTCGGTGGACTTTCAACATCACAAACCTGGACGGGAAAGGACACAAGTATACTTTCAAGCTTGAACCCCAGGCTGGCTTCAACATTTTCGACAAGGACTATGGAGTGGCGCCTTTATATGCTCTCGAACCGCGCAGCATTGTGCCGCCAGTGAGGCTTCCACACGCAGTCTTTATCGCCCCTGAAGAGACGAGGGAGCTGAGGTAAGAGATAACAATGACCATTTCAATTATCCGCTGATTGATTTTAGTGTATCTTTTGCCCTTCCCGACGTCGATGATGACTATCTGCCCTTGTATGGTGGTAAAGTTTGGATCACGTCTGATCACGGGGAGCGGGTGTCGATTCCATATGGAGGTTTGATGCCCTACACAACACGAATTGTACCTTACTCACCGATTATCCTAGGCGCTGCCTACGACACTGAAAAGGCTTTTGACAACATGTTCATAACGGAGCCATTCATCACAGATCAGGATGGCGATGGAGCGTATGTTGGAAGCTTTCCTGATTCCGAATTCTGATTTGACGAACAATGTGTAGGTGGTCGTTCAACATTGACAAAAATCCAAGCGACTTTATCGAAATTGGAGGAAGACTATCATATGCCTGCAGTAACCTCCGTTGGGACGTAAGTTTCCGACTTTACTTGCTCGACCGCTCGCGATACTGACAACCACAAGATATTTGACAGAGACTGGACCGAATCGCTCTGGCACTATCCCCCAGAGGTTGGTAAGCGCGGCTATGTCGGTTCCGCGACGACGATGCGCGACGCCGAACAGTTCTGGTTCTTTGACCCAACTGTCAACGACCCAGACGATACGGTCCCGTTCCCTCTCCAACGGGTGTCTCGCGGGTTCCGCATATACTGGTGGTTTGGGAAGCTCGCCAATGGGACACGGATTGCCCCTGGAAACTACACGTGAGTGATCATCTTCCTGCAGTTTGAGGCTATCAACGGATGAACTCAGGGGGCTGATCCCGAATTATAGCATGCGGTTCGCCGCTCTGAGACCGTATGGGAACCCAAACATTTCAGACCACTGGGACGTCATGTACAGGGAGTTGGGGAACATCCAGGTGTTGCCGCATAATGCCACAAGCAACTCGACTCGCAGTTACAAATGGTTGCGGCGTTGAATCCAGAGAGGTTGCCGGTTGACAGACCATGAAGCAAATGGAGGCCAGGCGACATCGCAGAACCCAAAACCCACAGGGATCCGCTGGTGTACTACATCTCAATGGGTGGTATTGCTTACAACAACCGGTATCACATGAATGAAAAAGACAGCTCGTTAAAGTTTCATGATCATCTATTTCGTGCCGGCTCCTGCTACCCTAGGAGCCTCTTCTAACAAGTTCGAGCAACCATCTACCCTCAAATTTGCAGCCATTGCGCCCAGATCTTGTGACTAACTCCGTAAATGCTAATAGAAAGACCCAAAGTCAACCAAAGACAACCATCATGCCATTACGATGCATTCCTCAAACAGGAGCCAAATGCCTCCCGCCTATGCCCACTTGCCAAGGAGACTCATTACTACCAAACCCGCAACCAGGCCGAAGAAGGCAAGGGTGGTGGTGAGGATGTCGGCATCGGCGAGCTCGGCCTTTTGACCGTGGGCACCAGTCATCCAGTCAGCAGCCCACATCTCGACGAGGCCAACCCAGACGAGGATACCAGCGGAGAGGGCATCGAGAGTACCAATGGCGAGGAGGGTAGACTTGTCGTTGCCGTTGAACTGTTGTAGGACGCCGATGCCGATGGCCATACCGATGGGGGTAATGAAGGCGAAGAGGGCGGCAAGGCTGAGCTTCTTCTTCATGCTGAGGCCGACGGGAATCTCTTCCTCGCTGGAGACGGTTTCGGTCGGTGTGGGGGCCTTGTCCGAGTCTTGGGCGGAGGATGTCTCTTGAGAGGGACGAGTGACGGCAGCGACGTGGGTGTCGGCTGTGGTTCCAATGGTGGCGATGCGGCTTCCGAGGGCGATACCCTCAAACATCTGGTGGAAGAGGATGACGACGAAGAGGGTGATGAAGTACTCATCGCCCGATACGACGAGGGTCAAGCCGATCACTGGAGATGGTGAGCTACAATCATCAAGGAATGATGACGTGGAAGGGACTTACACAGTGAGTGGAAGAGGATGCCAGCTTCCATAACAAGGATGCTGACAACTTCTGTCGAGAGGAAGGCGCTCTTCGTCTGGACCGAGGAGAGGCCAGCGGAGGCCTTGGTCTTGGCCAGGACGATGCGATGGCCGACGTACTCAACGAGGAAGGAGAGGAAGATGCCAGCCATGACAATGGCGGATGTGGTGGCTTCGTAGCCCAGTTCACCGATGCAGTCGTTGCTAAACATGAGGAACGCGTGGGTGTAGAGCTATAGTTCGTGATCAGTGCGCGCTCAGTCTCTAGCTCAGAGGGTAGAGTAGAAGATGTGTGCGCTACATACGTGAATGAAGGCGGTCGAGATGATGATGCCAGTGCCAAACTGCTTCAAGATGATGAGCACCAAATTCAGTTTGGTGGGCATCATCTTGTGCAGGAGGATCGGGCCAAAGACGCCGATGGCGCTGGTAGCGAGGATGACGAAGAGAAGACCGACGCGCAGGTTAACGTTGTAGTCTCTGTTGCGAGGCTGGCAGGCAGAGGACGAAGACCCAGATCCAGATTCCCCAGATTCGCTCTCGCTGCCGCCGGCAGTGCAGTGTCTGGATGGAGTTGTTAGCAGTCTTGAAGATCAAACGAGACATGGCCGACTCACTCAACGCCGGCATGGAAATGGCAGTGCTCGTTCTCATTGGCGCTCTCAGACTCGGTGCTGCTGGATTCCTCCTCATGATCGTGGCCTTCTTCGCCTTCATGATTGTGGCTTTCCTCACCCTCTTCGGCGCTGTGCTCATCGTGGCCTTCCTCACTCTCGTGATCAGCTCCCTCAGCTTGAACGGCAACGTCCTCTCCACCAGAGTCTACGCAGAACCTTTGGTAATAACGATTAGGATCGACCAATGAGATGACTTGGTTTGAGGCTTACATATCCGAGCCATGAGCATGGCAGTCGGTGTACTGCGAGGGGACATCTGTGGTTGCAGTAACCTTGACATCGACCAGGTACTCTGTTTCACCGGCGAAGCAGTATCTATGAGAGACCGGGGAGTTAGCAAACTTTGTTTCGTTTCAGGTTGAGTCGAGTTAGGCAAGCTGTAAGTAGAAGAGGTGGAGATCAGGGGAGAGAAGACAAGGAAAGCATGTGGACTAACAGCTCTGACGCGTGCAGGTGGCAGCCAGTAATGGCGGTGATTTCAGGTTCATCTGCTGTAGCTGTTGGAGCCTGGGTCTGTCTGGGAGCCAGGTTGGCAGCGGCAGTAGAGGTTGCGGCAGTGAGGAGGACGCCCCATTTGGCGAGGAATGACACGGGAGCGTACATCTTGGACTACAAGCGGGTTGCTGGGGGATCGTAGAACGGACGCGTTTCAGAGCCCCAATACCGAGCTAGAGTTGGCCGAGAGGCGAGGATCCGAGGGAATGGATCGACTAGGGAAACAAGAATTATGCTTGTCCGTAGTCAACAGCCCAAAAAGGTCCTTCTCTAGGTATCCGTAGCCGTTTCGGACACGAGAATCGTCGACTCTGTGCGCACTTCGGCAGGGGAGATCCGAGAAGAGGCCTTGTTTGTTGCAGGACCTGGGGGGGGATGAGTCTGGCCAAAAGGGTTGTTGGAGGTTGGATCGGGAGAGAGAGGGAGAAGAAGGGTGTGTGTGATATGGGTATCAAGCCGAGAAGAGAGTGCGAGATCAGAGGAAACTAGGCTTAGCCTCCAATGTCTCAGACTTTTTTCTCTCTCCCGCTCTCATAGTCGTTCCATTGCCAATAGCCCAGCGTGGGAGAGAGTGGATAGTGGTGCCAAGCCGGGGTGTGTTTAGATCGACCTGAGGCGTTGATGAGAACCTTGATGGCCTCGAGGGTGGCCTGTGATGCCCTGCAGTGTCCTCAAGACGCCTGGATAGGAGCCTGTAATAGCCAGCTTTAGCTGTGGCTCGCTGTGGCTCGCTGTCGGCGGGCGGGAGGTTTCCTTTCTGGGCAAACCTGGGTCTCAAGTGAGGACCTTGATGGGCAGAATAATCCCTGTCGCCAAGACATTGGCCGCGGCGGGCCAAAACGCCAACCAAGCCAGAGCCGCCGTAATCCAAGCATTTCCCACGGATTCCTCACGGGTTTCCAAGGATTAGGCATGTTCGTCCCACGCTTTCTCCTCTTTCTTTCTGGCACAGGTCTTCCCGTATTTTTCGGTAAAAAGAGGTTCTCTCTCCGTTTCCCCTGCGCGGTTTCTCTTCTTCGAGCTGCCTGGGTGGACCTCTGGGAACGTGGGACTCGACGAGTCTTTCATCATTCTCGGGCACTTCTGGAAACAAGGTGCGGCTCTGAAAACTCTGCGAATAAGCGTCTCCATGATCTGCTTCGAAGGCTGCACACCACCCCCACATGGTATGTAGCGGCGAGAAAAGAAGGTTAAACAGCTGGAGCCGTTTCTCCGTTGAGGCAGAGGCAACGTTTCGATGGCCAGTGCGTCCTGCAATAGACGATTTGATGCGCCTCGAAGCCTGTTGTGTGCGCGAGGCATGCAGTTGTGGTTCCAGAGTGATTCATGCGCCAGTTGGACGCATGTCAACGCGGAAGAAGCTGCTCATGACTAATTAGAACATATTCACATATTGAGAGAAGGGTGTATTATCACAAAAAGCATACGAGAGTGAATCCTCGTCCCCCACGATACGTAAACATTGTATCCTTGTCAGACTCGGGAATATGATGTAATAACAACACTCCTTGCGTGCCGGAGAAACACCGGCGCTCCAGACTCGGGCACATCTCACGGGCCGATGGGCGCTAGTAGTTGAATGTGAGAGATGAGATCTCGATGCGTCCATCCCGCGCGGAGTCGTGGCTGGCTGAGGCAGATTCCCGCGGAGTGACCGTGGTGATGATACTTTTCATTGGGCGCCATGATCCAGAGAGATCGATAGTTTTGCTCTTTGTTCCTATCGTTGCTCTCTTCTGTCTCATGCCGTATGTAAACGAGTGTGCCCTAGATCTCCTGGCGTTACGGCGTTCTAGGGGGAGGCTCGCATGATGTGGTGGCTGTTTTCTCGACGCCCGCTTTTCAACTCAGGGCAGAATGTTTCTCACCAAGGCCATCGTAGCGCAGGGAGATGCGATATACATCCGAAAATATTCGTGTAAAGCATTTCGACGCACATAATTGCAGATCACACCAAGTCGCTTCGACTGATGAGCTCAAAAACAGATTGTTGCGTGAATCTCAATCTATGCCACAGCTCAGGCTCTGACTTGCAGCCTCATCCAGATCCCCCCACCCGTCAGGTGACCTGGCCGCCTGAGATAGTAATACCTGTTAATGGCATACTTTGTAGTTATGCGATTTGTGCAGCCACCCGCGCACTCCTTTTCGCGTCACCATTTAATGAGGAAACGCCTAAAACGCGTCTCCCGGCCAATGTGGGTACCCAGGGACGCGACGCAGCCACGGGTTCCTTGACGTCGCCCAGCTCTTCACAACGACGCTCAGCTTCGTCGTTCAGAGTTTCAGAATCAAATTGATCTATTCTCGTGCAGCCGACGACATCCAATATGGCTTCACGACCTGAATTGAAGGTGCGTCCTTTCCTGCCGCCAATCTTCGAATTCGCGAGCAAAAGCTAATCAACCACGTCCAGCTTGACGACGAGGGCGGCTTCATCCGCTTCTTCAAGTCACTCCCAGCCGTCGACGAGGACACGATCCGTATCTTTGATCGGGGTGACTGGTACACCTCACATGGTCGAGATGCGAACTTCATCGCTAAAACTGTACGACTCGTCCTTTCAGTGCTTCCCCTTCAACCTCCTTGATCGTCTTGTCTAATGTGCACCCATTGCAGGTCTACAAGACAACGTCTGTTGTCCGACAACTCGGCCGAAATGATCACACCGGGCTCCCTTCGGTCACCATGACCATGACCGTGTTCCGCCAATTCCTTCGGGAAGCCCTGTTCAAACTGGGCAAGCGAATAGAGATTTGGCAGAGCCCATCCGGGCGCATGAACTGGAAGTGCGTGAAGCAGGCCTCGCCAGGCAACCTGCAAGATGTCGAGGACGAGCTGGGTGGCCAGATAGATGCCGCACCCATGATCCTCGCCGTCAAGATCTCCGCCAAGGCTTCAGAAGCCCGCAATGTCGGCGTCTGCTTTGCCGACGCCAGCGTTCGAGAACTTGGTGTCAGCGAATTCCTTGACAATGACTTGTACTCCAACTTTGAAGCTCTCCTTATCCAGCTCGGCGTGCGCGAGTGCCTGGTACAGATCGACAAGGCCGAGAAGGACAAGGACCCTGAGTTGGCCAAGCTCAAGAAAATCATCGACAACTGCGGTGTCGCTATCGCTGAGCGACCAAGCGGCGACTTTGGCACTCGCGATATCGAGCAGGATCTAGCACGCCTCCTCAAAGACGAACGGTCAGCAACACTATTACCCCAAACAGATCTCAAGCTGGCTATGGGTTCTGCGGCGTCGCTTATCAAGTACCTCGGCGTGCTTCAAGACCCTTCCAATTTCGGCCAGTACCAACTCTATCAACATGATCTGGCTCACTTCATGAAGCTGGATGCCGCGGCTCTCAAGGCTCTCAACCTCATGCCTGGGCCGCGGGATGGATCAAAGACAATGAGCATCTTTGGAGTACTGAATCACTGCAAGACTCCAGTCGGTAGCCGACTTTTGGCTCAGTGGTTGAAGCAGCCCCTGATGAGCAAGCAAGAAATCGAGAAGCGACAGCAGCTGGTGGAGGCCTTCTTCCTTGATACTGAACTCCGCCAGACCCTGCAAGAGGAACATCTCCGTTCCATCCCTGACCTTTATCGGCTTTCTAAACGGTTCCAGAGGGGAAAGGCGAATCTGGAAGATGTCGTCCGCGCATACCAGGTCGTTACCCGTCTCCCTGGATTTATCGGCACATTCGAAGGGGTCATGGACGAGAACTACAAGGACCCTCTTGATGAAGCCTACACTACCAAGCTCCGAGACCTTTCCGATAGCTTGGGAAAGCTGCAAGATATGGTAGAGCAGACAGTGGACCTCGATGCCCTGGATCGCCACGAGTACATCATCAAAGCAGACTTCGACAAGAGCCTGCGCATTATTCGCAAGAAGCTCGACCAGCTCGACAAGGACATCCGGGCTGAGTTCATGAGCTCGGCTAGGGACCTTGGTCAAGAACCCGACAAGAAGATTTTCCTCGAGAACAACCACAAGGTGCATGGCGTATGCATGCGCCTCACCCGACAGGAGGCTGGCTGCATCCGAAACAACTCCAAGTATCAGGAGTGCTCTACGCAGAAGAATGGCGTTTATTTTACGACCAAGAAGCTGCAGGCGTACCGCCGCGAGTATGACCAACTATCCCAGAACTACAACAGAACACAGAGCAGCCTGGTCCACGAGGTCGTCCATGTTGCCTCCTCATACTGTCCCGTTCTGGAGCGCCTCGCTGGCGTCCTGGCTCACCTCGATGTCATTGTCTCTCTTGCTCACGCCTCCGTCCACGCCCCGGAGTCGTATGTTCGACCCAAAATCCATCCCCGCGGCGAGGGCCAGACAATACTCCGTGAAGCCCGCCATCCATGCATGGAACTGCAGGACGACGTTCAATTCATCACCAACGACATCGAGCTCACCCGCGACAAGTCATCGTTCCTCATCATCACAGGTCCCAACATGGGTGGCAAGTCGACCTACATTCGCCAGACAGGTGTCATTGCCCTCATGGCTCAAGTGGGATGCTTCGTGCCTTGTGCGGATGCTGAGCTGACCATCTACGACTCGATTCTGGCCCGTGTCGGTGCCAGTGATTCACAGCTCAAGGGCGTCTCGACCTTTATGGCCGAGATGCTTGAGACGGCCAACATCCTCAAGTCGGCGACCTCGGAGTCCCTGATCATTATTGACGAACTGGGACGCGGCACGTCGACCTATGACGGGTTCGGGCTGGCCTGGGCCATCTCGGAGCACATCGTCAAGGAGATTGGCTGCTCGGCCATGTTTGCCACACACTTTCACGAACTCACAGCGCTGGCGGACCAGCACCCCCAGGTACAGAACCTGCATGTCACGGCGCACATCGGCGGCACTGGCGCAGCAGCGTCCGAGGCGGACGCGAAGCGCGAGGTCACGCTGCTGTACAAGGTGGCACCCGGCGTGTGCGACCAGAGCTTCGGCATCCACGTCGCCGAGCTGGTCCGCTTCCCGGACAAGGTGGTACGGATGGCGAAGCGCAAGGCGGACGAGCTCGAGGACTTTACCACCAAGCACGAGGATCTTGCGCTGCAGTACAGCAAGGAGGATGTGGAGCAGGGCAGCGCGATGCTCAAGCGGGTGCTGGTTGAGTGGAAGGACAAGGTGAAGCGGGGGGACATGAGCAAGGAGGAGCAGGTTGCAGCGCTGAAGGAGCTCGTGGGAGCGAATGCTGATCTGCAAGCCAACCCGTTCTTCCAGTCGGTCAAGGCTTTGTAATGTTGTGTCTATGTGATAAGTTTTTGCGGATATACTAGCACGGCGAGACGGTTATGGATCTTGTACAGAAGCGTAAATGGAAAAGGCGTCAAGGGGACTTTTGGACTCGTCGATGGGAGGGCTTTCAGGGCGTTTGATCAGCTAACAATCTGGCACTAGCTATATCGATATTAAAATTGACTTTCGAGGTAATAAATTGTGCTTCTTTCATGGTTGTGAGGGATGCCTTGGTCTCATGCCTCTGACAACCAGTGCTTGCCAGACTATGGCCAATCCATCGTGAATTTTAGGTTGCTGCCTTTTCTTGTTAATATGACGTTACACGTTCTTTTCGCATCTCGATCACAACTGAGGGCATTCAGAATCAGAGTTCCCGGCGTGACTCACCCATCGTCTGACAGCTGATCTTGAAACCGACTCAGATCCACATCAATACCAGCCCTGATTTTGAACCTTCCAACAACCATCCGAGTCTGACCAAAAGAGGCCCTAGTCTGGCAACAATGTCCATCATAATCCGCCCCGCAACCAAGCAAGACGCCCCGGGCATGCTCGACGTCTTCTTCTCCGCCTTCTCCTCCAGCGCCCTCAACCAGCGCTGCTTCCCCCGCTCAGATCCCGACGTGCAGACCTACTGGTCCTCGTGGATAGACAAGAACATCGGCGCCGACGACGCGACGCACATGCTCGTCGCCGAGTCGTCCAGCCCCGCATCCGGCGCCAACATCCTGGGCTGGGCCCGCTGGGTCCGGAAGCCCGTCCCCTCGCCGCCCGTGACCCTCTCGCCCTCCATGTACCCTCCCGCCGGCGACCCGGACCTCGCGGCGCGCTTCTTCCAAGTCAACGTCGACGCGACGGCAAAGATCGTCGGCGACGAAGCGCACTGGTTCCTGTCCATCATCGTCACGGCGCCCAAGGCGCAGCGCCGGGGAGTCGGGTCCGCTCTTATGCGGTTCGGCGTCGAGAAGGCTGACGAGGAGGGATGGATGGCGTATGTGAATAGCTCGGCAGAGGGGAGGGGGTTGTATGAGAGGTTTGGGTTTGCTGTCGTGGGTAGAAGTGAGTTTGAGGAGTTGGGCATGGTGCAGTTTCATATGAGGAGGGAGGCGAGGCTGAGTTGAGAAAAAGGCTCAGGCTTGGTAGATGATTTGGTTCACAGTAGCGGTTTTAGTTAGACGGTTCTTCAAGTCCTTGAGAGGGGAAAAAACACTATGATCTTATCTTGAACAATTCGCGAGTATATGTGAGATCCATAAAGAGGGAAAAGAAATAGAAAATCAGAGACTTCGTAACACGATAACCGCCCTTCCTTGTCCTGCAACGCCCGCTTCTCGTCATGGTCCTTCTCCTTCTCTATCCAACCATCTAGAATCCCATTTCCAGCGATGGCCACCTCTTACCCAGTAAGCTCCTCCCCCATTCTAGTAGAGATCCCCCCCGTCTATCGCGAGACCGAACCGTCGCTAGTATTCTTCCACAGGCCGTTGCGCTTCCAGGTCCAGTTCTTGAGGAACGGCGGGTCCATGCCCGTCTCGAATGCCTCGTTCCTGGCCTGGATCTGGGCATTGAGGAGAGCCTGGCGGGCCGAGGAACCGCGGTTGTGCAGCTGAGGCATGCGGTCGATCGCGTCGATGGCCAGACTGAACCGGTCTGTCTGGTTGCGGATGGCAAGCTCGAGGGGCGTGTCGATGTTGCCCTTCTCCTTGTAGCCGCGGACGTGCAGGTTCTTGCTTCCGGGGCGCTTGTAGGTCAGGCGGTGCACCATCCAGGGGTAGCTGTGGAAGTTGAAGATGATGGGGGTGTCGTCGGTGAAGAGGCTGGTCCACTCCTCGTCGGTAAGGCCGTGAGGGTGGTCGCTGGGGTGGATCAGCTTGAACAGATCGACAACGTTGACGCATCGGATCTTGAGCTCGGGGAAGTGCTCGAGCAGGAGGTCGATGGCAGCAAGAGACTCGTGGGTGCTGATGTCACCGCAGGATGCCATGACGAGATCGGGGTCCAGACCAGCGTCTGTGCTGAACTGGGGCCAGATGCCGATACCCTTGGTGCAGTGCTCGATGGCAGCGTCCATCGAGAGGTACTGCAGATGCTCCTGCTTGTCAGAGACAACAACGTTGACGTAGTTGACAGATCGCAAGCAGTGATCCATCACTAAAAATCGTGTTAGCAGAGCCCGACCATGCCAGAGCTGGGGGGGACTGGGCATTGACATACCAGAGAGCAGGCAGTTTCCATCAGGGGGGAGATAGATTCGCACGACCTCGGGGCTCTTGTTGGCAACAACATCGAGGAAACCGGGGTCCTGGTGAGTGAAGCCGTTGTGGTCCTGGCGCCACACAACGGCAGTCAAGAGGATGTTAAGGGAGGCGACCTTGGCTCGCCATTCGACCTCGAGACATTTCTCAATCCACTTGCAGTGCTATAGACATCGTTAGAAGAGGGTTGCCGCAGTTTGAGAGCACTTCCACATACCTGGTTGACCATAGAGTCAATGACATGGATGAAGGGCTCGTAGCTGTTCAACAAGCCGTGGCGGCCACTGAGGATGTAGCCTTCGAGCCAACCCTCGCAAGTGTGCTCAGAGAGCATCTCCATGACACGACCAGCCTTGGCGAGGTTGCCACCGTTGTCATCTTCCTCAAAGTACTCGCCCATCCAGACCTTCTTGCCCGCCGAGTAGACGCCGCCGAGCTTGTTGGACTCGGTCTCGTCAGGACCGAACAGACGGAAGTTGGTCTGGTTCTCAGCAATGACGTCCCTCAAGAACTTGGCCATGTTTGTCATGCTGGCGTTCATGACATTGCCTGGGCTGTCGACCTTGATGGCATAGTCCCTGAAGTCGGGCATTCTGAGAGGCTTCTTGAGAAGGCCGCCGTTGGCAACAGGGTTAGCGCTCATGCGTCGGTTGCCTTGAGGGGTGAGGGCGCGCAGGGAAGCGATGGGCGCACCCGACTCATCGAAGAGGCGATCAGGCTCGTAGCTGCGCATCCAGTCCTCAAGGAGCTTGAGGTGGGCAGGGTTAGTAGCAGGGTCCGTGATGGGAACCTGGTGAGCTCGCCAGTAACCAGCCAGGTAGTTGTCATCGACCTTTCGGGGACCGGTCCAGCCCTTGGGGCTTCGGAGCACAATCATGGGCCAGATGGGTCGGAATGCCTCGCCGCTGTCGCGAGCCTGCTTCTGGAACTTCCTGATCTCGTCCACGCAGTGCTCGAGAGTGGCAGCCATGGCCTGCTGCATGGTGTCGACGTCATCACCCTCGACGAAATAAGGCTGCCAGCCGTAACCGAGGAAGAGGTTCTCGAGCTCCTTGTGGGAGATTCGGGCAAGAAGAGTCGGGTTGTTGATCTTGTAGCCGTTGAGGTGGAGCACGGGCAAGACAGCACCGTCAACGATGGGGTTGAGGAACTTGTTGCTATGCCAGGCGGTAGCCAGGGGACCAGTCTCAGCCTCACCATCACCGACCATGGTCAGGGCAATCAGGTTAGGGTTGTCGTAGACTGCGCCGAAGGCGTGAGAGACGGAGTAGCCCAGCTCGCCACCCTCGTGGAGAGATCCTGGTGTTTCGGGTGTGGCATGAGAGCCAATGCCACCGGGGAATGAAAAGTCCTTGAAGAACTTCTGCATTCCCTCAACGTCAAGAGTCTTGTCGGGGTATACTTCACTGTAGACACCCTCGAGATAAGACTGGGAGAGGACGGCTGGGGCACCGTGGCCAGGGCCGGAGATGAAGATGGAGTCGAGATCATACTTCTTGATCAAGCGGTTGAAGTGCATATATGTGAAGATCTGGCCGGGAGCAGAGCCAAAGTGACCAAGCAGACGAAGCTTGAGATGCTCGGGCTTGAGGGGCTCTCGAAGAAGGGGGTTCTCCTTGAGATAGATCATGCCCAGGGACAGGTAGCAGCTGGCCTTGAAGAAGTCATTGTACTGCTCAAGCTCCTCCTTGGAGAGCGGGGAGCCCTTGATGGTTGAGCGGGCAGGGCCAAAGGGCCGGATAGACTCGATTTCGGCCATTGGATAGTATTGTGTGTGAGAGATGAAAGATATCAAGAGTTGTGAGTGAACTCTTCGGATAAGAGATGAGAAGAGAAGAGAAACAAAAGAAGGATCGATGGGTGCGACAGGCTCCCAAGACTTCTTATACGGAGGACCTGGAGGGGTTGCCAAGAAGGAGGAATAGGAGGAGAGGTCTCTACATAGTAGAAAGGGGAGTGCGGTGAGAGAAGGCTCTCATGGCCTCTGCCGCAGATTGGGTAATAGTATGCATGGAGCTACCCAGGCATAGGAGCCCGCGGCCGTTGACGAGATCAGCGGACGGGTTACATTGGAATGAGAGGCAGCGAGGCCCGAGAGGCCAGCGAGACAGAAACAAGGCCCCGGAGGGCAAGCTGAGGGCGTGGATGTAATCGTTCATCGGCGTGCAATTGTGACGAGTATGGTTTACACGCCGAAAGCGAGATGGTGGCGTGCGTGGGGGGGAGCTTCCAAGGCCCGAAGGGACGAGGGACGGGCTGGGACCGTCAAGGAAGACGGGCCGGACGATGGGCAGCAAAGTGGCCTGTATGTGGCTGTAAGTGGTCGTCACTTCAAATCTTTCCCGGGCGGCGGCGCGAGAGAAATCGGTCAAATCAGTTTCCCTGGGCTGTGTGGTAAGGTCGCTAGCTTGTCAATCTTGGTTGAGAGCAAAGCAGAGGCAGGGTAGAAGGTGGGTAACTTGGACGTCAAAAAAGGTGGTCTGATCTATGATAGTCTTTCAAAGGCGTGTCAAGACGAACGCCATAGCCCCACCTCCCACCTCCTCCGACCGCTTAGAGAGGCGAGCAGCAACCAGTTGTCGGGTTTCGTCTTGGTTAGGGCAACGCAGAGGAGTGCGAGGGTTTGGGAACTTGGAGGGCGAGATGCGCGAAGAGGCAGCGAGGAGGGGGGGTCAACGCGCAAAGGAGAGGCTGCAGTGACGATGCGGCGCATGGCCGTGGTAGTGCCCGTGGTTGGGCCAGCTTGGACGGTGAGGGAGCATCAGAGTGGCATGTTACCTAGTCGGGCCTTATTTGACGTCGTCGTTTGCGGCTTCTTGATGATGATGGATGATGAAGAGGTTTGACACCTGACGGGCAGGGCCTGTGATTGGAAGCCTGAGGGTTTAGAGCTTCAAGACTCACAACCTAGGCAGGCGGCGACGCCCGGCCGACGGCCTGGACGGAGGTGGAGACCCGCTTGCGGTTTTGCCGGCTGCCAATGCCGGCGCCACCTGGATCGGGTCAGTGAGATACATGTTTCACCACTGGAGGCGTGCAAAGTCCTTGGTACTTCCCTAACGCAAACCAGCTCCACTCGTGGTCCAAGCAACCACGCCTAGCTCCGGCCGTCATCGATCCAACATCTGATGCTCGACCTGAGGTGAAAGCGGCGTCATGATACTTTTCCCTAGGCTCGACTTTTACGAGCCGGTTTTTTTTTTTATTAGTCTGAGGCTCAAGGCCAAACAAATATCATCTCACATTTGCAACCCTGCAAGATTCGGGGAGCTCCCCTCGCCCCCCTTCGCACCCTCGTTGCTCGGGGACTCGGTGCAACTCAGCCGATCTCTGTTGGTGGGCTGCATTGCAACAAAATTGGCCATCAACCGACCCATTGGATTCGGTGACGAAGGCGGTGCGTGGGCAGAACTTGTGATTTCTGATAACTTGATCCTGCGGCATGGTTGCTTCAGCCCAATGGTTCACCCAGGTTGCATACTTTGGGTCAATGGCCCCCCAACTCGCTCGTCTTGGGATGCCTGGAGGGCAATTCGGTGTCTCTGGTCTTGAGTATGGTGAAACTCGTGAATCACTCCACGATGTCCTACTGGTGAATCTCGCAATTGACTCTTGCGGTTGCTTCAGCAGCCATCGCCAGCATCTCAGGAAAATGGCAGATTGGGTCTCGGGAGCCGATCAACTAGGATCCCGAGCATCCCGGGGGAGAGAGATAGACTCGGTCGCCAGACGAGCGATGCGCCTGCTTCTGCCACCTTTGTTTTAACCTCTCAGTACAGATACACCTTTAAAGCTTCATGCACGCCCTTCGTCAGGGCCCCTGGCTTGGGAACCTTTGGCTCTGGCCTTTTATCCGCCCTTTGACTCTCGCTTATTGCTGCGACCAAAAGATGACGGTTTGGTCTAGTCCATGTACGACAGCCCGCTCGCCCACAACTCCCTGATCTGATATTACGTCTTTGACGCACCCGATCCCGATCAAGGAGAGGGGGAAGCTTTCTCGCGAGGGAAATACGGTCGGTGCACGTTCACAAAGGCAATTTCGATCCGATTCCCGCTCAGCAATTCTCAACGATTGCCCGCAGGAAGCTTTCTTTCGGGGATTTGGAGCTGTGTTGGTTGGTAAGGTTACCCAGCTACGGTAGTTGCCCCTCAATCCTCGATCTTGAAGCATTCCAAGCTTCCCTTTCCACCCCTCCAAGCTCCCATGCCGCCCATGTCCGGGAGGCCAAGCCACCAACAAGCAGAAAACCCACACAGCGCGGAATTTGTGTCCGCAACCATGGGCAAAATCCCAATCCGCATCTTGGCTCCTCTCTGCTGAATGCGACTTTTGAGACAGGCTACAGACGCCGTGGGGCTCGTCCCTGCCTGCATCCCCGTTTCTGGCGCCCCTCTCAACGCCACGGCTACAGCTGCTGAAAGCGGCTTCTGCGGGACCCGACCGTTGGAAATGCCGATCCGTATGCCCCTAAACTTCAGCACGACCTCTTTTGACGACACGCTCTTGGTCTGAGGCTAGTTAGATCCTCGAGTTCTAACCCCTGTCGGTCTGAACAACCGAGCAGTCTAGGCCCGTTCCCTGGTGAGTCTGAATGGGGTGGTTTTGCCGCTGGCAAATACAGACAGCTTCCAAAGCTTCAAAGTTCAAAAGGGGGCCACTTGAAGTGCAACAAGGCCATTGATGCAGAGCACGTTTCCTTTGATAGTGGCGTCGATTCTGAGGCTTCAATCACATGCATTGTTCTCGCAAGATCCAGATATCAGGTAAGGAGGGGAAGACTATCAACTGTCCCCATCCCGCCAAGATCTGGAGATCTGGGCTTGCCCACCAAGCCTTGCAAGCCGAGAAACGTCCAAACAAGCATAACAGATCTCGAGATAAAAAAAAAGGGGGGGACAAATCTATCCCCGCAGTCCAGAACCCCATTTTCCTCGGATTCCTATCCCGTCCGAAACTTGCTTCTGCCGATGATTCAATTCTCCTGTTGTAACCCTGATGGTCGCATCTCCCACGCTGCCGTTCTAGAATCGCCTGATCGGCACCCCGTCGTGCCCCAACGGCTTCCTCTCCTCCAAAAGTGCCGACGTATCGGCATAGAAATGGAATGCTTCCCCTCCAAAAACCACATGTTGTGCGCACTCTCTAATCCAATCCCACGATCCCCTCTCCCTACAGCCTTAGCCGGAAGGATGGATGGTGCATCTCCCCACGGAAGCCTGACGTAACCCGCCTCAACAAGCCCCGCCACCAGAGAGAAGCAGCTTTTAACATATAACCGTGACGCTTCGCTCCCACCCTCCGTCGGACCGTGATCTTATTTTTCTCTCTTCATTTCACAATCCAGTAATAAATAATAATACTTCAGATTGGAATAAACCAGAGATACGAAAAGCTTCAGACAGAGAAATACAGGCATCATCATCATCATGCGTCCGAGTCTCGGCATCGCGCATCGCCCGGAGACGCCCAAGCCGGACCCGCCGATTCCAAACGAGCCCGACAATGGCGAGGGCGATGGAATCACGGACTACCGAGTTTAGAAATCAATTAAAAATGTATTTGTGATGACGGGAAATTGCTTCATGGTAGGTTCTCGGATGCGAAATCCTATTGTTGGCTGACGAGAGAGATGAGCAGGCTGGATGAAAAATCAACTACTCTTTTTTTTTACAGGCGTTTTTACGAGGTGGGGTGAAATGATTTCTCGGCGACCTTTGAGCCATGCCTCTCTGGATAACCTACAAACCCAAGAATGACTGTTTATGACACGACGACCTTTTCCCCCTTTGGTTCCCGTCTTTGAAGCGGAAGAAATTGTTTTGATAGATGGATAAGCCTTCTCTTTTTCGGGACATCGGAGCACATTGAAAAACCTTGGGTCCACCTGGAAGAAGCTACAGTACAGAATGGCGCACTATGATGGAAGACTGCATATGAGCGCATCCAAGACATGGGATCTCTTTTCTGTGAATTAAATTGAAGGTACACAGCCTCATGAATAGGACAATTTAACTCCTCCTTTTTAGGACTTTGACTGTGACCATGAAGCTTCTGTCGCTGCCATGTCTATAACCTTGTCGTATATTGCGGAAGTGGTGCCGGGCATTTTGCCTCTCGGCTTGCATTCGCCGGATACACGTCATTCTTCAACAACACCCTACTTAATCATTCCTAGTTGCCTGGACGTCACTACCTATTTTCTGGGAATATCTGCTAATTCCAGGTGCATTTATTATCTGAAACGTATACTCTCCCCAGCATTCAGTGTTATTTGCCAGCTGAACCCTCTGTTCCTGAATCCTGCAGCGTCTATCTAGTCAGACATTCGAGTCTATCGCGATACTAATAAACCCCAGGATCGAACTCCAGTAGCTAACAAGGATGAGCGAAGCTTCAAACCAACCCAACCAGCCCGACTCTCTCACGCCCGAGATGATTGCCCTTGCGAGCAGGATGTTTGACTCTGCCCGGAACGGAGACGAGGCTGTATTCCAACAGGCCCTTCCTGCAGGCCTGCCTCCGAACCTGACAAACGACAAGGGCGACACCCTGGTAGGAAATCAAACTCTAGGTTCTGGTTGGAGACGCAACACGGAAGACTCTGACTCTCAAGAGACGAGGCTAACTGGCGCAGCTCATGCTCGCAGCATACCATGGTCATGCCGACCTCGTCCACATCCTCATTCAACACGGTGCGGACCCCAACAGACTCAACGACCGCGGTCAGAGTCCCCTAGCAGGAGCCGTCTTCAAGAAGGAAGATGCAGTCATCCAGGTGAGTTCAGCCTTGCGTTTCCCTTTCCTTTATGATTCACGAGTGCGTTAGAAACAAGCAGGTTCCGTGCTGAGCCACCACCATATGATAGGTGCTGCTTGATGGGGGCGCTGACCCGGACTATGGTCAACCCAGCGCTACCGAGTGCGTCGCCATGTTTAAACAGGAGGATGTATGGAAGGCAAAGTTCGAGTCTGCGCCTGGGAAAGGTCAGGCAGGCGTGACGCGACCTCGTGCGTCTCAGTCGTGAGTGCGAGAGGAGCTTGGACGTGGCACCAGCGCTGGAGCTCCGACAAGGCAGTCAACGGAGTCCAAGACGCCGCAATCGTGTCGGGAATTACTGATATTTTCTTTCGTATAGAACGACAGAACCTATGAATTGAGTATCTGCTGAACCAAGCTGACGGCTTTGTTCTGATCATGGTTAGAGATCCCGCCGTGACTCAACCTGGCTCCAGTCGCCACCCAAGTCAGACGGGCCTCAGCTCAAAATACCGGAGGAGTTAGCTTCGGTTGTTACAAACAGGGGACTTTTATTTCAGATGCACGCAGTCGACCACTATTGTGCTCTGGGAATGCGAGTTTGCATGCGGATGGATTCGTTGTCTCGGCCACGCTGACAGCCCGCCACATGGCCCAAGCCTGGGGAGCCATGCTTCAGAGGGGCATACATAGTAGGCACTTGTTCCAATTTCGATCATGCCAAAAGTTTGGCACCGCAATAAATCTTTGAGCTCAACTCTTGGCCAGGAAAGGGCCTCGGAACGCAGCCTCCACTATATCTCTACTTACATGACCGGTTAGCGGCGAAAATGGCTCTTACTTTCAAGGCCGGTCTAATAGGCTGAGCTGACTCGGAGAAAGGTCCCCAACCCTACGAGAGCCCCCGAACAAGAAACCGAAAGGCGCAAGGTTGCTGTAGATTCGATGCGGGTGATTGACAACTTGACCAGTCGGAACCACTTGCTGGACCGGACATGGACCTCCGGGGTCGTTTTGCCCGCTGCGCCCGGGCGAGGTCGACGCTCTCAGATTCGGGACCTCGGTGTACGTACCTCGCAATTCGTACTTCCGTGACCTGGCTTTTTTCCATTGCTCCCCCAAGCTTTACCGGTTAACTTCGGTTGTGATCATCGCGAATCATTCATTTTTTCCCTCCTGACCTCTTCCACATCCATCCACGCCCAAAAACAAGCTTGCGATCCTCCCCCGCGACCGTCCTCGCCCTTCCCCTTTTCTCTCTATAGACCTCTCCTCCAAGATGCTGTCAAGAAGCATAGCTACCGCCGCCCGAATAGTGCCCGTACGGGCCCTGCGGCCCCGTTCGCACCCGCTGGTCATGCTTCCCTCGATGATGCAGACCGTCCGCACCTACGCCGATTCCGTCGTCAAGGTCCCCCAGATGGCCGAGTCCATCTCTGAGGGTACCCTCAAGCAGTTCTCCAAGAGCATCGGCGACTACGTCGAGCAGGACGAGGAGATTGCCACCATTGAGACCGACAAGGTCTGTTCCCCCCCCCCAGCGATCCCCGTCGCTTTCGCGCCGCGTGCGCCGGAACGTGGTTGCTGACCTTGACCCCTAGATTGATGTCGCTGTCAACGCTCCTGAGGCTGGTACCATCAAGGAGTTCCTCGCCAGCGAGGAGGACACCGTCGTCGTCGGCCAGGATCTCGTTCGCATCGAGCTCGGCGGCGCGCCCTCGGGCGACAAGAAGGAGGCTCCCAAGGAGGAGCCTAAGCAGGCCGAGTCCGAGTCAAAACCCGAGTCAAAACCTGAGCCCAGCCAAGAGTCGGCTCCCGCGCCCAAGCAGGAGTCTGCCCCCGCTGCCAGCAAGCCCGAGCCTCCGCGACAGCCTGAAAAGAAGGCGTCCAAGCCCGAGCCCTCCGCTGCCTCCAGCGGTCCCTCTCTGGGTAACCGGGAAGAGCGCCGTGTAAGTTGCCACCGCGTGGCTCATTGGGAGCTGCTTCTCGCTCCCCGGCCAAGATCGCTAAAACCTTCTTTCAGGTCAAGATGAACCGCATGCGTCTCCGAATCGCCGAGCGCCTCAAGCAGTCCCAGAACACCGCTGCCTCTCTCACCACCTTCAACGAGGTCGACATGTCCAACATCATGGACTTCCGCAAGCTTTACAAGGACGACGTTCTCAAGAAGACTGGTGTCAAGCTTGGCTTCATGAGCGCCTTCTCCCGCGCCTGCGTCCTCGCCATGCGAGACATCCCCGCGGTCAATGCTTCCATTGAGGGCCCCAACGGCGGCGACACCATTGTTTACCGAGACTACGTTGACGTCAGCGTCGCCGTTGCTACCGAGAAGGGTCTCGTCACTCCCGTTGTCCGAAACGTGGAGTCGATGGACATGATTGGTATCGAGAAGGCTATTGCCGACATGGGCAAGAAGGTATGTTCTCTCCATGCATGGTTCCACATGGCAAAAGGATTTCTGACTAACCTGAACAGGCCCGCGACGGCAAGCTGACGATTGAGGATATGGCTGGTGGTACTTTCACAATCAGCAACGGTGGCGTTTTCGGCTCGCTCATGGGCACCCCCATCATCAACCTTCCCCAGAGCGCCGTTCTTGGCCTCCACGCCATCAAGGAGCGCCCTGTTGCCGTTAATGGCAAGATCGAGATCCGACCCATGATGTACCTGGCTCTTACCTACGACCATCGTCTGCTGGATGGCCGTGAGGCTGTGCAGTTCCTGGTCAAGGTGAAGGAGTACATGGAGGACCCCAGGAGGATGCTCCTGTAAGGGAGCGACTGACGCTCCCTGTGTCCGGCTACATAATACCCTATAGACTGTAACTGGGACAAAGTCTCATCGAAGCGACTAGAGACGCCTTGGTTGTTGTCTATTGTACAATACAGACAAGGAGACCTTGCTCCTGACTTGATCTCATTCTCTTTTTTCGTCTGTCATTTCCGTTCTAATGCAGCGCACCCACGGTTTTGTTCCATGATCGATGTCTTCAAAGTGACTCCGACCTCGTGTTCTGAGAACGTGACAGCTTGGGCTTAGTCATTCTTCGACAGTGACGCCTTTCGAGATTCGCGATTCGCAACCATCTGAGTCACCCGGACTCAGTAGCAGCAACTCATAACCGCCGTCTCATATTCCGCCCAATCAACATGACCCCCAAAAGCGCTCTTTTTGTCGTCGATATCCAGCATGATCTGGCAACGGACCCCAAGACCAAGATCCCACATGCCGCTCGGATTCGTGACGCCGGCGACCAAATCCTTCGTGTGGCGCGAGGCATTGCCGACGCCTATGGGACTCCCTCTCCGCTGATAGTCTTCGTGCAGCACGAGGAAACACCAGAGAGCGGACCGCTCGTGAGAGGAACTGAGCCCTGGAAGCTGGTTTTTGAACCCGACACAACTCACGACAGAGAGATTCTCGTTTCCAAGACTACCCGTGAGAGCTGTCATGGTGCATTGCGTGATGATGCATATGGTATTGACCAAGGCTAGGCGACACGTTCGTTTCGAATCCAGAACTGGCCGACAAGTTGAAGGCGCAAGGAATCGAACATATCGTGGCTTTCGGGATCCAGAGCGAGTGCTGCGTGCTGGAGACGTGCAAGGGCGCTCTTGGGGCTGGATTTCGGGCCACGTTGTTGCATGGGGCGCATTCGACTTATGACACAAAGGAGAAGACGGCACTTCAGATTGAAAACGATGTCGAGGGCCAGCTCAAAGGCTTGGGAGCAAGGATTGTTCCTTGGGAGAGGGCCGTTGCTGCTTGGGGAGAAACTGGGGACTTGGAGCAGGCGTAAGGTTGGTGAGGGCCTGCCACAGAATTTGCGGTAGCCTGTGCTAGAAGGCACTTCTAATGTGAATGTCCTGGCTCGTAGCAGGCGTGAGGCGTGGTTCTTGCGTAGATTAAAGTGAAGCATCGCACCTTGTGAGAGCTCTTGACAATCTAGTCATCTTTGCTCCTCAAGACGGCAATTCGGGCTGGAGAGGGATGAGAACGATTCTGTCCATTGCCCAGGTCTTCGGCACTGCAATAAATGCAATGATTCTCCAACGATCATCCAGGCGGAAGGAGACATGCCCGACTTGCACAATGCCACGGCAACAACTTCTGATCCATAACTGGCCACGGTCGACGCCCCTCCTCCAAACGCTGCACTTCTCTTTCCAGCCCGTTGAGACACTGTCGCATGAAGCCAGAAAAACTTGGCTCCGTGTGAGTACCTACGTAGGTAGTTGTCGCCGATAGGTACCTTGCCCTCTTTTGGCGGTGTTCAACCGATCCAGTTCAGCACTTGCATGGATAAGGCAATGTGCAAGACTAACCTGTATTATAGAACTATAATTGTAGAACTATAATGTATTGTAAAACTATCCCTATATTGTAAAGCCTCGCTGAGCTGTATTGTAAAACTATACATGTATTGCAAAATCTTACCTGCATTGCAGAGCTCTATTCAGTACCTACTGCCTTAGAGAGAACCTATAAATAACAGTTACCGTAGGCCCAACCCTTGACTTGTTCTTGGACATCTACTACTCACATCTTCCATCGACTTGTCTCTTCACTCATTACCCATCTCCAATATCTTAGTCCTCAGACTCTAGTTCTCGCCTCTATTCCTGCCTTCTCTCACGCCATCAACCTGTAGAGATCTCCTCGATCCAATTCTTTTCCGAGGTTAACAAGCACGACACAGTCAGGCTTCTTGAGCTTTTTGGCGATATATCGATAGCTGACAAGCAATAGTTCACCTCCAACCATCAGAAGACTTAACACTTCGGGAGGAAAATGGAGTTTACCGAGATGCTCGACTCCTCGAGCGATATCGCCTTTACGACGGACGCTACTGTTGAAACTCTGAGCCCCGAATCCTTACCAACCAGCCTCGAGTCGCAAGAAAAGGACAACTCAGGAAACAACTCTTCTGGAAGCCGACAGGCTTCTCGCCGCCTTTCCCCAGCACCAACACGCATCACAAGTCCTTCCGAATCCCGTCGAGTCTGGGAAACTCCGGAGGGTTTTGGGCTGCACAGCTCTGGGGTGTCCGATCCCGTCCCTCCTTGTGCTACTACTTCTGTTCCTTCTCACGCCGACATTTCCGGAGTAGCATGTCCCCAGCCGATACGGTATAGCAGACCTGGCTTCTCGAGTACAATGTCCGATGCTACCAGCTGGGGCATTCATGCTGGCGGGCATCTTTCGGGTGCGGGCCAGGATTCGCGTCCAGTACTTGCTGTTGTGTCCTCGTTTGTGGCCGACTCAGAGTCGGGTTCCCGCTTGACTCTTCCCAGACCCCACGAACAACCCTCCTTGGATCTGGGCCCAACTGGGAGCTATATCCCGGGCAAAGCAATCAGAGATATCTTGGACGTGAATCTTCCGACGCGGAGTGCCTACAAGGGCGAGATGCTGGCGGACGGCGCAGACCTACAGCTACTTTACCGCTTCTGGAAGCAGATGCTGGAGACACTCGAGGGCAAGGATCCCAGGGCCGCAGAGCTGGAGATGCTGAAGCACATAACGATGCATCTAAGCTTGGCGGGCGAAGGCGACGAGAACATGGATGCAACTCAGCAGGAGCACGCAAGGTTAAAACTTCTCCTGAGATGGGTGACAATCATCTTGTGCGTCCTGTGCCAAAACCATCCGGAGGTGTTTGGTAGGGATGAGTTTGACTGGACATACCCCAAAATGCGCGACCTAGTCCTCGACCTCGCTCGCACTCTAGTGGATTAGTAGTCCTGCGAAATCCGGAATATAGTCGAGTCCAGGGTTATCGGGAGGAAGTGAGTTGTGCACGAAACCGATGGGGCGGCTTTGTATTGCATCACGGGTTAATTTTGTTATCTTCAAGTCGGAGTTTATCGGCGAACGAATCATTCTGCATGGGAGAATGGCTGGGGTTGTCACAACGGTATTGTTTTCGTTGTCGAGTTGCGACTGGGGGGTAGTCATCTGGAGCCTTCGTGGTTGCAGTGAAGTTGGTAGTTGAATGACAGTGAATGGATTGGTTGGAAAAGGCAACTGAGGTCCATGATTGATGTGGCCCGTGCGCGACTGGGGCAAGGAGCATGATGGGAAGGAAGGCTGCCACATTTTTTTGGAAGCTTCCATCACAGCTCGCTCCTCCCACTTGAACCAGACGACGCTCTGCCCCTCCTAAAAATCCGCCAGCGCCGCAGCGAAACGAAGTCCTTTCACTATTTCCACCACATCACGGCCCTGGCTTCGGATTAATACTGCATAATCTCGTCCAAAATGTCGTTCGGAGGCCAAACGCCGACGATTATCGTCCTCAAGGAAGGTCCGTTTTTACCCCACCGCCCGCCACTTCAGGGACATCCGCCCCTCGAAATCGAAAATCCAGGGGAGAGAGGGAGCCCTTCGTGAAGAGCAACCGCCAGAAGAACAAGCTCATCACGCATCACCGCAAAGCAGCTGCTGACTATGGCGCTTCATTACAGGAACCGATACTTCCCAGGGCAAGGGACAGATCGTCTCCAACATCAACGCCTGTCTGGCCGTCCAGGCCACCATCAAGTCCACCCTCGGTCCCTATGGCGGTGATCTGTTGATGGTCGACGAGAATGGCAGGCAGACCATTACCAACGATGGCGCGACCGTCATGAAGGTGCGGATGCGCCCGATAGATACACCTTGTTCCGCCCCAGAATGTCACTGACTCGAACGAAGCTCCTCGATATCGTCCACCCCGCAGCCCGAATTCTCGTCGATATCGCACGATCGCAAGACGCTGAGGTTGGCGACGGCACCACTTCCGTCGTCGTCCTCGCCGGTGAGATCCTCAAGGAGGTCAAGGACCACGTCGAGCAAGGTGTCAGCTCCCAGATCATCATCAAGGGTCTGCGAAGAGCGTCGCAGATGGCTGTCAACAAGATCAAGGAGATTGCCGTTAGCACCAACGAGGGCAACCGCCGCGACACCCTGGCTAAGCTGGCGTCCACTGCCATGACCAGCAAGCTGATCAAGCGGAATACTACCTTCTTCACCAAGAGTATGCGAGCCAGGCTGATTCCCACCTCCTGATAAATGTGCTGACCATGCCATAGTGGTTGTCGACGCTGTGCTGTCGCTCGACCAAGACGACCTGAACGAGAAGCTCATTGGAATCAAGAAGATTCCCGGCGGTTCACTGACCGAATCCCTTTTCATCAACGGTGTCGCCTTCAAGAAGACCTTTTCCTACGCCGGTTTCGAGCAACAACCAAAGTCGTTCGAGAAGCCCAAGATCGTGTGTCTGAACGTTGAACTGGAGCTCAAGGCTGAGAAGGACAACGCCGAGGTCCGTGTGGAGCAGGTTTCCGAGTACCAGGCCATCGTCGACGCGGAGTGGCAGATTATCTACAAGAAGCTTGAGGCGGTATACCAGACGGGCGCCAAGGTTGTGCTCAGCAAGCTGCCCATTGGTGACTTGGCCACCCAGTTCTTCGCCGACCGAGACGTCTTCTGCGCTGGCCGTGTCGCCTCTGAGGATATGGAGCGTGTGGTACAGGCTACTGGTGCTGTTATTCAGTCAACATGCTCCGACATCCTGCCCGAGCACTTGGGAACGTGCGGCACGTTTGAGGAGCGCCAGATCGGTGGTGAGCGATTCAACTTCTTCGAGGACTGCCCCGAGGCCAAGACTTGCACCCTGGTTCTTCGCGGTGGCGCTGAGCAGTTCATCGCCGAGGTTGAGCGATCTCTGCACGACGCCATCATGATTGTCAAGCGAGCTATCAAGAACCACCTCATTGTTGGTGGCGGCGGCGCAGCCGAAATGGAGATTTCGGCCTACCTGCACCAATTTGCCGACAAGAATATCCCTCACAAGCAACAAGCCATCATCAAGTCCTTTGCCAAGGCCCTCGAGATCATCCCCCGCCAACTGTGCGACAATGCCGGCTTCGACGCCACTGACATCCTTAACAAGCTCCGCGTGGAGCATCGCAAGGGAAACATATGGACGGGCGTGGATTTCCAGAACGAGGGCGTTGCCGACATGATGGAGCGCTTCGTCTGGGAGCCCGCTCTCGTCAAGATCAACGCTATCCAGGCCGCCACTGAGGCCAGCTGCCTCATTCTGGGAGTTGATGAGACCATCCGCAACGAGGAGAGCGCCAAGCCCCAGGCCCCCGGTCAGCTACCGCCAGGCGCTGCGCAGCGTGCTCTCAGGGGACGGGGACGCGGCATGCCCCGGAGGTAGAAGGGTCCAAATCTTACAAGAGAAAGATGGCGAAATATGATCGAGGTTATAAAAAGGAAAATATTACCCTGGAACATAGAAATGGAAGCGGGTTTTGGTGGGGTGGTGTGCTGGGGGTTGGAGGATCTGTATGATACCTAGACTTATCTGACCTCTGGAAAACTTGAATGTCCTCCATCAGACTCTCTCCACGAAAGAGCACAATACTTGGCCTAATTCATCGTGTCCTGATGAAACGTCCTCCGTTACCCTTAGTCTTGGTAACCTGAGCAGCTTCTCCGCCGAATTTCAAGGGTTTGGAACTTTTTGTTTTCATTGATTTTTTTGCCCTCTGAAGTGCCAAGCCCATACTCATAAAGGAAATAGAACATATCATCCAAACTCGCCGGCTTTGCATCATTGTCTTGAAAAAACAGCACAGCACGCAAATGTTGAACCAGAGATCCACTTGACGTTAGCCCCCTGGTCCCCCGAACCCAACATCATACAAGCTCCTTTCCTTATGCTCCAGCCCCCTATCGTCAGTCCCCATACCCCCTCCTATACCCATCCCTCCCATGCCCACCGTCCCGTCCACATCGTCCTCGTCATCCTGGTGGTCTATCAACATCTCGAGGTCGCGGTCAACGGCGTCAGATTCTCCAGGAACGACGTCCTCGGTGGCGTTGAGAAGGGCTTGGAAGTCAGCGGGCGAGTGGTACTGATCAAAGGGAGCGAGGTCATGCGGTGAGGATTGGTTGATGATCTGCGGGTCGATGGGCTGGTAGACAGAGTGGTCGTGGGGATGGTGGCCTGTGGGGGGATCCTGCAGCATCGGATTGTGATGAGGGTGTTGATGATGAGCTGGGTGCTGGTGAGGGTGCGTGTGGTGGTGGTGTTGGTCGTGGTGAGTGTGAAGCGTGTGGTCGATCGAGTTGCCCTGGAGGGCATGAGGCGGCGCGATGAGGGAGATGTCAGCTGGGTTAGCATAGGGGCTGGGGGTCTGGTCAGGGCTTGAGGGCGAGAGAGTTGTCATCATGGTGTGATCTTGCAACGGCAACACTTGGCTTGGTGGGCTCGCCACCTGTGGTGGCTGGTCACCTCCCCCTATTGCTCCTGTTGTCGATCTTCTCCCTCCGCTGCCATGGTTATTGGCTGCTGCTGCTGCTGCCGCCGCCGCCGCAGCAGCAGCGGCCTTTCTCGCACCACCGGGGTTAGGTGTCTTGCCCAGCTCCTTGCAGTCAACACAGCTCCGGATTACATCGCTGACGGTCTCCTTGATGCGGCTCCAGTGGTACTTCTCGGCAATGGTGGCGGTGGTCTTGTTGATGCCGCCGTGCTGCTGGATGTGGACGCGGCGGGCAATGTCAAACTGCCTCGCCGGGTCGGATATGACCTCCTTGTCCTTGAGCATGAGCTTGTCGCCGTCGAGGAGCTTATAGTGCGTCGCCGCGCTGCGGAGCCTGCTTTTCTCGGCCCGGTCAGCGCCGTTCGGGTACTCGCCGTACTTGAGGTAGAACTTGATCTTGTCGAAACGCTCTTCACTCACGAGTTCCTCGCTTTCGCGCGGGGCCAGATCCCGCCCGTAGATGATGGCGTCGATGAACTGTCCCGGGTAGCTGCGGAGGTTGCCGCAGCCCTTTACGCGGCCGATGCGCTTGAAGCCCAGGGCGTCCCAGATGCGGCACGAGGCGACGTTGGTCTCGTACACCAGGTTGAAGACGCTGTAGGTGTATCCCAGGCGCGGGGCCCAGTCCAGGTATGCCTCGCCCATGAGGCGGCCGACGCCGCGGTTCCGCGACGCGTCGGTGACGAGGAAGCCAGCGTTGCAGACGTGGCTGCTGCGGCCTGGGTAGTTGGGCTTGATGTAGAAGCTTCCCAGGCACTCCCTCGACCAATCCTTGCCCTCGACCACATCCTCGGCGCGCTCAACGTTGCCGAGGAGCATGATGGCCCCAAAGTTCTGGAACCAGTAGGAGGCGAACTTGTCGGCGGCGAACGGCTCCATCATGGGGTACGTGTCGCCGCCCTCGATCTCCTTGTTGATCTGGTCGCATAGATAGGCAAGCAGCGACTCTGGGACCTGGTGTCTTGAAGCAAATGGGACAATGGTGGCGACGGTCTGACGATCACGGAGCGTGACCTGCCGGGGCACGATATCGGCCGGGAAGCCGGGGTTGCTGGGATCCGGGAACGGAGCTTGGCCGGAGACTCGGTAGATGGTGGGGTTTGCCGGATCATCCAGCATTGCCGGCATTTTGATGGTGGGAGGGTTGCCTCACACCGTCGTGCAGGGGAAAAAAAAAAGGCCAAGAGATATGAGGGGTAAGGAGGGGTTGAAAGGAAGCCTTGGTTGCCCTGTGATAATCAGTTAGCTAGTTAATCTCACCAATTCAAACGTATCTATGTCCTGGCGTTCGAAGCGACCTGCTCCTCTTATACGAGATAAAAAGAGATAAACGCACAAAGGGATAAAAAAAAGTTCAGAGTAACGCATACCGTATCCAAGGGCCAGGCCAAGCAATTAATAGCAATCCAAAGGCCAAGCCACTATATCCGACTCGGTGGAGATGAATACTATGGATGTGAATCCCGATTTCGCGCCGAAGCCCTTGTCTGGATCTGGTGATGGATTCTAGGGTTCTAGTTTAGGGTCCCGATTATAGGTACCGCCGCGCTGGAACCAGAAAACCCCTGGTTTTCGGTACTGGGTCCTCTACTGGTTGGCTGGACTAATCGCTGCTGCAATGTGCCGTGCTCCGCTGCCTGTGCTAGATTGTGTCGTTGCTGTGCTGTGATGTGCTGTGAATCTGATGTGACTGTGCTGAAATGTTCTTTGGTGAGGGGAAATGCGCAGGCCGAGCTCGAGGTTTGACATGGATTCTAGGCCCCCAAAGTCCCCTAGGAGGGAGGGGCGGTTAGGCCTGCAGGAAGCCACTGAAACCCGCTGTTGTCGTTGTTGGCGGTGGGGTCAATCGTTTATCCGAGGTGCAACGCCGTGATCGGCCTGCATTGAAGGACCATGAGTGTATCGGTATACAGAATGAAGAGGCATTCAGAGAGTAGATTCCGACTGCGTATATGCAAATATGTTCACATCAACTTACATCGCTCCCTGTCTACATATCCTCCCATGCCATAAGCTATTATACATCTCAGTATTGTACACAGCGTGTCTGTCTACTTCCTACTTCACTCCGGCTTGCTGCCGTTGATCTCGGCCTCAATTTCCGCCGCCGCCTCCTTCAGTCCTGCGAGCTGTTCCTCGATGCTGGCCAGCTCGGCACCGTGTGACGACTCCACACCAGGCTCGACTTCAGCCTCTTCCGGAGCAACAGGGATTGTCTCAAAAATGGCCTCCTTCGAGCTTTCCAGAGCAGCCTCGCCCATCATGTCGAGCATCTCATCCTCGCTAACCTCGAGTTCCTCGCCGTAGAACTGCTCCCGCAGCAGCTTCTGCTCCTCCTCGGTGAATCCTTCGATGTTGTGCTGCATCTGGCCCATGACCGACTTGCGTTCGGCGATGGCCGCTTTGGTCTCCCGCTGGATGTGCTGGGTGATGTCGGGAGGGTTGTTCCAAGTGACGCTGCCCTTGGTCGCGTCATTCAGGCGTCGCTCCTGGCCCCTCTGGCCGGCTCGGCCAAGAACACCGCCGACAACGGCCATGGCTCGCAGACTGTTTAGTGTCAGTCACGTTCACAAGAGGGTCCCATCTTTGAACGTTCTTACCTGTCATCGTTGGCAGGGATCGTGTAGGTGACCCATGACGGATCCACGTTGGTGTCAATAACGCCAATCGTCGGGATACTCTTCAGGCCGCACTCGTAAAGAAGCGTATAGTTCTCCAGGGGGTTCAGGCACACAACCAGGTCGGGCATGAGTGGACGAGCCGAACCCCTGTACTTTTCAAAGCCCTCAAGCTCCTGGTCCACGTGGTCCACCACCTTGGTTCCAGCCATCTTCAGAATCACATCTCGGTTCGTGATGCCTCCGGGGGTCCACTTGGTGAACAGATGGCAAGCGCCCGACATCTCGGCCGCCTTGGTCACAATCTCCATCTGGCCCTTGCGAGTGCCGACAAAGAGAATCAGGCCACCCCTGTACGCAACCTCCTCCACGACACGGGCCGCTCGTCGAAGATGCGCCGCAGTCGTCTCGAGAGAAATGATGTGGATGCCCTGACGCACGCCGTAGATGTAGCGCGAGTTGGCAGGGTTCCAGAGGGACGTGCTGTGGCCCATGTGGGTTTGCGAAGCCATCAGGAGCTCCAGGGTGATGTCCTCGGGTCCGGGAGGGTTGTTGACGAGCTCGTTGGGGATGTAGTGCTTGTCGACCCGCGAACCAAGACTTCGAGTGTTGCTCTGGATACGTCTGAATTCGGCGTACTGCTGGGCGGGCGTCGCGGGCGTCGCGGAGCTCGAGTTCTTGTGAGGCGTCGTCCACACAGCACCCTTGTGCTCGTGCGCCGAGTCGGTTCCGAGAGACAGGATGCCATCCTGAACGATCCTCTGCTTCTTTCTGGATGCTGAAACGATCTTGGGGGGTCCAGTAGGGGTCTGGGCAGTCGACCAGCTCGTCACGGCCTGCTGGTCGACCTGGGTTTCGGTAGTAACATGGGGGGTCGACGACAGCCCCCGGAGAAGTGATCTCGAGAAGGGAGACGCCAGTGTGCGGCGGCCTATGTGTATCAGCAGTTTGACTAAGACGTTATGAGACCAATTGGCTCACCATGCCGCACGGCGGCGTTCCTTAGAATCATGGCGACAGCTTGGGGGTTACTGAGTGTCGTGATGCTCGTTCGATAGTAACTAAATTTTGGCCCATGGCTATGGCACCGGGGTGCGAGATTTTCCGGTCCGACAACATCCACCCCTGCTTCAACGGACAATCCCACAGCCACGACCTCGGGATACCAAGGACAAGACAATTACCCAATCAATGACAAGATTGTAATAATATACGAAGAAAGGTGATTTGAATTAAACTTGCAAGGGTAATCTTTAAAGACACAAGTTTCTACATATCTACAGTCTCAACCTCCCCGTCTTCATCATGTCATTAGAAAGTACTCTGGGTTCCTTTACCGGCTGGTGAGCCTCGAGATAGTAAAGACACCCACGATAGCAAAAGCCAAAGTGACAATGGCACCAGGGAGGAGGAGCTCGTTCGGCACGCCGGCGATGACCTGCTCTGCAATGGGAGGTGCAGGGGCCGTCCTAGTCCTCCGCGGTCGCCGCATGGTAGTTGAGCCAGCGTCGTCATCATCATCGAATCCTTCCTCCTCCTCCTCCTCTTCCTCCTCTTCCTCATCGGGCCACCACTTGCGGCGTTCTCGAAGTCCAGGGCCGGTGGAGATTGAAGGCGTAGGAAGCGCCGCGATCTCGGCGGGTTCTGAGGCAGGTGGCTTCTCAGGGTCGTGAACGAACAAGTCGACTTTGTCTCGGCGAGCATGGCGAGCAAGGAGAACAGCCTCGAGGAGATCATGGTCGGTCGTGATAGAAACAGAGTCTCCCTCGTCATCCAAAAAGCTAAGAGCAAAGCCTGGGCCAGTAATTTTGCCATCCTCGACCGACGGCACGCCGCCAATGCCATCAGCCTCAGGGCCTAGCTTGCCAGCGACGGATGCGACAAAGGCCCCCATACCCTCCGTGGCAATGACCTTGACACGGTGCACTCGGCCAGAAGGGGCCTTGAACTTGAATGGGAAGGGAAGCTCTTCAGGGAGTCGTGTCTCAGCATGCTCAGGAAGGAGTGAGCGAGTAGGCGACTCGATGCCAATGTGAGAAGCTGAATCTCCGGGAGCGACGCTGTCGCCGACACGATCTCGCGTAACATCGGGCGATGTAAGGCGCGAACCAAGGTTAGTATGATGAAGGCTCGCGCTGCCCTCTCCGGACATCATCGACTCCGTCTCCGCGTCAAGAGAGAGCCAGAACTTGTTCCATGCAGGACCCTCATCGTTGGCGTTGGACATAGTGTTGATCTGCTCCAGAGTGGCGTATGTGAGCTTGAGAACGTCGACCATGCCGACGATCTCGCCACCATCGTTCATGACGGGCAGGTTGAGGTAGTGACCGTCTAAATAGGTTAGCCATAGTTACTATCACGACCGACATAACCTACCATGCATCTTTCGAAGAGCCGCCTGGAGCGTCATGTCCATGGGGGCAAAATCGGGATGGGGTGTCATGACACGAACGACACTGCAATTGGCAGGGTCCAGGCCCGGCGCAATAACTCGAAGAACAACGTCCTTGCTGGTGAAGATACCAGTGATGGCACCCTGGTCCTGCACCAGAACAGCAGTAGTGCGATTCTCCTTCATGAGCTGGGCAGCCTCCTTGACCGAGGTTCGGACGCTGACAGTGGTAGGAGGAATGCCGTTGAGCACTGTCTCCAAGGTAGGTCCAGACATCTTGTTACGGAGAGCCTCGACGTATTGGATAATCTGCTGGGGTTGGGTAGAGCCCAATTCGGATTGAACACCCTCGAGAGCATCGTAGAGCTTCCTCGAGGACGAGTAGGCCCGCTCGAGCTTCTCCATAGCGTCGTAGAAGCACTTTGTAATATCCAACACACCCGAGATATCCTGGTTCTCGTCCATAACCGGCAGATGTCGGAAGCCTTTCCGGACCATGAGATCCAGGGCATCGGTAGCGCTGGTATCGGTGCGGGCGCAAAGGGGATTCTTGGTCATGATCTCGGCAATGGTGATGCTCGAGGCCTTGGCTCCGGCTCCGACTACACGGAAGGCAAGATCCTTGGCGGTGAAGATACCGGCGATTCGGTCGTCATCGTCGGTAACCAGGACGCAGTCCTCTCGCTTGGCGGCCATCAGCTGGGCAGCCTCGGAGACGGTAGTGGCGGGCTTTATCTGCAGAGCCGGGCTGGGCTTCAGGGCGAGGACAGTTCCCGGGGGAGCCTTTCGGGTATGTCGAGCTCGGCTCGTAAGGTGCTTCTTCTTGGAGAGGTCATTCTCGAGCTTTTTGCGAATTGCCTGTGTGAGAGATATGTTAGCGAGGGCTAGAGGCGGTGTATTCAAAAACTAGAAAACGAGAGCTTCGGGAGGCAAGTGATCGGCCAAGCAGAGCCGACAACGGGGCTATTGGACTCGAGAGGACGACATATAGAGGAGAGGGGTAATATTATGACGAACCTCATCACGCTTGGACTGCTTCTGCCGACTCGCACTGACTGAGGAGCTGGTCTCGGCTGGCTGTGAGGTTTCGAGGACAGGACGAGGAATGCTGGAACCACCGGGGCTGTTGCCAAAGGGAATGGCACCACGGCCCTGGTTGCGGGTGGGAGTGCCTCTGTATGTGTTGCCCGACATGGCGGCGGCTTGGGTGGGAGAGTGATCAACAAGGAGTCGGGGCTTGTTGTCACGGCCAGCTGGCAAGTGACAATGGCTGGACAAGAAAAGTCGGCGGGCAACGAGATGAACCGTTTTACCTGGCGAAGGCGGTTGGAGAGAAGACGGGAAAAAAAAAAAAAAAAGAGTGTTGATCGACCAATCGCAGCGACGAAGATGCTCTGCAGAGTGAAATGGTCTGATGATGAAAGGGCCTTGTCCAAGATGGCAGCCAAAAGAGCCAAAAGAGCCAAAAGTCACACCCCCTGGACCTGGCCTTTTTAGACGTGGCACCGGGAGTGCTGCAGGTTGTCGCGGTGACAGCGGCCGGCGTGGGCCAATCAGAATGTCAGAAGCCTCGATAACGCGGCTTCATCCGAGGAACCGCACCTGTTCGCCCTCCATGGCCCGGTCTTCTTGGGACATGTTCGTTCTCTTCCTATAGAACCTGGGGTATATCTGACTTGCTTCATTGAACCATTCGCTGTCTGATATGCGAGTCCTTCTTTCCCCCGCATCTTATTGCGTCTATGATATTGCCAGTTCATCCCATCGGGGAGGATCCATCACGTCAGGCCAAGCTTCTTTGTGCATGTCAAGGGCCCGTGCTATCATGCATTGACGTTGACTTCTCAACACATACCAGACAGACCTCTTCTTTTGCTCAGCTCTACAATTCCCTCCTGCGGCGCTAACTTTACATCATTAACTATCCTAGCCGCGGAGTTGGCGGCCCACCGTCGACGCCTCGAACCCAGTGTCCTTCTTTGGAAATCTCTCATACATCATCTTGAGAAAGGCTGACAAGTTCTTGGACCCTCCAGCATATTCCAATGTCTCCTTGATTGCGTCCACCAACCCTTCACGGGAGGGCTCCTCCAGGGCCAACTCCAACAGCTCGACGAGAACAACTGCCATTTCCATTCCTCCCACACAGGAGTTGCCAAAGTCCTCGGGCAGTGGCACTCGGCTCCCAGTCATCCCTCTCAGGGTCTCCGGCTTCTCAAGCTCGCCGGATCGAGTAGTCTCGGGGCCCTTTGAAGTAGACACATTTGAGATTAACACGCTGATTTCAGGAAGCTCATCATCGCTGAGGTCAGGCTCGAAGTTCTTAGAGACAGTTGGCTGGGAGACTGCGTCTTTCTGGTCGTTGGTGGTATGAGTTTCGAAGGGCCTAGGCTCCAGTCTTCCTCCATCATAGAAATAGATTCCGTTCCAAGGGTCCGACGTGCCAGAGTGGATGTTGTATCCTTCATCTCGAGCCTGCTGGCGGTAATCGGCGATGATTTCTGGGAATCTTTGGGCCCAGAGACGGAAACGATTACTTCTGTCGCTCGCGTTGATGGCAGTCTCGTTGCCATAAAGCTGCAGGGCTCGAATGTATCCGTTGTAGGGAATATCGGTGTTGTTCTTGAGTGGCTCCGAGAAATTGCGACGGAAGTCCGGGTCTCCTGAACGGTGGCGCCTCTTGTCTGTGCATTTCGAAAACAGGAATGTCGTCATCGTTAATACGGAAAGTAGGTCTTGTTGTCGAATGAACGCGAGGGAAGACGATTCTCTGGGATTCTTCTCATGGCCTCTTGACCCAGGCTTACTTTGCGGATGGTAGGGTGGCCTAGGCAGGAAGAAGTAGTGTTGGGGTGAGAGCGCGTGTTGCAAAGGGAAAAACAAACAAGATATTTCCGTTAATGACGCGAGATGGCTCGCTGTTCTCTCTTTCGCGCGGTGCAGCAATTTCTATCCTGTCGGCCGTTGGCACTGGCAACTTTTATTATCCGGGGAACAAAATATCTACCTACCTTATAGAAAGGCACCTCCCATGCCTACCAGAAGGCACCCAGGTACTGCAATTGGGTTTGGAAGGATGATAATTTGAGATCTTGGGTTCCGGCTTGCTGTCGTCCCTCAACATCAACCAGCCATCTCCAACCACCCAAATGCTTTGCTATGACCTGGTTGTTGGATAGTGGCAAATCTTGCAGGACTTTAGGATATCATGACTCTTTGGGCTACTGTTATAGCCAACAAACTACTCTAAAGTAAGAGCTTGCCGCCGTTTCAACGTAGCCACGCCCGGATTCTTCAGTTCTGCGTGTCCGCAGCGTTGATACACTTTTACCCCGGCAGATGCGCCATGGGTGCGTGCGGCTTGCGGCCCGTTAGATGACTTATGGTCAAGAAATAGAGGGGGTCCATGATGTTAGCCTAAGCCGGACGTCCTTACCTCCCCCATGTCATTAACACACAGGTCACTTGCACAGTCGACCACAAGACGAGACAGTTCTTCTGGAGACTGCCTGAACACCTCGCCTTCCTCCAAGACACGACACGAAAGACAAAGTGTCTTGGCCAACGGATCCTCATCCCATAATACCGATACCTCTGTACTGCTCAAACGTACAAGGCTTTTGAGCTCGACTGCGCCGGTGGCAGACATCCAGGACCAAGTGGGAAACCCTGGATTGCGGACTGACCCGTGGTCGAAACCAAGCTTCCACATGAAACCTGCCACTAGGCAGGACCTCCAGATACCGTAAGCGCATGTGTGCCCCGTGAGCAGCGAGAGAGTCGATGGCGCCGGCGATGGCGTGAGGTCTGTCTTCTTGCAAACCGAGTTCACGATGGGCGTACTGCTCCACCAGGCCCCTCCAGATGAACTCGAGGCGCAGGTCGATAGTTGAAGTCATCCTCGATAATGGTGTTGCATCCGGGACGAGATCTGATCTTATTCATGAAGCGCCCGCCATCGGCAAGGACGAATACCACCACGAATTTGCAGAAGCCGGGATGAAAGTTGTGTTGGTGTTGGCGGTCGGCAATGAGCATGGGACGTTTGGCAAGCGTCGATTATGGTCTTTAACGGGTTACGACCAAGCCCCGACCAGATCTTGGCTCCAAATGTAGTTGCAGAAACGACAGTCCGACCGATCTGGGAACGTGACCAATCTCGAATGCTTGAATCTGGTATGGTACGCTAAGCTGTGACAGACGGAATCGGACATAAGAACCACAACGGCGCGTCCACATGCTGTACTCTGACAATTCCCCAGACCCCGACAAGGATGATGAACAACTAAATCGCGGTTGAGAAATGAAAAAGATGTTTACTTGCCGGAATTTCTTGGTTGTCCTGTTAAACGCAAGCAAACCCTCTCGGAGTGAACCTTCAGAGCAGAGACACTCAAGCCATGTTGGTTTGTTTACATGCATCATGGCACCTTTGAATAGACATGCCAAGAGCTCTCTTGCATGAGGCCCAGGTCCGGGAAACCCAATTTTAATGTCGATGGACACCAGATCACCCACCTACGGGATTGGGCAAACAGGCGAAGTTAGCAAACAATACATAAACATACCCAGGCATCTCGATTATAGCGATGCCCTACTGAAAGAGGGGTGATATAGATACTAAAAAAGACTTGCCTAAAGTAAGTCTAGCCTAAAAATAATTCTATATAAAAAGATTAGTTAGACTTATAAGTCTATAAAATATATTACTATAATGTACTTTCTTAGTACTTTCTAGCTATATAGCTTAGTAAGTAATATTTTATAAGCTTAAAAAGTTATAAGTAAGTTAAATAACTAGCTTTTTTTTATATTATAGAGACCATGCTTAGTTGTG